>JAJGOT010000055.1:0-432500 GCA_022457155.1 Cladopsammia gracilis
GCCTGCCAAAGCCTTGGACATTAAAAGGACTATGGAGTGGAACCAATTCATGTCTGCTGTATATCATGGGAGGTGTCCATTGAAAGGGAACTTGCTGTCTGACTTTGAACTTGGTTAAAATATAAATACACACTCTGAACTTCAAGGAAGTGAAACAAATATACTAAGAAGAAATTTGATATTACTTGTATTTTTGTTGGAAAATTTGTTTTCATTTCCTAATGCCTCAGATATAAGCAACTGGTATTTCACTATCAAGCTTTCCATCAAGTATACAATCATTGTAGGAATACAATGTTCTGAGCAAACAAAAGTATTTTGTAAATGATACAGTGTTTATTTATCTTGTACAATGTACATTTGAAAGACCTTATTACTCATGCCTGGAGCGGCACGAGTTAAGGCTTGCCCTCTGTTTTTCTTTTATTTTTTTTGTGTCACAATTGTGCACTTCCAGTTCATCGCTGTGCCATATACAGTTCCGGTGTCTTTAATTCCAGCTACTCTCACTTCCGGTTCTAAACAATAACGTTAGCAAAACAGTGTTACTGAAATGTCACAATACCGTCTTCTACAACCCTCGTGATGTTGTCAAGGGCTTTACTGTACCTGACAGTATCTACGTACAACCTTAACTATGGTCGCTTTTGTCCTTTGAAAGCTAGAAAATTGTTTTGCCTCTCCAAGTACTGATGTGAAGATATAAATATGTAAAAAGTCCATCTCACTCCAAATGAAAGCAGATTACCTCACTTCTAGTAAAACTAAAAAACACGCACTTTACCTGCAAACTTATGGCTGTCAAACATTTCAAAATAATAAATTTCAGAAAGATTTCCAACTCTGTTGCCAAATTTGCAAAAGAAATGTACAACCCAAAACAATGCTTTTCACATGCTTGCAGCTTATTTTATCTTATCTCAGGTATCACATTGTTTACACAATAGCAATGTGAAGGGTCAAAGTAAGCACTATAACGTTGGGATTGCTAGTGTTTTCAAAAAGTTTTTAGGTAGATATTTGTAAAATAATTTTAGCATTATTGGTATTATCACAATATTAGCAAACTTAAAAACACGAGAACACTTTTTTCAAGACAGGTTTTGCATAAGTTATGCCAAAAAATGACTTTAAAAAGTGTTCTTGTGTTTTTAAGTTTGCTATGATTTTATCGCTAACAAGACAATGGGGAAGTTCAAGTAAGTGTCTCTTTAAAATATTATTGATCAGACATCCACTATCTTGGCTTTTCCCGAGACATCACAGCTATAAAGAAATTTTTCGGTTTGCAGTGCATTATAGTAGGTAAGGTAAGTCTTCACAAGTCTCATGGCTCACAACTGCCAGTGCTCTTACCAGGCTGTAGCCTTGCGGGACTCCCACGAAAAAAAATTGAGATGCCGCGCCAAAAGCCAAAAAGATGCGCCTGTTAGGGCGCAGGCGCAAGCTTCGAGTCAAACGGACTTTTGAATGTTTATGAGTAGTTTAATGGTCAATCGAACACCCCAGCATTTTGCTTGTTTAACTTGTTCAAATGAATAAAAACAATTATCAAAAAATTTAAAGCCTTTAATTTTATTGCCTTTACCCTTGTTGGTCACACGTACATGTACGTTGTGAAGGTTTGCGTAAGCTTCGCTATCAAATCGTAAACATCTTTTCCGCCATGTTGGATCGGGTAGGTACTTCATGTAACAGACCTTTTGGAGTGACTTTGTCCCTCTAATATTCTTACTGCAGGGCCCCTATTTTTCAGTAGAGGGGGCCCTGCGACTCCCCAAGGCAAAATCCTGGTGAGAACACTGCTTAACCCGGTTCTGTAGCATGAAGCGACTGAGAGTATTACTACTACCCCCTGAATGGAATGCTAGTCCGTCACAAGGTTACCCCCCAGCATAATGTCGCCGGTACCCATTTATACACCTGGGTGGAGAGAGACAACATGGAACAAAGTTTCTTGTCTAAGGAAACAACACAAAGGCAGAGACCAGGCTTAACCAATGTCCTTCAGGTTGAAAGTCTAACGCACTAACCATTAGACCACCTCTAATGACCACCTTTCAATCTCTATTAGACCACTGTGCCTCCATTAAAAGGCAGTTTAAAACGACACAGCCTTTTGTTAAAGTGCACCTAAACCCTAATTTTTTTCTTTTAATCAACTCAATGTATGTTGAAAAGTCGAATAGTGAAATATTTCTTGTTTTTAGTGAGTTATAGAGATTTGAATTTACAAAATGCTAATTAGATGACATCAAATCAAGAATCGTAAGACTTTACCATTATTTCTACTTCAATTTACAATACGCAGTTCACAGCTTAAGGATAATCAATTTAATACTAAATAAAAACTGTTAATAGTCAATTGATTTGTAAAAAAATACCACTTGGAGGTGGAAACAAGTAGTTGTATAATAAACGATTCTTGATTTGACGTCATCTTATTAACATTTTGTAAATTCAAACCTCTATAATTCACTAACGCAATGTTAAAAACAAGAAATATTTAACTATTCAACTTTTCAGCATACATAGAGTTGATTAAGCAAAAACACAATTTTGGGTTTAGGTGCACTTTAATTATCTTGATTAGAGAGAGCCTTTTACAACTAAATTAATGGTACAAACAGTATATATTCTTCTTTGTTAATAGTTTTTTGGACTGAAATGCAATGGCTTAAGGTGGCTTCCAACAGTTTCCAGCACTTTTCAAGATTTAGATTTTGATGGGTTGTTATAACCACTCTTTATCAGTTGATGCTACAATCATGATATCAAACGAATGCACAATGATTAGTGAACATGTTAGTGTCATTTTGTAACACAATATGTTACTATAGCAACAATATAACATGCTAAAAACACCCTTAATTTTAGCTTTAAGTGTTAATAACTCAAAAATGACTCAGTGAACCCCATTTTTTATTGTCAAATTTTGATCAGTAGAATAAGATGCAATGTTTGGCAAAGTTTAAAAAAATTCTGTAGGTGGGGTTCAGAGCTACCTTAACTTTTCGAAAATGATAACATTTTCACCAATCATTGGGTATTCGTTTGATATCATGATTGTAGCATCAACTGGTAAAGAGTGGTTTTAATTACTTTTTTTAAGTCTTGGAAAGTGCTGGAAACTGTTGGGAGCCACCTTAACAAGACTTTCAAGTCAAAAGCTAAGTCATTTTTGTTTTTGGACATGTAAATGAAACTATATCCCTAAGCATTTCTACTCGTCCAAAGACTATTGAATGTGCATTTGCTAGCCTGGCTTCTTTATTTACTTGCCTTCAGCAAGCGGATATGTTGAACCCTGTACACTACAATCTACAATTCAGCCCAGTAAATTTTAAACAAAAGTTCCACTGCCTATGTCTACCATTTTGGGGAACTTAGCCTTCTTTGTGTCCAACTCCGTCTGTGCCCACAACAACAGCTTTAACAAATTAGACAGCTTGGGTGATGTTTCTCTGTGTTCTGCCTCTAGAATGGCAGCATTCAATTCACTGGCAACTTTCTGTCTTTGAGAAGGGCAAAGCAATTCGCCAAATGGAGAATCCTCTGGATTATCAAAAGCCAGGAGAGCCATCGTGCGTTCCAACTCCTCCAGAAACTCCGGCGATTCGTTACCCTGTTCAGCAAGCTGGTTCTGGGCAAAGTCAACAGCAGATTCAATGTCTTTGTCTCGAATTAATTCGATTAGTCGTTGTTGTTGTAAATGGAAGTACAGATGAGGTTTGCAGTCTAATATTTCGGGGTTTAGCTTGTTCGTTAGCGCGATTGCCTCCTCTATGTCCCCACGTTGAACTGCAGCTCTGATTTTGATCCTTTCGTCCAGGTTGTCAAGCGGAACACAAGGCTGTGTGCCGGATTCCATTTTGAATTTTTCAGCAGCTTCTTTGAAGCCCTCTGTTACAAGGTAATCCATTATCAATCTATTCATGTCCGCCCTCTGAAATCGCATGTCTGTTAGCTTACTCATCCACTCCTCTCTGTTTCCTTCTTCTCCCTTTTCTGCCTGGTTCATTTGCAAGGAAAACACTTCCCGCTTGTAGAAAACCAGATTTTTTGACAATTTTGTTTCTCTTTATCGCACCATACAACAAACTTTCAAAATGGCGGGTTGCGTGATGCACGCCAAAACGCATGCGCTATTCGTGCATCAGAACGAGGCTCTGTCTCTCGTGGGTTCTCTTTCCTTCTCCTCTCTTTTGGGTCCGGAGGTAAGAAAAATAACTTTCGAAATCTTTTCCAATCACTGCTTTGAAGTAGTCATCAGACAATAAATCATACCTAAAATATTTCTTTGACAATTTTTCTTTCCGTCTAAATTCTTTTCTGACCATATATACGTTTTAATGGGTTCCAAGCGGTGCCTTGAAATGTTCACCTATTTCAGCGAAAGCTTGACTACCGTCTTTCTTGAATATCCTGAAAGACAGCCATGTAAAGAATTGAGTGACAATTTTCTCTTATCAGTTGAATCGTTTACGTCTGTGTTATTGTCGCAAAGAATTCATTTATGAAGTGGCCTCTACTCCGCATATTTGAGCTTCAATCTTAATATAAACATATTGTCTGGACACAAGGTTGTAGTCTCTTAAAGCAATTTTAAATCTTATGTTCCCTAAATATTTGAGACCAAATACTTCTGAAAATGGACATCTCCGAAGATATGCAAAAGGTTGAAACATTCTTAACTTCATCCTGAACTAATAAAGCCACCTGAGGAAACCAACAAATGTAATAAAATAGCTGTTACATTCTTAGGACATCAGCTTATTATATTAGTATCATAGACACTTATTTAAAAGGGGTGAATTCTTTTTGGATAATACAAATGTTTACCTGTTATGAAGCCAGAAGCTCGGATAACTACTTTATAGGCTTGATTTTTAGCTGTTTAAATTGTGACTCAAATTTTTCATCCTTGCTAAACATGTAACGAACATAGGACGAGGAGCAGACTAGTGCAGTGCCCTTGTGGATGGCTCCTCCTAAAATGTTCTGCAATTGGTATAGGATTTAATGGAGCCGAAACCAATTGTGGAATTGCACACATTTTAGGCATCCTACTGATGAACAGTTACAAAATTCAGATATGTTTAGTAGCCACATTTATTTGAGGTCTGTCCCTAGACTTGCCACAAGTCGACCTCACTAGTTTCACAGTAAAGCGAGCGAAGCGAGCTTTTGAGGCCGCGAAGCGGCCAAGCGAGGAACGAAGTTGCGAGAGGTCGACTTTTCTCGCTTGAAGGGTTTTCATTTGCGTTTCGCGCCAAAAATGGGGAGTGGCGTGACTTGTCAATGTCATCGATTATTGTTTTGAAACCGAAACAAAAAAAAAAACGTTACCGCAAGTCACGTTTCATTGCGCCTAATACCTTGTGATTGACAGTTTCTGTCCCAAGGGCTACTCTCGGCTACTCTGATTGGTCTAAGCGCAGCGACCCGTTTTTGGGTCGCTATAAATGGCGCAAATCAAGTGTGAAAAGTCCTTTGTCCGGCGGGCTATAAATGTAAGATGAAGGACTTTATTGAAAGTCTAGTCTGTTCCCTTTGAATAGATGTAGATGAGGGCCACAGGGGTCTAGTCTAAATTGTCAGTTGGGAGTTGGTACATGTACGGTTAACAATATTATTGATAGGTTTCTATAGCTGCTGGCTGAAATATGTGAATAACTGAATTGCTTCTTTTTTAAATCTTAGCTGATCTGGGACTAAAAAAATGGGAGCATATAAGTACCTTGAGGAGCTGTTTAAGAAGAAACAGTCAGATCTTCTGCGTTTCCTACTGCGTGTGCGATGCTGGCAATACCGTCAACTCAATGCCATCCACAGAGCATCTCGTCCCATGCGCCCTGACAAAGCACGTCGCTTGGGTTACAAAGCTAAGCAAGGATATGTCATATATCGTGTTCGTTTGAGGCGTGGTGGACGCAAGCGCCCAGTGCCCAAGGGTGCCACTTATGGTAAACCTGGAAACCAAGGTGTCAACCAACTGAAATTTCAGAGGAGCTTGAGATCAACAGCTGAGGTAGGCAATCTCATAATGTTTTGCTCTGTGTACTATCATCATAGTTTCAAATTTCTATTTCTCTTCTTTATTTCATTCTTATTTTCCGAGTTTTCCCCTACCCTCCTTTTCTTAAAGGGTACCTCCACTGTTATAACAAATTGATGTTAAATTGTTGGAAATAAAGTCTAAATTCCAATTGTTATTTTAACATGTGGAATCAAAATCAACATTCTTTAGTATGCAACAAGTGGGTAACTATATGACAGCATAAAAATTCAAAATGGCAGTGTGTGGGAAATTTAGGCGATAATCATTGTTTCCAGGGTTTTTTTTTTTGGAGAAATTTGAAATAAGACTGTACAGTCAACTCGCTCTAAGACAGACATCTAACTGTCTGTCTTAGAGAGGTGTCTAGCTTATAGAAAGTTAAAGTAGCATGGCACCATTATATCTGAGATTATAAAGCTGGACCTATGCACAATGAATACACATCTGTTTTAAGTCTGTTTAAAGTCATTTACTTAACCCATTGACTCCTGCACAATTTCTCAGTTTTTAAACAAATCTTGTGAATCAAGGAACAATAATAAACTGAGCAATGCGCACAAGAAAAAGAGTGCACAGAGACTGGAGACAACATCTCCTCAGTCTAGAATAATTAGTGTCAACAATTTGCCAATTAAAAAACATCAGTTGCACATGGAAAATAGCCTGAAAAACTAACTTGAAAGTCAAAATATAAAAAATTACACAGACAGTTTGGTCTTTGTGATGCAAGGAAAATTATAACTGCTAAATGCCAAACTGGTTTTGTTTACGAAAGATCTCTTTCCAGACAAATTACTCAAATAACAAATGCAGGAAAAAGGACAACAAATTCTCTCAGTTGAAAGTTTTATTCAAATATCTATTAGAATACTCTCAAAAGCAAAACGCATTAAATAATCAAGGAAATTGTCCATGCAAGATAATTGGTAAGCTCATGGCGAATTTCTTAACACAATTGCTTGATCGAATGTGGTGGAGTTTTCTAAAAAATTCTCAGAAACTACTGATAACACAAAGAAACAGTTTATGAAATGTTTCTTAAACAGTAAATCCACATTCAAAAATGTTACTTTCTTTACCATAGTTTTCTAGGAAAGCTTGAAAATTCTTAGAAAAGTCTGCCACTTCGAATGTGAATTCTGAAGGAAGACATGCCCTCACTTTGCGATAAATGGATGGTGATCCTCAATGAACGATTTCATCACTTTCAGCCATCTTACCACCACTTAAAAGGCATAAAAATCTTCTTAAGGACTTTTTCTTTCCATTTTGTAGTCTTAAAAGGGATGTTTTCATTCTGGTTATGTAAAATGAATGTCTGAAAAATTGAAGCATGCACTACACCAGCAGATATATTTGTTTGAAATCTGTTCCTTTGGTTGTCAACAACATACATACATGTAAACAGTGAGAGAAAATCAAATTTTTTGTTGGACTTTGGCAAACATAGTTACTGTTGTACTGGTCACACGAAATGTTGCTATCCTCTTCCACCTGCTGTCCTGTTTTGAAAGTTCTATAGTTTACAGGATGGCAGGCAGTTTGGCCCTCCCCCTCTCCCTCCCCTTCTCTCCTGTCAAACACTATTGCTAACTAGGGATTACCTTGACTGGATTTTCTGGATTATGTGTTGTTACATTGTTATATGGCCATTAATGAATTGATGAATTTTTGTTGATAACCATGCACCTTATTCCAAATGGCAGCCAACTTGTTATTCTTTTATATGCATTTTTATTAGTGCTCTGTGCCACAGTTTCACTTGAAAATCCTTTCATATTTTGAAAAGCAAAGAAGGCCTAAGTTAAATGGATATAAAAGAATGATAAAATGGCCGCCATTTTTGGACTAAGGGGTATAAGTTGTCAGCAATCTGGTGCACTTAGTCAATTGTTTGTGTTACACTTGTGGTAAAGTAACCAAGTTGAAACTGTGGGCTTTCAGGCAATACTGCTAACTCCGGATTACCTGGATTTTTTGGATTATCTATGCTTACATTGTATGTGACTATTAATGAACTGATGAATTATGTTGTCAACCATAAGTAGTCAGCAAACTAGTGCCTTAATTCACTTATTTGTGTTACACTTGTGGTAAAGTAACAAAGCTGTAACTCTTGCAGCAGAGATCCTTGTTTTAAGGTTCTCTTGGCTGCATCTGAGTGCTGCTTGTTCTTTTCTTCCCTTCTGTTGTATTGTATGTGTTGCCCCTGTTTGCACATGTATTGGGAAGAAAAATAACATGTAAACAATGAAGTTTGTTGCAAGGGCTACAACGCTGGCAGGCCATAGTCCTGTGAGGGGCGACCATCATGCAAGACATAATTTAAAAATTAAAAGTAATAATAATAAAATGAGTATCCTACGATAGATTGTTCAAAAATAACATTAGGTAAGATTAAATCACTGACTAAAATAATCGAATAATGCTTTTTTGAACTGGTCAGCAGACTCAATGTTTCCGATTTCATTTGGTAGTGCATTCCAGTCCTTGACAGCTCTACAAAAATAACTGTTCCTATAGGTCTCACTATTTGGTGATAGTTTGATAAGCTTGTTCTGACTAGAGTTCCATAAATGTCTTCTACGTTTTATGAGATAATGTGGAAGGGCCAGGCCGCCGTTGTGATGAATTGCTTTGTAAAATAAAGTTAAGGCAAGCAAGGAATCACGATTCCTTGGTACAAGCACACACCAAAGTGCAAAAAAACGACAAACGTATTATCTAAAGAGTGCTAAGAAAGGGTGTGATGACTTCCAAAATTCCCATGTCTTTGAATCCATTTACGATGATTTCTTTTTCGTTGTTCTTCGCTCGTGGAAAATCACGGGAAATTTAGCAGGCCAACTTTTGGCAATTTTTGCAAATTCCAAATCCTGTGAACATTAAAGGCATTAGGTTGGCTATCCAGGTTAAAAAAGTGGGAACTAGCATGTCTTTTAGCATTTGAGTGGGAATCAGAACAAAGCTGTCAGCTCCAACAAACCCTTGAAACTGAAATGGAAAAGCTGCAGGATCAACTCTTGGAGAGTATTTTTGAGATTGATTTTTGAATTGAATTTTGCCTTTATTAGTGTCACTTTAAAAAGCCTAAAAATTTATTTGTATGACTAGAGGACCTAAAAGTAATGGCCCAGTTTTGTGAACAATTACTGAAAACGTTAGCAGAAACTAGCATTTTTTGTCTTTGGCTGCAGATGACCAGGATGGAAATGGATTAGAACTTGAAAATTTGTGTGTGTGTCTTGGAAAACCGCTAAAAATTGATTATGGTTGTACTTCCTTCAAGTAAATCGCTTGATATTTTGGTCTCCATGTTCCAAAATCAATTTTGTGTATAAGGAAAGGTATAATTAGTGTGCATTTAGTGCAGCTTTGTTGAGAATACAACAACCTGTGACACTGACATTGCCCCTTGTTGGTTGTTGTTTTCAGGAGCGTGCTGGTCGCTACTGCGGCAGCTTGCGAGTGCTGAGCTCGTACTGGGTGGCCGAAGATTCCACGTACAAATACTTTGAAGTGATAATGGTCGACCCGTTCCACAAGGCTGTGCGCCGTGACCCCAGAATCAACTGGATTTGCAAGCCTGTCCACAAGCACCGTGAGCTGCGTGGGATGACTGCCGCTGGCCGTAAAAACCGTGGAATGCGCAAGGGTCACAGATTCAACAAGGTGATCGGTAGCTCCCGTCGTGGTTCGTGGAAGAGGCGTAATACATTGTCTCTCCGTCGATATCGTTAATTTCTTAATAATAATTAAAACTTGCAACTGTACTGTTTTATTTCTTGTTTATTGTTTTATTTTCCTTTCACTTGAAGGGAAAATATCGCGAGTGGTGTTTTCCTCGCTCGTTCGCGCGCCAGGTTTTAGCTGCTCCCAGAACCCACTATGTTAATGCCTGGAACAGGATATTCTTTCACCGTGAATATGTTTAAAAAAATGTTATTAAAGCACTTTTGAAACTAATGATTCAGACGTTTCAGGACTTCTGTCCCTTCCTCAGTGAATAGCGTTAACTGAAAACGCGTGTCAGCTATTTAAATGTTCCAAATGTCGCCATGTCGCAACATTGTAGCGCGCGCGGATGAAGTCTAAATAAAACTGAAGTCAATGTTAATAAGAAAATAATAATGTTAAAGTTAAATAATTTTAATAATGTTAAAGTTAATAAGTTTTATTTAGACTTAATCCGCACGCTACAATGTTGCGACATGGCGACATTTGGAACATATAAAAAGCTGACGCGCGTTTTCAGTTAACGGCTATTCACTGATAAACTGAGGAAGGGACAGAAGTCCCGAAACGTGTGAACCTTTAAATTCAAAAGCGCTTTTAAACATATTCATTTGATACGATTGGCGCTACACAGTTCATATCTATTATTCTTTCACCGTGTTGTGGAGCCAAGTGAAGTGAAATGAGCTCAAGCACTTACTTATTTTGCTTGATGAACTTCGAGAGAATTGAATAAGATGCTTTGTGAACATGCTATATTTTCACACAGGTCACTGAAATATAAGCTGACAAGTAGCCGTTTCATTTAAATTGAAGGAACTGCAAACAAATAAGAATATAAACCAATCATAGACCAGATGGGACTGTCCCTGCAAACTGCCGAGTTCCTTGTGTGTACCCTTAAAGGGAACCTCCATTGTCAGAACAAATTGACGTTAAATTGTTAGAAATAAAGTCGAAATTTAAAATTTTTAAAAAGCAGGTGCAAATATAATTTTAGTGTACAAATAAAATGGATATAAATATCGCCTGTTTTCGTAGCCTGCGTAGCAAGCGTTCCCGTACGAACGAATTTTTCCGCATTCTGGCCGCGCGAAAATTGGGGCGAGAGCAAAAAAATCGGCGGACGGGGGTGGGAGTGGGGAGATGAGGGAACGCTTGCCTGCAAACCCCACGATTTTGAAAAACGCCCACCTATTTGTCACGGTTGATTTCATTTGCCGATTGACAGCTTGTCAACAAGTGAGCCAATTACAGATTACCGGATGTAGAATTTTACTACAGTACTTCCTTCAAAAGATAAAACGTTTCGAATTCGTAAACGGCTTCACAGATTCATGGAATCAATAAACCTTCTCGCCATTTCATCACAATGCCGACTTAAATTAGAAGAAATATCCGTATATTTGCTTGCTTTGACTTATTGAATCCAACACCGGTTAACAGAGCCGGTGAAATAATTCCCGCTAATAAAAAGATAACACTGCTCAGTTCAACTACTCAGCGCGCGACTGTACTGCTGTGTTTGTTTACGGTTATATTATTTCTAGTTCAAAATCAATCTTCGCTTTCCTCGCTATTTTCTGACTTTTCTATGATAGGAGCACTAATCATTCAGCTTCACTTCATCTTATATTTTGCTGTAACCAAAATAAAACTCGAATCGGTCCACAAATGCAAATAGATCTTCCCACACTTGCCACTTTCAATTCAACGCCGATATAAACAAACAGCCGCCGAAATAGATCACTTTCAACTTTAAAATTTGGAATGAAATCGTGGTGTCAATTGGAGTCAATTAAGTTTTTGAGAAAGTCTAAACCTTAATGACTGGATTTGGGTATTATTTGGCTTTTGACTCGCCTTTTTTGTATCGATCCAACGATCCAACTAATTTAAAATAGGCATAATTTACCGATCACTACAAACCGGCATGGACGACAACAGTCAAACTAAACCACGATAATTTTTTTCAACGGGTCTACTCAAGTCTAAGAAAAACATTTCCTGGCCTATTATTAATAGAGGAATAAGGTACGCATTGTTTTCTTTCCGTGCCTTTACATTTAAGCGAGGAAATCCTTGTGTAACTTTGACTATAAATTAAATACGTGCGTTCTTCCAAATTTCCCTTTGTGTATATCGTCCAAGCAGTTCAGTTTTTCATTTAAATCGCACGCCGTCATCCCCATACAATTTACCTCTTCGACTGGATCCCGAATTATGCTTTGCAATGGAGAAATAACACTGAATAATACTGGAATAGCCTGTACCTCATTGCCTTTTACATCATAACAAACAACTGAAAAATTAAACTCTTGCCGAATCCTGTTGGCAATACGGCCAATAAATCGTTGCCGTTAAAATGATGGCGCATTGCCCTTTCTTGTTCCGTTTTCAAAGTAAAAGCAAGCCCCCGCTTCTCTCAGCTCCGACAAAACTTCGGTCAAACACGATTCAAAATCTTTCACATGTTCTCCGAGCTCCATTTTGATCTCGCAAGTCACGCTCAAAATATTTTGCGTGATAATTTGATAGCTACCTGTCAAACCTGTCACTCAAGGTGACCACACCGCACCAATCAGGAGCCCCGTTCGTGGACGAACGGCGTTTTTCAAAATCGTGGGGTTTGCAGGCAAGCGTTCCCTCATCTCCCCACTCCCACCCCCGTCCGCCGATTTTTTTGCTCCCGCCCCAATTTTCGCGCGGCCAGAATGCGGAAAAATTCGTTCGTACGGGAACGCTTGCTACGCAGGCTACTGTTTTCGCTTTCAAATTTCCCGTGCGCCGCCATTTTGAATATTTGTGACGTTATAGGCCATTTGCACGATGACGTCATTTGACTACTACTACCAGAATTCATTTCGTTTTTCCTTTCTTATTTAAATTTTGTAATCCCAGTGCGGTTTAAATAACAATAGCCCTAATTTGCACTACCAAACAAAAAACTGAAGGATTCTGGTAGTAGTAGTCAAATGACGTCATCGTGCAAATGGCCTATTGTTAAGGTCGCGGGGGATACCTGGCCATGAATAAATTCATAAGGCAAAATTTTGGCAGGGGTGCCACTTTGAAAAACGTTATATCGTGAAAGTTTGAAAGCCGATTTTGCTAAAATTTAACAGAGATATGGGCGAATAATCGAAGTACGTAAGGATTGTTTTTTATTGAAGGGATCTCGATTTGCGGAAATGCTGTAAGCCACTAAAGTTATCTTTTCTTAAAACGTGGTTTTGTGTCCAAGTTTGCTCCACGAGAAGAACACAAAGCAAGTTGTCAGTTTCCACTCACTGATCCGTCAAAACGACTATTGTGCCATATCTGACTCCGATTTTTTGATTTCAACTTTAATTAAAAGTTATTAGCTTTTAAAGGAGTAAAATTGTCCATGTTAGAATTTGAAGCCTCGTATCTTCCCTTTGAAAGCCTATTTAAACATTTTGAGTCAGATATGACAATCTACAATACACCTAGTTTACCTCCTAGCAGTATCAACTCATGAAATTCTCTATCCGCGCTGAATTCTTGGACACAAAATTCCTTGTTTTTACGCTTCCGAAGGCTTCCCGAACAAACACGAATGCAAAAATGTATAATTTATTTTGCTATTGTGTCAACACTTCATGCGGAAAGAACAATGCGTTAAAAAATAGTGTAATTTACCAGACAGTGCTTTGCACGTGCAATTATTGATGCAGAAACATCACAGAGCCTGTTCGTGAATGGTGGTGACTAGAATGGATACTTCAAAATCAGGTTGGACACCTTATTGAGACTTATATAACGGAGTAACTGGTTAGCTTTCAGTTGAGGTTAGGGGCAGCAGTTTATATAGTTAAATTTAGGACTAAGCAACCCGAGAAGTTACGTAGGTGGTACAGTGGTACGGTAGGCTATGTAAGCCTAAGCGGCTAAGCCTAGCTGAGGTCACAGGTTCAATCCTGAGTGGGGATTTTAGATTTTCTTTTTTACACTTAAATATTTATTGAAAATAAATTCTAAGTGTCGACATTACGTTATATAATTCTCAATAAGTGTCCGAGGTGATCCAACCTGATTTTGGAGTATCCATTCTAGTCACGACCGTTCGTGAATATTTCGCGCAATTTTGGTATCAGCCGTCGCACTTCGTGCATACATGCATACTGATGAGCGGAACCTGTCCCCCGCGACCTTAAGAATCGAAGTTCTTTTGTATGCAACAATAAGACAACCGTCACACGTTGTAGCTCTGTGAAAATTAGCAATTATTTACAGATTTCGTCCTTTGTTTTAATTATACAAATCATCGGTCTTCGTCGTTTTTTTTTTCTTTCAAATCGCCGTTTTATTATTAGAGTTTAATATGTACAGTGCTTGCCACGGTTCAAAAGTGATGATATTACTTGAAAATCGTATAAAACGATTTCGTCGGGTAAACCCACACGGAGTCTCATAATTTTCTATGGCAACGCCGGTTGCTGTTCGGTTAACGCTGTTAAGACAGCCATCAATCAAACACAGCACAATTTGGGAGTTTCAAAAGAGTGCCGGCATTCATTGATTCGATTTAAATCGCCACGGCGGTAAAATGTCCCGAAATCTTCCAGTTATTGTCTCGAAGCTTTTAAGTGGTTCACATGATCTCGCGTAGCGAACAATTTAATTCTCGAACGTGTATACTCAGTTTCATAGAAAAGCAAAATAAACTATATAATTAAAAAAATAACAATGGTCTTGTCTGCCATTCCAGGTCTTGTCTATACCATATCTTTGGAACGATTGAGACTTCAAAGTTAACAAGATTAAAGCGCTGTTTTCCGTTTAAACCACGGAGTACGAGATGTATCCACATGTGACATTAGAGTGAATTCGTATAACCCGTGTTTTATATGCTAATGAGCCGCGTTATATTGTAATGAGCTGTGTACAATAAAACAAAGGGAATTGAGACGGCTGACTTTTTATTTGTTATAAAATTAATTAAAATCTTATAGAAGCATTGTTTGGGGTTTTCGACCACACGCCTATTGTTTTATTGTACATAGCTCATTAGAATATAACACGACTCATTAGCATATAAAGCACGGGTTATACGAATTCACTCTAATAAGGACGTTCGCGCCAATTGTTTATGCGCATCCTTACTGCGCACGCAATTCATGTCGCAACGCACGTCATGCACGAGCGCGCGCGCAAAGGAAGAAATCTATTCACATGAAGGATGGTAGCCGTTGCATTAACTTTGCTTTGATTTAACTCGCTTGGATCGTGGTCGGTGACCCCTATTTTTTTCTTCATATATTACTTTCTTAAGTTTCTTTACCGATTATCTACAGTTTGAAAAAAGGAAAAAAATCTGTCTTGTAGAAGTTTGATTTTTTTCCATTTTTTTCATATTATCCACGCGACGTCGAATTGCACTCATGTCTAAGCTGTATGTTGTTTCCGAATGCCATCTTTAAAGGGTTAACTCATTTAAAGGTTGAAAACAGTTCGAATTATTTACGAATCAGGCCCACTTAGATAACATTTGAATATAATAGTTTCTCCCCACCGATTCATCTTTGATATTGTTTAACTAAAAGCCATGGACACCATGTCATGTTACTAGGACTAACTTTTCAAAAACAGGGTAGATTCTACACACTATATCTCTTAAATCAATTCGGTGACCCCCAATTTTTTTTGGCATTTCTGACATCAGTAACTCATTATCAGACCGTAGCATAAGTTTGAAAAAAATCTGTCTTGTAGAAGATTTTCGCGCGAACGTCCTTAAGTAATCCTTAAGTAATCTTGCTATGTTTTAAAAAGAACCAAGTCAGTAAAATGACAGTGTTTTTTTCTCGTCCGTTTTAATGTTGATGTGCATTGAATTTCTTTCAATCGTTTTCTGGAAATACAGAATAAAGAATTGCATAATTTATCAACGTTCCTTTTAAAAGAATCGTAATTGACTGGCTTTTAAGTAGGTCTGCACACACTGTCCAGTGAAAATAACACGCCTTAAATTGTGCATTGTTTTATATCATTAAGCTTTCAGCCAATTTTAACGCGTGTTTACTTTAGATTAAATTTGTTTTAAACGAAAAAGACACCTTTTGTTGTGCTTTACTAACTGAGAATCTCAAAGCTTTGCTGTTAAAATCCCGCGATTGGCCTACAACCTGTCCTGGCAATTTGTCGCCAATTTTCAATCGCCGCTGCCATGCACACAAAAGAGCCAAAGTAAGAATGTATTATCTAGTTTTTGGCAATCCAGTTATCAATTACACCCTCACCTAATTCCCTTTACGCGCTCGATATTGAATTTAATTATTCATTCAATTTACGATATCATGTTAGTGTGAATTTGAAAGAAGAATAGATTTATATTAAGCTCACTCGGGTTGGCATGCAAATCGCAGGCGCTAAAATACTATGGTTTCAACTCGGTACAATTGTCGCACTGAAAATCATATTTCGTTTTCTCGAAGAAGTTCGACACCAGACAAGCGAAGGACATGAAGATACTTCAAATTCATACGCTCTGCCAGGAATAACATATTTCCAGTTGGGCATTGTTCAAGGTTATCATCAAAGTTTTATAACCGTGAAACGGGCGGGACAAAGTGTCATGGCTACTGAAAACGGTTCGGAGGTGTCAGTGTATGCGAATACGTGTGCTTTTATGACCGATTCGGTCGAGGACCGAGAATACTTGTACATCCATAATCTTATTTGTTCGATTCTCAACTGTTTGTTCATTCTGCCTGGCATCTGTGGAAATGTACTGGTTATCTTAGCGGTGTGGAAAACACCGTCGCTTCAAACTGCCTCAAATGCTCTTCTTCTGTCGCTGGCCGCTTCAGATCTCGCAGTCGGTTTTATAGCCCAACCTTCGTTCTCCGCTTGGCGTATCTCGCAAATTGTCGGCAATATCAGAGTCCACTGCGTGGCAGGAGTGATGTCTGAATGCTTTGGCTGGCTTCTCGCTGGAGTTTCACTGTTCACTATCACAGCGATCAGTTTTGAACGATTCCTTGCTGTACACCTTCATCTGCGGTACCATGACATAGTTACAAGGCGAGGGATCGCCAAAGTAGTCCTAAGTTTCTGGTTAATCTGGATAATCATCACAGTGTTGAGGTTCTTCGTCGTGAACAGAAAAGTACTTCGAACAATTGCCGTCACTTTTCTGGTTATAACATCCGTGATAATGTTTATGTCATATATCATGATTTATAAACTTGTGAGACGACATCAGATGCAAATAAGACAACAGTGTTTTACAAGACCGTCGGGCGAAAACAACAACAAGACCATCGATATGGTACGATACAAGCGGTCAACGATAACCATGTTATATATTCTAGGATTTTTTCTTCTTTGCTATTTTCCATTTCTTATGGTAATGCTCATTGAAGTTGCCATTGGCGAAACTCTTCAAACAAAGGCCGCTTATCTTTATACAGTGACATCGATTTTTATCAACTCGGCGCTTAACCCGTTGATTTACTGCTGGCGCATGATGGAAATACGAATGGCGATACGGAAAATTCTAAACTTTCCTAATGAACCTCTCGTAAAAGAAACAGAGAAAACTTTTATTGTTACTAAAAAGCAACCGTCTCTTGAACTTCAGACTATACAACCGTCACTCATCTCGGATAATCCTGGTTTGTATGATAGCAATGATTAGTTCAAATTTACGGCAAACGATTTTGACAACCATGTTCCTTGATCAATATTCTCATGTTTGGGACGTCCAACGAGGAACGTTACAGAAAACGCTTGGAATGACGTTTTACGTACTGTATTACCATATCATTTTAGTGCCTTTAACGTGGGGAGAAACTTGACTACGAGGTGGTTGCTATGGAAGAGTACGAAACGTTAACGTCATATAATGGGTTTCTTTACTTTTTCGGCTATGATGTTTGGTCACGTTCGTTCTGTTAAAAGTTCCATCAAATTTATTGAGTCACAACCATATTTGGTAAGCCACGTGACCAGAACATACGTGAGAAATGCTAACCATGAAATAATGTCCCTTGCGTGAACGACTCTAAAACCGTAGTTACTATGTGAAAGCTTATACAATTAATTTGTTCTTTTCGATTCTTTTAGATGAATATAACAGCAGCAGAAAATTTCTCAGTTAGAAAAAAAAAATTACTTTTCCTCCGAATTCCCTAGCTGCTTTCTCCTTTCCAAAAATCTTAGCTGATCTTATTTCGTATCCAATACGACATTTTCTATCCTTTCGAAAACAAATGGTGTTCAATTTTCTGATGTTAGGAATATAACAGTGCACATCATGTGGTGATGTACTTTATCGAATTCCGGCTTTGGTTTGTACTGTTTATTTATTCTTTGCCAACAAACTCTATGAAACTAAAAAACAAAATTAAAGACCGGCTTCAATCACAAAAAGCCGACAATTATTAATTTTATTTAGCTTCAACTTTAAAATTTCTCTATATATGTCAAAAAAAATTAAAGCTTTTCCAGCCGGAACGTTTATGATGTTTTCACCAGTTTAAAAAAAACGTTACAGATTTGAATATATAACAAGCGAAAGATATGGAAATACATACTTTGTTAATGGTATGAGCTTAATGGATAAAAATAAGTATATAAGGATTTAACAGACGCGATGAAACTTGATATATACTTATTTTTATCCATCTTTCGCTTGTTATATATTCAAATCTGTAAAACGTTTTTTTCAGCGTCCTATTTATATTTTTATCCATTTAGCTTATACTATAAACAAAGTATGTAATTTCCTATCTTTCGCTTGTTTATATATATTCAAATCTGTGACATTTTTTTCTTTTAGTACGGTTATACCCTGAAGAAGAACGGCCGTGCCGTTCGAAATTAATCGGTTAAAAAGGTTAAAAATATATTCCTTTCTGTACGATCAGCCTTTCATTTTATTTGTTTATAATTATTTCTGCTGATCAGATCCTTCACAAGGATCCAGTACTTCCAATTTGTCGAGTGGTTCTTTCATTTACAAATTTTAAGGATGTTGTTCTGCGAAAAATGCCAAAGTATGGCCGTAGAATCGGGGGGAGGGGTTAAGTTTGCTGTTAATCTAAAATAAAAATGGCCAGCAAGCAATGTTGAAACTAAACTGAGTCATACAGGCTGATTTAATTTCACTGAACTTCACATCGGATTACTTTTCGCCAGCAACACGATGTATAACTTGTAACACAGGCGTGTTAAGTAAACAGCATAAAGAAAATATTGGTGCGTACGGGATACTAGTTATTAAATCTAAAGATACTAGAAGTTGGTCTTTTTCTTGTTTTCTCATTTTGACCGAAATTTATATACCGTTTAATTTAACTGTAAATGTATGCCGGTAGATCAAGCATTTGCGCTATTCATAACACTCGTATTGATATGCGAAAATGAGACACGTTAAAATAACACATTCCTAGCAACTCAGTGCATGCAGGCATGTGCACAAGGGTGTTGTAAGACTATAAATACTGAGTTCAAGCAGAATAACACTCCTTTCGTGCTTAGTTTTCAGCCAGCGGAGCAGTGAAGGAAGGATCGGCCCACCCACCCACCCTGACCGAAAATTCGCGTGGGTCATAAAACACTGCTACCCTAAGCCAAGCTGTTCCAGCTTGGCTTAGACCGCTGAGCAATATTATCCCCATATCTTATCTCAACTGAGCATGAATAAGAGTGTTATGAAATAGATTACTAACCGAAATATGAACGGCAGAATGTACCTTATTGGCCGTTTTTATGCTACAGACGTTAAAGTCGTCTGAGACGACTTTAAAGTGGTACTATGATCAAAAATTTGCACCTCCCTTTCTCTTCAGTTTTGGAAAGTAGAAGTGCTGAATACTTACCATGCCAAATTTTAAGTTAAAATTCCAACGGGAAGCGCAGTTATTTTAAACGTAAAGTTCAGCTTCGGCTTGCCGCCATTACTCGATTTAAAAATGGCCGAGAACGACATAGAGAGCTGGATCTAGTTGAGTCGAGAGGAAGATGACGTCATATTCGCAACACAACAATGGCCGCTTCGTTGTGTGGAAAGGCTGATCTGCATAAACAAGACCTTTATTTTAATGTTGGTGGTTCTAGGGCCTGCTTTATGCCGAAGATGTTTTTGTGAACGTTCGAGAAGATGCCTCCTGGTAATTTTGTACAACACGGGCGCCGAAACACTCTCAAAAGGCAGAATTTCTTTACACAAATCGTCTACCAGCCAGTTCTCTGAGAGTTCAACGCGCCGAACCGCTCAAGATGGATACTTTCTTTTAATAATATCAGGGGAAACTCAACCGCTAGGAAACGCTTTGTAATAGTTTACTACTGCTACTACCGCGGATTTACTTTCCAAGGGAATTTGAGAGACTGAGTGAAACGTGTGAACCAGGAAGATTCGAAACTGTTGATTGTTTGCATGCAAGAATATTGTGAAACAACATTCATGTACCGGGTGAGTGGCGTACATGTATGCATTTTTTGTTTCTCAAACGTGCACGTCAACTGGCTATATAGGCTTTCAGGCTTGAGTTTTTGTAAATACTCCACTGAAAATATTCTTTTTGTTATCCAATTTATTATCTGTGTTCTTAGTTTTCTATTTTAAAGTCACATGAAATTGTTGCTCATTGACACATGTTAACTGTTGTGTTTATGTTGGTCCTGCAATATTTTCAGATTAAAAATTTAATAAAGCACAGTGCAGTGGGACTGCGTCCTTGATGCATCTTGTACTGTTTGTTTTTACATTTTAAAGGGGAAAAGTCAAGGGGATTTTGCTTTCTTGTGCAAAACTACTAATTGTTTAACTAACTACCTTTGGTTCTTTGATAGAAGTGATTCCTTCAACAGAGAACAAGTAATAGAAATTAAGTGATATTTCCAATACACAAAGGAAGAACCATTTTTATTTCAAGTTGTAATCCAGTCCATCTGCAGTCAAAGATGCGTAGTTATAGTTTCATTGCCAACAAACCTGAAGCATTTTTTATTTCCTTTACAAATGTTTTTTTTTTTTTTTGCCTTTTCAAAGTGATACTGGAAAAGGTGGCATTGCCCTAGGTATGAAACATTTCTGTGTACAATCAGGATAGCAAACTCTATTTAAATTTGTACCATTTAGTCATATATAATATGTTTGGATTTAACAATGAAATCTACCCAAAATGAAACTGTGAGGCAATATTCCCCAAGGTGGTCTCTTCCAAGCACTAAGAGTGTGTGATGTATTGAGCAATGTTGGATTATTACCCAGCCACTTTCTTTGTGTGTATTTGCAATACCTCTTTTCATTGACTTTCCTGTTAAATGGAGAATCTGACCCCGTAAACAACTAAGGATAGAAATGTGAACATGTCAGATAACTAACGAGCTGCCAAGCCATCATGCTTTCTAAAAGGTACAGTTGAATGCTATTAGATCTCTTTTATAACAACACAGTGGGAAGGGCAATTTTAAAGAAAAAACATATTGGATGTAATTCAATTGGGAGAGAGGAAACTGTCTGCAATAATCAATATTATTGTCAGTATTAAGCAGTGTCTACATGTATAAAGCAGAGCTCCATACACAATGTACTGTATATTAAAGGAAGATAAACTTTTTTGTTTATAAAACACTTAATTTACTTTAGTAAGCCTAGTTCTCATTTACTGCTATTTTCTGTTGTTTTTTTTTTTCATTGAGCTCCTGACTCAGCACATAAAGGGTTTATGTAGAGTTTTGACATTTTTCACTCACAAAGAATTTTTTTAGCCAAGAATGTACTCTCTTGCAAAAGTAATAACAGGTTCTGCTCATGTAAGATAAAGTAAATGGAGCCAATCAGGCCAAAAGATCCTGTATTTTCACAGAAGAAAAGGGCAAAATACATTTCAGGTCAAAATATATTTTCAAAGGTGTGGGATGTTTATGTCTAACCGAATCTCTTTTAAATCAGCTAATGGTAATCAGCAACAACAGCAACAGAAATTATGGTATTTTGCTTTTGGATAATAAAACACCATCAACTGTGAGTGAAAAATGTCAAAACTCAAAATTGGCCCTTTATGCACCTAGCTACTCAATGTATCCCAGGTGTATATAAATGATCAAGGTGTTTATTTACAAAGTAATGTGTTTCCAGGAGGCATTTCTGGTATGCACTGGAAATATTCTGCTTGTGATGTTCTCTAGGAAGGGCCTTCCTCATACAGCATCTGCATACCGGTAGTTAAACTAAACTCAACTTTGCAGGCAATTTCTTTCTCCAAAAAAAAAAAAAAGGGGGGGGGGGGGGGGGGGGGGGGTAATAGAGGATTTTCAGTATGTCAAATATCCAAGATATTTGGAGTTTTTTTATGGTCACATGATCTGCTATTTTGCAGGGCCTTCTCTGTGGCCATGAGAACCTGGCTTTAATAAAGCATAAAAGAGCAAAATAAGAAACCACAGTATTGCCTGGTGATCTCTTGTGCTAAACTACAACATATGTATTCTTTTCACCCACACACTGTTGAACTGTAATCAGTTTAAAGGCACCCAGGAAGGCAACAAGATGATAGTAAAATGTAACAAAGTATTAATAATGTTCATTCTGCAAATTCCTTTCTTAGAAAATCAAATAATGGTTATATATATCAATATGTTCATTCTTTCAAAACTTGCACATTAAACTTTCATATGCCAACCTTGTGTGATTTTGGGAGAATTAAAAAATACACACTGACAGATGCTAGCTCTTCCAACAGTGCTTATTATTGTGTTGACCTTGCACGAGGCTGAGTAACTGATTTGTTTGATTCACTCAGATTTATGGAGACCAACGATAAGGAAATTTAAATGGATGAAATCGATGCGGACAAAATTTCCCTTCTGCCCCAACTATCTGCTACTGGGACTATTGATGAGGTTTATAATAATTCAAGACGACAGCAACCTGAGCTGTACGCTTTGATGTCTGCAGTGTTATCAACAACAGTAATAACAACATCGTTTACTTTTCCACAACACCAATTTATTCTTTTAGTTTTGCACTGTAGAAACTCAAGGAACTGAATCTAGTGAGAAATAGTTTATCGAGCAGTTGACTTTATTTGTTATTATATGGCTAAACTTCAGTGTGGAATGATAATACACGTATTGTAAACAAAAGTCAAGATTCGATGCTTCTGCACACAGCCATTATAATCCGTTTACCAAACTCAAACGGGGAAAAGTTCACCATAAATATTTAAAAAAACATTTCCTTATCGTACCATGTATAAACGTCCCCTTCCTGAGTAAATATTCCTTGAAATCGACGGTCTTCTTCGGCTTCTTGAATTGAATATTTGAGCCATTCTTGCCTCCCAATTCGGCAGCTTATTTTCTGAAGCCATACGTCGCCAAATCCTCATGAAACGAAATAGATCCTGAAAATTCATCGAGTTCTTCGCTAAATTGTCCTTCGCAACGCTTTCCGACGAACTGGAAAGTAAATTTTACGGCGAAGACGTCTCCAAATCCTTTTCAGTGACTTCTTTCGCTGTTGTCCAAGAAATGACGACGATCTTCGTTGCGAATATGACGTCACGAGACAACTCACACGTGAGACCGCTTTCTAGAATAATCACGGGCTTGACTTTTTAAACTGAGTAATGGCGGCCGGATTTTTGGTGGTTTTGGGCTGTTTTCGGCCAGCAATTTCTAGCTTCAGTGAGCTTATATCGTTCTAAATTATAGCGATTTATGTTATTATGAACTCATTAGATAAACTGAAATAAAAAAAAGTCCAAAAGTAAGACAAAAATTTTCGTCGTAGTACCACTTTAACGTCTAGTATAAAAACGGAAAATAAGCCAGACGGATTTAACGTCTGACGACTTTAACGCCTTATTTTAAGTGCGTCGTTCAGGCGCACTTAACAGACGACTTTAACGTCTCAGGCGTTAAATACGTCTAGTATAAAAACGGGACAGCCTTAACGAGTACGAATTTAGCCCTATTTGTATATTCGTGCTCTTAAAATTTATTTGGGGACGACTTTAGTCGTGTCAAGTTATTTCCGAGAATGTTTTTTTTTTTTTTTTTAGAAAATCTCTTGTTTTTCTCTGTGGCCAGCCACTTTAATGCGTCCCGTTTTTACACCTGACGCATTTAACGTCTGAGACGTTAATTGCGTCTAGACGACTTTAACGTCTCTAGCATAAAAACAGCCATTCTTACTAAATTTCGCGCCTTTTCGCGTTTTGGAAAAAATCGCGAAAATTAATACTTGCGAAAAAAGAGAGCGCGAAAATTAAAATCGCGAAATTTAATACCATATTATATGAAAAACAATACGTAAATTATAAAGGTTGTGAGTCACGGACTTGTTGGTAATTGTCTCGCATTCAACTGCTGTCACTTCTATCCTTAAAATTCTTAAAATTCATTCCTAACTGGTCTTGATTTCGTCCAGCATTCTTCCTGCGATTCAATGTTATCTTCATCCCCGCCTGTAGATCGGCCAAAACCTCTTCGGTACAGTCATCAAATATTCCACTTACAGCTCCTTGTAGTTAGATTTAATTAGGCATTTAGATTTACCTTACAGAAGCTGGCACCCATCAAAATTTAATTTCTTCTTGTTCTATATAGCTATTTTGTTAACTTTCCTTGAGGGCTTGGGAGATTAAAGAAACGGCAAAATCGCGAAATGAAATACACCTTTGTTCACTTTTTCCTGGATGGCGAAAATTAATACTCGCGAAATACAGCTCCAGATTATTCGCAAAATTACATGTATAAAGTACGCGCAAAAATTAGTAAGAATAACTGTACAACGTGATAATCATTTTCCCGCCATTTTTCATGTTTGCCATCTGTCGTCTGCTTTTTATCACAACCCGTTCGTAAACAACGCGAGCATTTATATATTTTAATATTTTTAATTGTTCTCAGGCTGATTTGGCAAAGCCCAAAGCTCTTTGATTTTTTGTTACGAAAGGAGGGAAGTGATGGAAAATTATTACACTTGAAAGGCTGCTACATTTTTTACGCATATGGAGAAAAGTTGTCCCGGGAAGGAAGGTCACCCCTCCACCCGGGTCAACTTTACCGAGCGTTCACATGACAAAAAAGTTGCCCCACTTCTGGCAGAGCAAAAAGCTGTCCGTCCCAGTAAAAATACTCTTTTAAACAATCGATGATGGACTTAATCATGCCAGATGTCCAAGACCACTTTTTAACTTTACCAGACTTCGAGTTTTTCAGCCATTTTGTTTGTTTATTGATAATAAACTAGCCCGCGCATGCCCAGATTATCTATAGTTGACCGAGTTGGCCCGGTTAGCCGAGCCAAGCCGTTTATATGAGAAAAAGTTGGCTCGGCCAGCCGGGTCACCCTGCCATCGAAAGACGGTGACCCGGCTAGCCGAGCCAACTTTGAGATTCTCAAAGTAACAGTTCGCCGCGTTGTTTTGTAAGTGAAAGTATCCAAAACTTGGCTCGCCCAGGGTAGTTCGGGTGGGCGGATGACCCGCCTACCCGGGACAACCTTTCTCCATACAAACAGGGCCTAATGCACTTGGGACTCCGGGTCGCTTGTTTACATTAAAGAAACCATGTTCATCATTCTCTGGCCTTCAAGTCAAAGCAACACACTTTCCCGTGAGAGGTCACATATCTTTCCATTTTCTTTAATTTTACATTTTTAACAGGAAACTTTTGGAGCTCGCAGGAAGAGGCTCGAGGCTCGCAAAAAAAAAAGACTCGGGCTCGCAGGCTCGCACATTAGCCAACCCCCATGGTGAGACCGTTCTAAGCCATTTCGTGAATATGGAAGGCACACAAACCACTACATTCGTGGGTAAAAAGCCCACAAAAGAAGATACGCTGCTAGCAAAGCGTTGAAATTTTTTGCAGATGATTCGGTAATTTTGTTACTCTTTTTCCATATCATTTTGATGCACCAAACCTCGTTAGTTCCTCAGGACACTCTTCAAACTTTTATAGTAGGTTCTTTTAAAAGGCCATAAGAACATGCTAGCTGACTCTCTTCTCCGGAGACCTTTATACATGTATCATCAGTTTTTGGAGTAAATTTTCTTAAATAATCCTCGTCGTAACGGGAGGGAACCACGAGACTGTCAAAAACATAATTCCCTTGCCACGCAAAACAGAAATCATTTGCTCGTTGGCACTCTATCAGTAGGTGAGCATTAAATGACATCGGGTGAAACCTGATTTCTGCGCTCGCGAGAATGAGCAACCCCACAAACCAATTGTTTTCACTGCTAGCGCTGGGCAGAAACCAGGTTTCACCCGATGTTATCTAATGCCGACCCTATCGGTACGTATGCCTAGTATAAGTCTCAATAAGGCGTTCGAGGAGGTGTTGGTGGATGGAATCTCATGCTAACCTCACCGTTAGGCTCGATTTCCAGCCGTTTTGTGCGCAAGAGTGACCGCGTTCTCCCAGGCTCGTCCCCAGGACGTTCTCCCCGTTTTTTCTAAATTCCAAATGGTGGGTCCGACCCCCCATTTTGCAATTTCTATGTTCAACCACTGGTCAATTATTTTCTTTTTTATCTAAATTCGACCGAATAAAATATGAATCAAAGAAAACGAAATAAAAAAAGCTGCTCTTTGGCCCACCCAACGTTTTGATAAACAAATAATAGAAACTTTTGAATGCATCGTAAATAAAACGCACTGATTCAGTTTTGCTGGATCTCTAATGTAGAGAGCACAAGAAAAATGGCGACTGTCTATAGGTCCTTTTTCCGGCCATGAAAGAGGTACAGTGGAACTTGTTAATCCCATTAACTCCCAAGAGTGCCAAAGAACTAAATTCGAGAAAAATCCTAAATTTCATTTTGTAAAACATTGGAAAACTAATGGTACCATAAAAAAGTACTGCTGAAGAGGTTTCATAAGAATCAGGAGCCCATCCTGATAAGAATGGATATGTAAACCCGAAATGTCAAAGAACTGACATCGAGCTGCAGACATTTGAAGAAATTACTGTTGAAAACCGCCATCACTTAGCACTGATAATCACGTGATAACATCCTGTCCTGTTGAATTGGTAGAACCTTCCTGTCACTGTCTATGGTTTACTATATTTTGCTTCATAAATTTTAACAGTAACAGGGAGACGAAAACTATAGCACTTATACATTAAAAATAGCTATGATTTAATACATGTCATTTCGATGATAAATACAACCATGGGTCAACCATGGATCGGCCATGGATTAGCCATAATGTCACTGATTTTAATTCTCTCTTTTTAATTCTCATTGATTATTCGGCATTTCTCGGCATTATTGTACAGTGAAACACTAAGCTATTTCATCTGCAGGAGACGTTAGACCTCAGTATGGATTAGACCATTACTTTCGGTGAACCGTTACTTTTGGGTGGGCCGTTACTTTCGGGAATTACTAGAAAGGTCCGAAAATTACTGTGAGTAACGTTACTTTAGGGTAGCTGTTAGGGACGGACCATTATTTTTCTGGAAGGGGGGGGGGGGGGGGGGGGGGTTGAGAAATATTGAAAAAATTGTTTGGAGGGCCTGAAAAGACAAAATAAATTGTTTGCAAACACGATATGTGTAAAAAAGTGTGAAGTCAGATAAATTATTAAAAAATATTAGTTCCAAAACTGAATATTGCTCAGTGATGATTCTTTCCATTTGGCTGCACAAGACAACTCCTTCACCTTGCCTTCGCAAAAAGCAGCCAAAAAAACTCTTGTTGTGTCAGGACTTAAGGTCAGAATCTCAACGGGTTTTCATTCAAGGAATACCGCTTGCCTTGCCATTTAACGTTGCCATTCTGTCCGAGAAATGGGCGAGTTTCAGAAGTCTGTCATCTTCCTGACGATATCACCATCAAAGCTAATGGGTCAATAACTGTTTACAAGCTAGTTATTTGGAGTAACCTATGGCGATGGGAATCATTTTAAATCAGCAATGTGCCTGCCTTCACCGCTGGTACCACAGCTAGGCCGGGTGGTACGAGTATGATGGCCTGTGGGAACAACGTCAAAAGAGGATCAGGACTTCGGTACTGTGGAATCGCGAAAAAGCCTGCTGCTCCCTTTGCCTGATTTCCTGTCGTATGCCCTTCATTTGCGCCAGTAGCTACGTAGGAATTAAAACGGTGAATCATGTATAAAGAAACAACAAACTATAAATTACAAGGAGCGTATGTGGCCAAAATAATTGGCTATAGCCCTACTGATTTTTTTTTCGAAAAAATAGCTTATCTCAATTATTTTTAGCACTAGAGAAGATAGCACTGTAAAAAGAACGAAGAAAAAAAATGTTTGCAGGAAAGGTGCTATTGGAAAAAAAAAATGATTGCAGAGGCGCATAAATTAAAAAAAAAATTGTTTGCAGAGGAAAATTTCTCATCACGCCCAACCCCCCCCCCCCCCCCCCCCACCTCCAGAAAAATAATGGTCCGTCCCTTAGGGCCGATTCACACTGTGACATAAGCATAAGCATAAGCAGACTCAGTAACGTGTTGTTCATTAGTTCCAATTGTTCGAACAAAACAGAACAATAGGCACTAATGATCAACGTGTTACTGAGTCTGCGTATGCTTATGCTTATGTCACAGTGTGAATCGGCCCTTACTAATTTCGATCGGGGGGCCTCTACGGTATAACAGGTAGCCCAGGCGCGCGTAATGGGGATCCTGTGAAACAAAGACAAAAAGAAACAGATTTGCAATGGCGGCTGCTAACGTTCCTTCTCCTGCTAAAAATGCTTCTCCTTCAAAATTGTCTACCTGTAAACCAGAACTGGACTTTTCTCAACCTTGGAAGATGAGTGACTTAGTACTCGTAGTCGAGAAAAAGCGCTTTCACGTTCATCGTTCCATTTTATCGATGTGTTCGCCCGTTTTCGACAGAATGCTTACGTCTGACTTCAAAGAAAAGAATGCCTCGGAAATTCCGCTCCCTGGAAAAAAGGCGGACGAAATACAGGAACTGCTATGCGCTATCTACCCTTATGTTGAACACCGTATTTGCGAAGACAATTGCTTCTCTTTACTGGAGCTATCTTGCGAGTACCAAATAGATAGATTGAAATCTCGTTGTGAGAAGTATTTCTTGTTCAAGAATATGACAAATGACGAAGCTCTCGAGTTTGTCGTTATGGCTCAAAGACACCAGTTGAGCGACGAGCTGATACACCGCTGTATGGCAAGGTTTGTTTCCCAGGAGTCCAGCTGGGAAATACTAAAGAAAAATGAGTTGTTCTCTCAGTTAGAGCCAAGATATTCCCAGCAACTTGTAGAGGAGAGAGTCAAATATCTGGAGAAACGTCTGGCTTCCTGCAAGTCAACCATTGAAATTCTGAAAATGAAGAAGAATGATAAGAATGATAAGGATGATGATGATCATGGTCCATGTTCATTTCGAAGGCATTTTCTTATGAGAAAAAGGTTTAGGGATCTTGAGCACCCGAGTCCTTTCTGACTAACTTAATAATCAGATACATCACTGTTGACAGTTTATAAACAAAATGGATGAGGTTTTTGTGATACCTGGAATAACCAAGGTCAAGGTAAGTGTTAACAGCCGTTTGACGTCGGCTAATAACACTTACCAAGACCTTGATAACCATATTTTCTTGATTAAATACTCGGCCTTGTGGACCCGGCATTTATTTGAACCTGGCGTTTATTTGAGGCCCGGCATTTATTTAACAGGGGTAATTTTTCATTATTTTTTATGATCACATTTTACATTGTTTATTCTTAAATTCATGATTAAAAAGCTCAATTGAACAAAATTTTCCTATCGATTTCTAATATCTTGATAAAAAAAAAACAACAAGAAGTTTGTTTCATACAGAATACATGTATATCAGTCAATTATTAACAACATTCTAGCCAGACTTAACTGTCTTTTCATATGAATGTAAAGGGTACAAATAAATGTTGAGCCACGTAGCACTGGTGATACAAACAAGAAATCAGATCGGAGGTCAAAGATTTTTTCTTTCCCTCGTGTGGTCCCTCATTTCTTTACTAGGACTAACGCTCAATACAGGGAAATTTATGGATTGAACTTAGCACTACAATTTACACACAGAGTTAATTCTCCGATTTCTTGTTTTCATATGAACCATCAACTCAGGGGCGTTTATTTAAAACTCGACCTGGCATTTGTTTGAGGCCTGGCGTTTAATCCAGGAAATACAGTGTTTCGGTTATCACAAAAAGTGAATCTAATAATAATGTTTTAATATTTAATTGTTTTAAAGAAAATAATGACAAACTCACTGTTGCATGGAACATAGTTTGTTATTTTCTAACAAGGATAGAATTCACTACCCGTGAACTTGACATTGCTCTTGGAAATCATGCTTTGCATGTGCACTCTGCAGATTATTCATTAATCTGCTAGCAAATTAGTGAATAATCTGTCGGGTGGACTGATTTCCAGAATTAGCTGTAGGCTCTTAGTCAATAAGAAGACAGATAGTGACTACAGTGTGTAATAATTAACAGTTATAGTGCAAAAGTGAAGTGCTATATTGCTGGATACTTAGCCAACGAGGTCGTAGGCCAAGTTGCCTAAAATCAGGCGATATTGTGCAAGCTTGATCACTATAACTGTTTTATAATTCAACACATTGATAACAAATCACAGTTTCCAGAAAAAATTCATAGAGATATACAACCTTTTATTGAGTAAAATGGCCTACAAAAATATTTTACTGCCTTGCGCCATTTCTTACACAACAAGCAGCAAATGCCGAAATTTTGCCAAGCTAAAATTAATTAAAGGTACACAATTTGAGAGTTTCTATGAAGAGCTTTTGTCTATGTAAAGAATGGAGTAGTGACAACACGAACTAAAACACGGTAAATGGCATAGAATTTTTATGGTCAAGTCAGTTTCGTGTCTTAAAAAGTTCAATAAATGTCAGAATCAAAACAAATTGAAAAAACACACAGCTATCTAAACTGACATATGGTAGTGAAAAGTTTGAAAGAAGTCTTCAGCGTGGACAGTATGTCTTACAAAAATTCACAGTTAAATGATACAAGAAATGGTTAAAACATCGTTACCTGTAGTTGATGTGGCTTTTTAGTCAGCACCAAATTTTCAAACATCGAAGTACAAGCTGAGTCTATTGCAGTTGCTTACAAAATTGCTCATTTTAGCTCCTACAGCCGTAATGGTGAGATCATTTAACTTCAATCCACTTAAAACAAAGATCAGAAACTTTTCTGAAGAAGTATCAAGTCTATGTCATATTCTAGAGGTGAGCACTATAAGGCATTTTCCGAAAATTGTGCTCCTTCATTCACCTCGTGTCGAGTGGTTGAACTTTGAGCCAGCTGTCATTCAGCTTTGCCAAGAAACACTGACAAAATGCAAAAATTTTGCGCCTTTTTTGTCCAATCATGTGATCGATAATTTTTCTCTTTTCTTTTCTTTTCTTTTTCCTTCCTTTTTATCTAATAGTTCACACATTTTTCTCGCAAAAACTCGAAATTGCAAGCCTGTGGTCATTTTCACTTACCATCAAAATGGGAAATATACCTCCATTGCTGCATATACGCCATGTAGACCTTATGTAATCGAGAGTTTCATGACCTTATTTGGGCAGTGTATCAATGTGTTGAATTATATTAATAGTAGATATAAGTAAGTAGTCTTGTGATGTGTAAAATTTAATGTAAAGTAATTTGATGATAAATTTGTAGATGGAATCCTAGGTTTGGACTAAAAGGAAAAGCTTCTGAAATCACAAACATTCTCAGTTTTATCATATCCTGCATAATTGAAGCTGTATGGACACCATACAGCTTCAATTCCGTATGTAATAGTAATGAGGGTCTATTATACTCTGGCGGTTTGGCGGTTTAAGCCATTTTTTAGTGTCGGTTTGCGGGTACATTCGTATTTATCTGGCGGTTTACGGTCAAGAATTATCGGCGGTTTCGGTCTTGAGGAAAAAACCAAAGCGGTTTGCTGTCTAGGAAGAACAAACTATGGCGGTTTGCGGACTGTGCAACCCCCTATAATGGACCCTCAGTAATTATTGGACTGAGTGGGGTACCTTGAGTAGAAGTAGTAATTCATAATGGTAATAGGACTGAGTGGAGTCCAATTTGGCCTGTAATCATACGAGTGATTAACAAAATCGCGGGAGTATGATTTGTTTAATCATGAGTATGATTACAAACAGAATTGGACGACACAAAGTCCTGTTACCAACTAATCATAACTATAACAAAATTTGAGGATGAAACGTTAAATGGTTACATGTTTTGATGATTAAAAACATGACGATTAAGTGTGTTTTTGACCGAGAGGCATGCATGGAAAAAGGATAGCGTACGCAAATGATGCATACTATCCAATTACATCGTCCAATTACAAGCATGATGCATAAACTGTCCTATTAATGCTCTAATCGGGCCTGCTGAACCAATCAGATTTGAGAATTTTGTTATACTTTTGATTCAGGGAGTAAATCGAGCTAGTTATTTTGAAATAACAAAATTTGAGGTTAAAAAATCTATGTGGACTATAATTATTCTACTGAAAATGTCTGGTATGTCACCACATAGGTGTCCAATTGCAGCCATCCAATTAACAAAAGCTATTATATTTTTATTGGATAGCTATAATTGGACCCCCAGTGACCATGCGCCATTAAGATATAGGCACACAGATGACCAATCACAATCAAGAATTTTGTTATTGATATGATTATAAAGTTAACAGTAGTTATAAATTGTCCATTTTAATTTGTAAGTCTGGATGGAAAAATGTGTTTGTTGCCTTATTAAGGGACTTAATTTCAGAGAAGGTGTATGGACCTCCTGTGAGGACCAAGTCCAATAGACTCAACAATAATGCGTTGTATAAAGTGGGTCTGTAAATGGAGGGGTAACTGGGATGGATCAACTATCCAATCAGATTTGAACAATATCTCTCAGGAAACCAGCTGAAGGTCTCAAGTGAACCTGAGATGGTTTTATAAGAGCAATCCTTGAACTGTTATATTTGGCAAAATTTAAATATTGCATAAACTGTAATTTATAAATCTCTACAAAGGTATTGAGATAATTTAGAGTGGCTGATTTTTAATGTGCCTCCAGGACCTAAATTATCTCTTTTAGGAAAAGCATCAGTTTCAAATTATGATTTTCAATAATTTATTTGGGGTAACTTTTTTTGGAATAATCATAATCACTAATAATCACTTTATTTAAGTGTCAAGGTATTTAGCGTGCGAGCACTAATTGGGGACACTAAATAAAGAAACAAATATTCAAATAGAACATAACATTTTAAAAATCCCAACTGGCAGGAGGCAAACCAGTTGGCTATTTTACAAGGGTGGTCGAGGAGTTGAACTCGGGTCTGCCGTGAAACAACTCCAGCAAGTGGTCAGAGCGGGACTTGAACCCAGGACCGTCTGACGCCCTAACCACTCGACCACGCTGCCTCCCTCATTATTTTCTGCTTGTCTATTGTAATTTTTTTTCATATATGGCCTAGCTTCCCACAAGTCTCTTGTAGCTTAGTGGTTAGAGCATCCCTGAACTGGTGATATTGAAGGTCATACAAATATGTAGGTATTATTCCTGTCAGGGACTCGGATGTTTTTCTTTGTCGCACACACATGACATGATGAAGACTACATCTTTATCATTTCATTACTATAACCTATTGCTGATGTTCCAGCAGATAAGCCGCACCCCCAAATTTGTGCAAACATTTTGGGTAAAAAAGTGTGGCTCATACGCCGGTTTTTATTGTAATAGTATGTTGCCAAGTACATGGTGTAATGAAGATTGTCCTTAAGTGGGGATACCAGGGGCGGATCCAGGATTTTTCTTAGGAGGGGGTGCACCTCTAAAGAATGACGTAACTGTAGGGTGACGTAAACAAATTTTGAAAGCAAACAATGCGGACTAGGTCATCTCGGGGGGGGGGGGTGCGCACCCCCTGCACCCTCCTCCTAGATCCGCCTCTGGATACGTTTGCTTAACTATAAGAGTGTTTACAGGCTGGTACAAACAGTTGGGTGAAAAAAATTATTGGGTGGCCTTTAACTGGGGATGAAAGTCTCAATAAGAATCTGATACATTAATATATTATCTGAATAATGAAAGTTTGTTTATTTATTTTTGTAATTAAAAGAAGTTTGGCTTGAAAATGTCACCTAGTTAAAGAATTTAGCAGTTTTCTTCAAAAATAATGGTATTGTTAATTTATAAGAGCTCAAGAGTCACTCAGGACACTGCTTGGATTCTTGAAGTACTTCTTGTCAATAAAATGGATGTTCTTCATAGCTTGGCCACCTGTTGGTAACTATCTTTTCCTCTTGCTTTAATTCACATTTAATTTATTAAAGAACTAATGACATGCTGTTACTTAACTAGAAAAAAGTTTCACTTTTTTAATCCCTTTCAATTCAAGTATACTGCTTCCATAAGTGCAAAAATAATTTATTTTTTATTCAAAAATTTATTCAGTTGTCCAGTTCTAAGGTCCCTCGCACTAACTCCCTCCTCTCCCCATGCGATGTCCTTTGTATGAGGGCTTGTTCTTGACGTCATCTGACGTCTGTGCATTGCAGGGATTTTGTTAAGGTTTGCAATAACAGGCACCATTTATTGGCATGCAGTCCCAATTTCAGGGTAGGTATGGGAGGGGGACACCCCCTACCACTTGGGGGCATGGTAGAAAATATCTGCAATTTTGAGGCCCAAAGTGTGCATTTTACTTCCATTTCTTACCAATTTGGGTCTTTGTTTTAACTGCGATGAAAGAGGCAAAAGTAACGAAGCATAGTTTTATTTCACTTGTAATAAAGATCAAATAGCCCATCAACTTTAGCAGTTCTTTATTCAAATCTCTTTGCACATCATTTTCCTGAGAAATAGCTAGGACAATTAGAGAAGGTGTAGGAGGTTTCCTAAACATTTGGTCTACAAATTTACATTCATGTAAGTTACAAAATTTACATTGATTTACTGAGTGGTTTTTAATTGTGTCTTGAAACCAAAACCAAATTAATCACACTGGCCCATCAAAACAGGGGTAGACAATCTAGTGAACCGATCAGAACTCGAAACAAATACATGTAGCCGGTGGTTTTTAATTGTGTCGTGAAACCAAAACCAAACTAATCACATTGGCCCATCAAAACAGGGGTAGACAATATAGTGAACCGATCAGAACTCAAAAGAAATACATTGAGCCGGCGCCAAGCGCGGGAAAAGGCGCGAGAGCATTAGTCAGGATTGGTTTTGTTTTAACTTTTGATTGGTTGATAAGGTGGCACGTGATCTTTTTAGCCAATCACAAAGCGTAGCAATGCAAAAGCAAAGCAATACTTGATTACTTTCGACACAATTGAAAACTGCTCTAAGTTGCAAGTTACCAATCCTTACTTACTTGAGTTACTTCCACAAAATTACAAAATCTTAACAAATCCTAAAAGAAAGACAGCCATTAAAATTTATAATCCTACCTACTTGTACTTTATTAATTGTAACAATCTACAAAACAACTATATACAGGAAGATGTTACGGGAATTACGGAGACGAAACAGTTAACTTCAGTGTGAAGATGTGATGTTGATTTTGTAAAACAGACTAGTGAGCTGATGCAGTACAAAAATGGTGCTGTGCAAGAGCTGGGGGGGGGGGGGGGGGGGGATGGAAAGAAAGGAAGAGAGAACTGGAAGTAAATCATCATTTGTGACATATATAGTGGCAAGCAAGTATTATTTATGTAAATAGAATAAAAATATATATAAAAAACTATATAAAAAAATATATAAAAAACTCGAGACTTGAAATACAAAGAAAAGCCTTTTCTAGAATTGGAGCAAAATTATGGAATGAGATACCATGCTTTTTGAGAGAATTACCAAGAGTTCATTTAAAAACAAAATTAAGAATATACTTTTGACTATACTTAAAGAAGCAGATTCCTATATTAATATTGACGAGATTATCTCTAAAGTTAAATCAAAAAGTAATTAATTAATATTTTCACAATTCTCTTTCTTTTATTTCAATCACTTGTTTCTTTTTTTTTTCCTTTTTGTTTCTTCTTTTTTTCTATTGTTTGATCCTTTCTTTTTATTTCAACAAATTGGTGTCTGTAGTGATTTCTAATCATATAATTAATTTCACTGGCCTGCCAAGATTAGCTTTTGCTACCTGCAGGCCAGTATTATAAATTCTATAATTATACTAACTAATAAAGATGTTTGCTGTTGTTGTTGTTGTTGTAGAAGCGAAATATGCAACATTACGACAATAGCAAAGGAGCTGATGGAAAACACCAGGAACCGGAAGTTGAGGGTATGGGAGCTGGGGTCATAGGGAACTGGACCTCCTTGGGGACTTCGATACTTCGGTGCAAATCTGCTCACGGAATTAGACATCCAGTCCAAACCCCCTATCGGACATAGCTTCCCATAATAAATTTGAACCCGATACAATATTTTGTATAATTATTCATTTAACGTGCTCATTTCCTTTTGCAAGATGTTTTAGAGTTATATGAAAGAGGATGGCGTTTTTGGACAGTACTAAATGAAAGCCTCGTTTTCGACAGAAGGAATATACCTAATTCAATAAAGGTTGCTTTGGTCATTGGTAATTGGGCATTGGGAAGCTATTGTTTGGCGGTCACTCAAGCGAAGCATTGCATTGTGTTCCGTATGCCAAATGCCAAATCCCAATTACCAATGACCATGCAACTGCCAAAGCAACCTTTATTGAATTAGGTGTATGTTTGTACTGTGTTTGCTTAATCATGCGGCACATTTTTTGAACAAGAAAAGATTGTTCATGTTGTTGTTGTTACGTTTGATATTTTGTGCGGCATGTTTTAAGAACGAGGAATGTATACTGCCTACAAATAACTAGCACCGCAGGGGTTATATATATTGCTAGGGTAATTTGGATCGGGGGTTCATAATCGCTATAGGATGTTAACCAGAGAGTGAAAATTCACTAGAACACCTGGAAGTTTTTAAAAACCCCATGCCCCCTCTATTTTATGATATCGAAATTGTAACCGGATCCCTAGAGTGCTAAATTCTATCATTCAAATTTTAAGGCCATAGATCTTTCTAATGTTATGTCCACCTGTACCTTCACTTACTGCTCGCCCATTGTAATAATAACTATCTAATGGCATTTCTGACAGAACCTCGAACCCATGCTTTTCGTAGAGCCTATGAGAAATATTTGATGTCACTTCGCCTTTAATCGCCTTGAACCCAAGTTCTTGATACATCGCCAGACCGGCTTCAAACAGACGACTCCCCACACCCATACATCGGTAGTTTTTCTTTACCGCTAATCCGAAAAGACGTACCACCTCCTCGACTTCATAGCATTCAAAAAAGTTTACTTCCTTGTCTTGGAGAGCCCTTAAGGTGATCATACTCCTTAAAGGTTCATACTCTGTATTTAAGTCTTTCGGCGGGTCTGTCTTCTTTACTACAGTAGTGATTCGAACACCAATGAGTTCGTCGGTGTCTTTTGTGACCATACAAATTGAAAGATTTGCTTTGAGGTCTTCAAGTACTTCTTTCTTTGTATCCTCATGCCACGTGACTCCAAATGCCTGACAAAGAGGGGAATCTGGGTAGTAGTGGTTTGCCATGATGTCACAAGCTTCATCATATCGGTCCGGCGTGATGATTGCAAGCTTTCCATTTACCATCTCATATTCAGTTTTGACTCTGTCTAGCGCCTTAAATCACAAAAGAAAGGTTGTTTATTTCTCTTGGAATAGGACGTTTGCACATGGCGTCACGGCCATGTTGGTGTCCCAAAACAATGAAATGGCGGCCATATTGGTGTCCTAAACGAATCCCATGGGACTTAGCTCTATTCTTACATGTATTCTCCAATATGGCCGCCCGCCACGTGAGTGACAACACTCTATTCAAAGGTTTATAACGAAATTCGTACTTGCAGTTTGATCCACTGCTTTTGTTTCCGAAACTTTCTTTGCTGGAAAATTAAGATATTGTTTGGCCGGTTTGTTACCCTTGTGTGATCAGTTATTCTTTAAAAGGCCCGAAAACGATCTAGGAAAAAGGTTGGTTTATGTTCTTTTCTCTTTTAAATGCCACTAATTACCATGTTCTTCTTCACCAGAAGAACGCTACCCCCCCCCCCCCCCCCCCCCCCCCCCTGGGTGGACTCTGACGGGGGTCAAAATTTGTAGATTGGTACCGCTTAGGGTGCTAAAATCTAAAATGACCACCGTTAGAGTTGTCACGGTACCTTTTAGGGTATTGAGCTGAAAAAATATGACAGAATATGAAATGTTTTGTTTAAGAATTACAATTGGTACCTCTTAGGCTGGGGGTAAAAATTCATTTGAGCCACACCAATCAAATGACATTCTGGTACCTTTTCTAAAAATGTTTATCGAGAATTTCCTACGAGCACCCAGGTCATTTATATATGGGAGTCCCCCCACTCCGGGAACAGTACTCTTAATTTGAGATGTTGGACTTGATTATGTCTCAAAGAACTTGCTATTCTACCGAAAGCCTCATTAACCGTTATGACTTAATTACCGATTGAAATTACAAGGTAGCTAATCCGACTATTGTTAATTTTTGATGAACGATAATAATTGATATATAATAGGGTTTTTTTACCGATAAAAACCAATTGCTCACCATAGTATGTCATGATCAAATGTATGATCTATTGATTTCAGTTCTAAGGTGTGTTTTATTCAGAAAAAAGGGGATTTAAACCAAGATATTTGTTGTCAAGTATAATGTCTTATTTGAAAAAAAAAATTTGTAAAGAAAATCTACCTGCATGGCTATTTCCAAATTAAAACTGTCCAGTGTGCTCATTTGATTGGCTGATTGTATAAATGTCTGATGCCTTTTGCTTTTTCTTCTTTTTTATATGTGTAAAATACCTGGTGAGAGATGATATTACAAACAGACCTTAAAGAACTAGAACATTTGAAAAATGACATTAATGACATTATTCCTATCAAACTTGAAACAATTATAAAATATTTTGTAACTAATCCTATGTTTATTCGATCGGGTTTATTGATATGTCGGGGAGAATTTTAATTTCTCTAACAAAAGTCACAAGTAGCCTGTTCCAGGCATTCAGATAGTGGGAAAAGTGCGAATAGTTGAGGAAGGCGCGAAGAAAAGCGAGCGGAAAAAATGCGGGGAGACGAGGGAACGCCTGTAAACAAACTCAACAAAAGGTCCTTCCGCCCACTTTTAGCCGGATAAGATTTCTCGGGATTAGATTTCCCAGAAAATATGATCTCGGTCTTCATTTCATTGTCCCATCATTGTCACGTTCTTCTGCAAATGAGCCAGTCCATCCTTCAACGTGTTGTAGGTTTTGCTAAAAAAATGTGAAGTTTTCATGAACCAAAGTTCCGCATGTGTCCCTTTTTAGTGCAGTTAAAAGTAAGGATATTGTTGGATATTCTGGAGCGGAGAATTTGGTGTTGGCCGACATTGCTCGCTCGTTAGGCCACAAACTGGATAAAAGTGAACAGAAATCTGATGTTAGCAAACCAACGGCTGACAGCACTGCAAAATCGCGATGTTCTCTCGCTTTTGCAAGCTCTGGTGAGGACCAAAATTCGCTTGGAGTGGCCCTTATTAACGATGCAATGGCAAAAAAATGCAGGGCGACGAGGGAACAGGGTTATTCAAGCAATCTTTCTGTTCTTCGCGAAGAGATACGATATTTGGGAAGTCTTTGAGTACGTTGTTTACAACGATTTCGATCTCAGCGTGACTCGATGATAGCTGTCTTTCCTCCGCCATATCGCCTTACTCATCAGCGCTCGAGTGTCAACAGAAAGTGTCATAATTGACCAATCAGACGGTTAATACCGGAATCCAGTATACCAGAACAACCTTTTGTTAAGTTTGTTTACAGGCGTTCCCTCGCTTCCTCTCCGCAATCTCCCCGCTTTTTTTCGCTCGCTTTTCTTTGCGCCTTCCCCAACTATTCGCGCTTTCCCCACTATCTGAACGCCTGGAACAGGCTAAGTCACAAGTAATCAAATCAGCTGTATGATATGAGTCGTTGTGCGATTTCGCTTCGCATTAGGCTGCTCAAATAATTAGTAGTGGCAAAATCTTGATAGCGTCTTTAGCTGAATTGAAGTGAAAAGATAGAATAATATTCGAGTTTAATATGAGCATATCGGATTTCGTCACTGAGATCGCCGCCAACTCGTCAGTCTCGGCTAGCCTCAACGATCTCTTCTTTCTTGATAGGCTCGACAGGCCTAAAATAAAATTCTAGTGGCAGGTAAATTCGAATCTTGATCAACTACTCTTTAGCCGTTCAATTCAAGTGAATTCGAGTCATGAATTCTCAAAGGCAAGTATGAAGAATCATGTATAATTTCTGTCAGTCACAAGCTTGACTCTGTCGCTTTAATAGTTAATACGATCTACTGAAAACTAGATTGCCAGTCGATGTCAGAGTCGCAAGCAGAAGTGAATAAACCAATCACAATGCCCATTCTTTGCTTACGACTCCGACAATCTAGTTTTCACTAGATCATATTAAAGCAACGGAATCGATAAGCTATGGCAAGCCGTTTGTAGCAAAATTCAATCCTAGATATATATGTTCAATCCTTTAAATAAAGGATTCAATGCAATCTTTAAATTTTATATTTAATGCAATACCACGAATATTGATTCAATTCAATCCTTAAATTTATATGCAATCCAATACCGCATATATTGATTCAATCCAATAACACGAATATTGATTCAATCCAATCCTTAAATTTATATGCAATCCAATACTGCATATATTGATTCAATCCAATAACACGAATATTGATTTAATCCAATCCTTAAATTTATATGCAATCCGAAAATATATGTCCAATACCACGAATATTGATTCAATCCAATAACACGAATATTGGTTCAATCCAATCCTTAAATTTATATGCAATCCGAAAATATATGTTCAATCTTCCTGGGACGAGCGCGGCCATATAGAACCAGGGGAACCTGTGCAAGTTATAGAACAAAAAATGGCGGCAGAGTGGGAAGAAGAATTTGACACAGAAGTTGAGTTTCCGAAGTTTCTAGGAGAAGTTGTGGATAGAACCGAGATAATACTTGAGAACTGTGATACAGAAGCTGCAGAAATGCAGGCCGAAGTTCTTAATCAAACAATTAGCCCGCTTTATAGGTCGATGAAAGAGTGCTGCAACCTTGACACGAGGGACAAGGAAAATCTCGGATTCCATCGCTGAGGCCTTAGTAGATGTGCTTAGTGTGCTTCGTCGCCGGACTATCACTCCGTCTACTGTGGCTGCGGATTCAGTTACGATAGATAGGGAAAAAGTAAAAAATCCCGTAAGACCATCTATCAAATTCCTGTTGAGATGCTAGAAGAACTGCGAGGACTGGGCTTGTGTTTCGTGTACCGGGATCACCAATTTGTTAATGATTAAGGTTCACCCCAAATACACCATATATGTTTCATGTACAGCACAGTGGAACAGTGGAACAGTGGTACTATAGTGTGGTGGAACAGTGGAACAGTGGAATAGTGGCACAGTGATAATATAGTGTGGTGGAACAGTGGCACAGTGTTACTATAGTGAAGTGAAACAGTGTCACAGTTACACTGAAGTGTGGTGGAACAGTGGAACAGTGGTATTATAGTGTGGTCGAACTGTGGCACAGTAATACCATTAAAACGATTCCTACGAAACAATAGTTGAAGAACGATTTTAACTTCATCTCATTGTTCCCTGATATGTGTTGTTCTCAAAAAATGCAATAAGAAACATAAAGGTCACTGTGTTCGTGAAGGAGTTATGATGGCGTTAAAGTTACCCTATTAATCCCTGTAACAATAATACCAATCACTCGCGTGCTTATTTGATCGGTTCACGTTATATTTCCCTGTACCTGGAAACATAGATATCCTACCTTGGAACCACTTTAACAGCCAATCTGAAATGGTCCTCACATATTTTAACCAATATTTGGGAAAGCCAATAAAGTTTTGGGCATGATTAGAAGGAATCTTTGGAGTTGTCCACTAGATGTGAAAGCCACTGCATATAAATCATTGGTTCGTCCAAAGCTGGAATATGCCAGTCAAGCATGGGACCCCCACTTCAAAAAGGACATTGCATTACTTGAACGTGTGCAAAGAAAAGCAGCGAGATTCTGCTTAAACATCTATCACCCTACTGCCAGTGTTACAATAATGATGAGGGACTTAGGGTGGGATAGTCTAGAACTAAGACGTGAAATGTCAAGGTTAATATTGTTATACAAGATAAGCCGCGGACTAGTTGATTTTAATACGAATGATTATCTCCAGCCTCATAGTAGTAGAATTAGAACTCGTACAAGCCATAATTGGAAATTTAGGCAGGATAAGGCTACTAAAGATGTTTATTTTTATTCTTTTTTTCCTCGTACTATTAGAACCTGGAATGCTAGGCCTGGTGATTTAGTAGAAAGTAACACATTAGAATCCTTTAAAACCAAGCTTTTTGACTATTATGCTAATTAGATTTTAACTATTTTTATTTGTAAAATGTAATATTATGATTATGATACATTAATTTATTTATTTCATTTTTAAATTTACGATATTTATATATATTCTAACACACTTATACGTTGATTTATTTTATCTTATTTTATCTTATTTTATCTTATTTAAATGTTTGTTTTATAGTTGGTGTGATGTCTTCGGATTTTACCGACTTATTAAATTAAATGTAGATGTAGATAGTTTGAAGTACATTCTTTGCTTTGTTTATATCGGGCCTTCATATGTAACCTGGGCCGGGTTGGTTAAACCACGATTAACCTAACCCAGGGTTATCAGTCGTCAATTTTGAATTTAATTAAATAACCAATCCATTGAGATTTTTCCAAAGTATTTTTGCCATTTAGTTTTGACTTTGTCTTGTCTCTGCATGTAGCTTTAAAATAGCTTTTCAAAACTTTTCTAACAAAAGAAATTAAATCGTTGGTTAAGTTTAAACCTGGGTTGGCGTTAATCGGCTTTCGAACAACCGGACCCCAATAAGTAATGTTATTGTAAAAGGTGACAGGCCTAGCACAAATCCTGCTTGTCGCTAAAAGCATTTTAGCCCAGCTTTAGAATAAGTCTACCCCAAGTACGTGTCTGAGAGATTTTTCCGTTCAGATCAAAATAAAGATATAACAGGCCTGTTGTTCTAAATGTTGTCCTTTTTTTGATCTTAGGAAAAAAAGCTCTCGCTGTGATACTGACAGGAGGAATTTACGTTTTCCAGAGCCGTTTAGAATATTTAGTTACGCCGTCATTTCAGTGTTTGCTAGCTCTTAACGTAACAGTAGAGTTTCTTTGGCTCAATTTGAAAGAGTTGTAAGATCAGTAGTAGCCGCTTATAGGAATTATTCGCTGCTTAAGATCAGTTCTTTTCTTAGTATGTGATTTAATGTGGTTAGCATAACTTGCGATGTAGTGTTTCTTCATCACGACTAGAAGATTATAAGATCGAAGTCTTATGCGATAGTAACGGTCTATATTGGAATAGTGGCATCTTGCAATTGTTTTTAGCTCCTCGTAGTTTATTTTTATGTATTTCTCGGAGCTAGGTAGTATCTCCATTGTCAGAAGCATCGCGTCATCGCATCCGGTTTGAAATATGTGAATCTCCAGCACGATAGCTGTTTAGTAATTCTTACAGATGCAAGTGGTTTCTTTTAGATATTCTTTAAGCAAGACTCGAGTTTCGGTTCTTTGGTGAACCTCATCAGTTGCTCCCATGTAGAAAGGTCTCGTAGAATGATTTGACGTTGTAGAATGTTAGCGACTTATAAGCGCTTGGGGAGGATCAAATGTTCTATCTTTTCATTGGCTTGTTTAGTTAAGCCAATAGTAATGGAATATTTTCGATCTGATGAAAGTTGTGTTTCTTTGTAGGCTTTTTAGCTGATTTCTTAAGCATGTAAGATATTTTCTGACACAAAAGGAATGGCTCTTTTACACTGTGACACTGTTCCACTGTTCCACTACACTATAGTATCATTGTGCCACTGTTCCACTGTTCCACCACATTATACTATCACTGTGCCACTGTTCCACCACACTTCAGTGTAACTGTGACACTGTTTCACTTCACTATAGTAACATTGTGCCACTGTTCCACCACACTATATTATCACTGTGCCACTATTCCACTGTTCCACTGTTCCACCACACTATAGTACCACTGTTCCACTGTTCCACTGTGCTGTACATGAAACATATATGGTGTATTTGGGGTGAACCTTAATCATTAACAAATTGGTGATCCCGGTACACGAAACACAAGCCCAGTCCTCGCAGTTCTTCTAGCATCTCAACAGGAATTTGATAGATGGTCTTACGGGATTTTTTACTTTTTCCCTATCTATCGTAACTGAATCCGCAGCCACAGTAGACGGAGTGATAGTCCGGCGACGAAGCACACTAAGCACATCTACTAAGGCCTCAGCGATGGAATCCGAGATTTTCCTTGTCCCTCGTGTCAAGGTTGCAGCACTCTTTCATCGACCTATAAAGCGGGCTAATTGTTTGATTAAGAACTTCGGCCTGCATTTCTGCAGCTTCTGTATCACAGTTCTCAAGTATTATCTCGGTTCTATCCACAACTTCTCCTAGAAACTTCGGAAACTCAACTTCTGTGTCAAATTCTTCTTCCCACTCTGCCGCCATTTTTTGTTCTATAACTTGCACAAGTTCCCCTGGTTCTATATGGCCGCGCTCGTCCCAGGAAGATTGAACATATATTTTCGGATTGCATATAAATTTAAGGATTGGATTGAACCAATATTCGTGTTATTGGATTGAATCAATATTCGTGGTATTGGACATATATTTTCGGATTGCATATAAATTTAAGGATTGGATTAAATCAATATTCGTGTTATTGGATTGAATCAATATATGCAGTATTGGATTGCATATAAATTTAAGGATTGGATTGAATCAATATTCGTGTTATTGGATTGAATCAATATATGCGGTATTGGATTGCATATAAATTTAAGGATTGAATTGAATCAATATTCGTGGTATTGCATTAAATATAAAATTTAAAGATTGCATTGAATCCTTTATTTAAAGGATTGAACATATATATCTAGGATTGAATTTTGCTACAAACGGCTTGCCATAATAAGCGCAGTGAGAAACGGCATGTACTAAAACCCGAAACAACGAAACGAAACCACTGAAACGAAACGACCGAAACGAGCGAAACCACCGAAACGAAACCGCCGAAACAACCGAAACGGCCGAAACGAAACGAAATCACCGAAACAAGCGAAACCACCAAAACGACCGAAACGAAATGAAATCACCGAAACAACCGAAACGATTGAAACGAAATCACCGAAACAAGTGAAACCGCCGAAACGAGGAATGTCGAGGAAGGTAACGTTTCTCACCAAACTTTGTCTCGCATATATATAACCTGGAGCTAAATTTTGATTTTTTAAATACGAGTTTGTTTCAGGAACTCATAAAAGCGATGTTTGCATCATTCTTTTTGTGCCTGCATCAAGAGTCCGTGCATGGTCACGCAACACTGAGATAAACATCCTTTTATCAACTGCGCAACGTTTCAAACCGATTGATATCGGTAGTGAAAGTTGTTTATTTTCAATCGCCCTTCTGTAAACAAATACCCTGGGTACCTGGTATCAGAGGGTTTCTTTCGCCGCAAAATTAGGAAACTACGTGAGGAATATATTGACCCTTATATTAGCAAAGGTAAAATGAAGTATGGATTGATGTGAGCGTTCAATATTTACCTGTCAGCCTGCAGCTCAAACTACATTAAGTAGCACTCCACATAAGAACTACGGTAAACTTTGCGGCATTGGTTCTTTCCCGCATAGAATATCCGGCTTTGATTTCAAGAATAGGGGAAGAGCTGATGGTTCATAATTATATTTCAGTATAAAAATAAAGAAAATCCATTTGCGTCAAATAAATTTTAGAAAATGTTCGTGCTTAACTAATCAGAATAGCAGAAGACAATAGCTAATAATTTTGCTTCTTTGATGAAGTTCCGCAAATACAATTTCTTAATTGCATGCTGTGCGATTGGGTCTTAAATTACTTGAAACCTTCAAAAAATCAGAGAAAATGCACCTTGAACCTTAACTTTTCACCAGTTGTCACTAGTGTCACTTATCACTAGTTGTAACAACGAAAAAAGTTGACATTCCATCGTGCATTGCCGTTAGAAAATAATAGGAAATTTAATACGTACATTCCACCACCTGTTAAAGGTACATCAACAAAGTACTTACGCGAACACATACAAAGTTGGTGCCTCTTAAAAGGAGGACCATCGGAAATCTTTGAGGCGAGACAACTCTCAAAAGCTACTCCTGCAAGGAGAAACAATCAAATTCCTGCAATCCGTTGATCAGTGAAAACAAAAACAAAATACAGTTCTGCTCAAAATCGCATAACCCAGGGAATCCACGAATTCTGATTGGCTATTTGATGCGAGGTATTAAGCGTGACTTGCACTCATCGCTTCGCGATTTTTGCAATATCGGTTTTTCGCGTGAAACTTAACGTGGAATTTCCTCATCAGGTTATGAATTTTCCTATAGAATTTAGGCTGTAAGCTGACGTGATCGATATCCCTATATACCCTAGCCTATGCATAGCCGTCCGATTGTTTGTTTTCTTTACATCTGCCACTATAAAAGTTTTCTAATGGGCGTAAGAGTCACCATCACGTTTTTACAATCAATGTATTAAGGTCAACAAATCACATTTATGTTTGTTTTTGCGAAATGGGTAAATGAATGGGTTTCCACTCGGCTTTTGGCGCGAATTTGTGATGTCAGAAACTCTATCGACATGCTACATGTAAACCGTTCCCTTTTAAGATAACTATATCTTATATCTTTTAACAATTTAATTTACAAATTTAATGAGTTTTAGACGTTTCGTTTTGTTTGTTTCGCTTGTTTCGGTGATTTCGTTTCGTTTCCCCAATTCGGCCGTTTCGGTTGTTTCGGTGATTTCGTTTCGTTTCGGTTGTTTCGGTGATTTCATTTCATGTCGGTCGTTTCGGTGGTTTCGCTTGTTTCGGTGATTTCGTTTCGTTTCGGCCGTTTCGTTGACTTCGTTTCGTTTCGGCCGTTTCGGTTGTTTCGGCGGTTTCGTTTCGGTCGTTTCGGTGGTTTCGTTTCGTTGTTTCGGGTTTTAGTACATGCCGTGAGAAACACTGCTTTAACGACTTCACTAGATGTGCGTAGCTACTAAAACGAGGAATAACAATACGCTTCCGATGACGACTCCGACTTCGTCACTAGTGAAAACTCTGAATGGCAATACACAAATGAGAGACAAAAGACTTACCTGTATATTTAACTTGACGAACATGCGAAGCACTCGCCAAACAGTTCCTTTCGTACTCAGGTTGGGGACGGACCATTTTATTTTATTTTTGAGGGCTGGGGGGGGGGGGGGGGGGTTGGGCAATTCCCAAAAAAGAATTCCTGCACAGCAAAAGTAGAGAAAAAAAATCGTATCATGCACATCGAGCCAAAGGAAAAAAAAAGTATCGAACAATCAAAAAAGTCTTGCACAACCTCAAGACGGAAAAAAAATTCATGCTCAGAAAAATTGCCCTCCCCCCCCCCCACCCCACCAAAAATAAGCTCTGCTTGAGCGTCACGCCGTTGCGTTACTACAAAATTTTTAGGATTTGCAGGAAAAAAAAAAAAACCGGTCAGTCCTGAACCGGTGTATTCTTGGGGCTAAAACTATGAACAGATTTTCAATAAAAATTGCCTACCTAACATCTGTTGTGTGTTTTCTAGTCTCCTATGTGGTTTCTGGGGCATTTTAGCAGGATTCCAGTGAGTTTTCAGTAGCTCGCCGCGCGCCCGCTCGTCTGACCGAAAAGGAAAAGGTACGGGCACGGTTTGTCATACATTTCTTTGCATTAAAAAAAAAAAAAATGGGCACAGTTTGTCATACATTTCTTTGTATTAAAAAAAATCGCAAGTTTTGACATTTTTTTACATTTTCTCAAGTTTGAAGCAGATCTCTGCGATACGAAACTTTCGCATTTTTGATAAATTCAGCCATGGGAAATATATTTTAAATGGTCCTGTTTTTCAGTTCATTCAATGTCTTTCATATATTTAAAATCGTGACGCTGTTTTCCCTGTTTTGAAAAAGGGCTATTTTTTGACGGCTTAATGGCTTGTAAACGGCATTTTATAATTAGCGAGTTTTGGTTTTCTGGTTTACTTGACCAGTTCAGCTGTACCTATAGACCTCTTTAGCTTGTACATTTTGTTTTCCCATTGTAGGTCATGTGATGTTCTCAAGGGAATTTGTTCTTTGTCTTTTTATAAATTATGCATACATATGCACGTGAAGAAAACAAAATTTAAAAGAAACAGTTCTCTAGGGTAACATCACATGACCTACATTGGGAAAACAAAATGTACAAGCTAAAGAGGTCTATTCTCACTCGCGGAAAAGCCGCGGCTTCCCTCAAGGCACGTGCTTTTGGTTTGCCTAAACCCCTGACTCGTCCCCAGTCGTCTCTCAATTCACGAGGGGGAGCGCGAGGTGTGATCCATCACCCCCTTCAATCGCGCTTCTCTAGTTCCGCGTCTATCCCCCACGCGCGTCTCCCGCGTCTTACCTAGAAAGACGACTAGGGACGAGTCAGCCTAAACCCTATTGGCCCTACAAGTCCCTAGGGGTCCTCGTATTAAAGGCCTTTTATCACAGGGAGCAGGGGAGCCAAATTTGACCTAATGCGCGCTCGATCTTTGAGCTTTATACGCGCGCTGTGTCTTGTGTTATTCGATCTGTTGTTTTCGAGTTTTTCCCCCAGCGGGACCCCAAGCGTAATCGGCGCTTTCCGGAAAGCGTAAGCTTTCCGAGCGAGGCACGAAGTGCGTAACGATTCTGTGGCGCCCACAGTCAGCAATCTGCGGTTAGCCAACGGACCGATTTCGCTTGGGGTCCCGCTGGGGCGAAAAACAGACTCGTAAACAACAGATCGAAGATCGAACGCGTAAAGGTCAAATTTGGCTCCTCTGCTCCCTGTGCTTTTATACGCCCCACTTGACCTATAAACAAATTCGGCTAACGCATTGTTGTACCCAATTCAAACCTTTTGGGATTAGAACTCTTTGTTCGTCATATTTCCATATCAATGAGGCATTGACATGGAAATTATATGGAAATATTGTGAACAAAGAATCTTATTCCCAGAAGGTTTGAATTGGGTACAACAATGCGTTAGCCGAATTGGTCTATTTCGCCCTCTTTTCGCAAGTCCACTCGTAGTTTCAGCTCATCCAGTTTTCCCCTCCCACCTCCCCTTCAGCGACGCTGGATAATTCCGCCCTCAGCTTGCTCTGCGCCTTAAGCAAAATTTTTCGCCCATAACTAATCTCCATTAAGGCACAGAGTGGCTTTCGTGGGTCTTCGTTTTCGATACAACCGAGTGGCTATTACGTGAGTGTGAATTATTCACTATTTACAGCCATGCTCTGTCACGCGTGACCAGTATTTTTGAAAATTTGAATGGATTTTTCAAGTTTATGCGTCGGTTTATTGTAAATTCATTCCGAGATTCGAAATTCCCGTAAGAATTTTACCGTATTTTTGGAAACAAAGAGCAACAAAGTATTCCTGGGATTCTTGTGATTGTCCTTGAAGCAATGTAACTTTGGACTTCGGACTTTGGACTTGTCCGCAGTAAAAGAAACGATTATCACGATTTGTGTTCGCGGATTCAAGGATCTCGGGAAAACACATATCACTCTGACACCGGCAGTAAAGGGCTGTTTTGCGAGTGCTTGGCATTTAAAACAGCTGGATCTCATTCGTCAAGACAAATATTGGTAAGCTTGTCTTTTCAGTTTTGTCTCGCATTTGTTGCAAGGCCGCTCCGCGGACTACACACTGACCCGCGTCCGCGGACTACCCCACGGAGTACTCCACGGACTACCCTACGGACTATTCCACGGACTACCCCTCCTACGGTCAAAAAAAAAAATTCAAAATTACTTTTAGGGTGAAAAGACACAAGAAACGTACTTGCGTGCACTGCGCCATCTTGCACTGGTTGCTGCCATTTTTCTCGGCCCATTCCTCCCTCATAAGCGTCAGTTATCTTCGATTACTGTGGGTGTTTAAGCCTGATTATATTGCAGACTGCACAGAATTTTACCTTTTTTGTGTAGCCTTGAACTCAATAGCTTTGTACCGCAGTTGTTTCATAACTAATGAGCATGGGTACAAATAAATGTTGAGCCACGTAGCACTAATGATACAAACAAGAAATCAGAGAATTAACTCTGTGTGTAAATTGTAGTGCTAAGTTTAACCCATAAATTTCCCTGTACTGAGCGTTAGCCCTAGTAAGGAAATGAGGGACCACACGAGGGAAAGAAAAAAATCTTTGACCTGGGTGGGATTCGAACCCACGACCTCCGGATTAGATCTTCCGTCGCTCTACCGCTTGAGCCACGAGGCCGTACGGGAGCAGATCTTGGTTAATAAGGTGGTAAAAAAATCTTTGACCTCGGTGGGATTCGAACCCACGACCTCCGGATTAGATCTTCCGTCGCTCTACCGCTTGAGCCACGAGGCCGTACGGGAGCAGATCGTGGGTAATAAGGTGGTAATTCGTGGCAATGAGAATGTAAAGGGTACAAATAATTACCACCTTATTACCCACGATCTGCTCGCGTACGGCTTCGTGGTACTAATGTATAGTAGTATAATATCACCCATGTAATATTATATCAATAATTGTCACATGTATATATTTTATATCATAAATATGCCACACACATGAATTTATCATATGTCATGCATATGTAATATCATCAATATAAGTAATATCATAAATATGTCACACATAATATTAGTATTTCATACAAGTGCTGCTCACTTGTTTAGCTTTAAAAATTATTTAATATCTTGATTTTTTAATGTCATTTTTCAAATGTTTTAGATCTCTAAGGTCTGTTAATAAATTATATCATTTCTCACTAGGTATTTTAGACATATAAAAAAGGAGAAAGAGTGAAACAATCAAACATTACAATCAGCCGATCAAAATGAGTGTACTGGACAGTTTCAATTTGGAAAGGGCCATACAGGTAGATGTTTTTCGATTTTTTTAAAAATAAGATAAAATTATCTTGACGAGTATTTTAGTTTCCCATTTTTACCTGGATTAGGAAATACCTGAGCTAATAAATATGGCAGGCATTGTCAGTTGATAAATATATAATAACAGTTATCAGAAATCAATATCTAACATACATTAAACAATATAGTAGCCGATTGCAAAATATCTGCTTTTGGTATATACTAAAACAGTGCATAGCATTGTTGGCGCGCTCTGATTGGCTACTGAAACTCGGAATAGCAAGTGCTATTCACCTCCCAGCAATTTGCGCGCGAAAATTGTAATCGTTGACAGGAATAAATGAGTTAAAAGGCATCATTTTCGTTATATTATCTCACTGTTTCAGTATATACTAAAACAACTATTCACCTCAGTGTAGGTGGGTAGTGGTGGATATTTACCTTGCCGCTTCGCTGCTCGGTAAATATCCACCACTACCCACCTCCACTTCAGTGAATATATATAGTTGTTAACTATATTCACCTGCAAGCAATTTTTTGTGTGCGAAAAATGTAATCTTTGACAGGAATAAATCAGTTAAAATCGTCATTTCCATGCTATGTTAACTCACCGTTTTTGTATATGCTAAAATAACTATTCACTTCGGTGGCCAGTGGTAGATATTTACCTTGCCGCTTTGTGGCTCGGTAAATATCCACCATTAGCGACCTCCACTCCGGTAGAATAGTTGTTAATTATCGGCAATCAATAACAACTGCACTTAGAAACGAAAACTATATCAATTCATTTCATTCACTCAGCAAAAATCTATAAGAGTCGTTAAGCTTTGTTGCGATTTCAATCGGTAATTTAATGCAGGTTGGTTTTCATTCATAACGGTTAACGAGGCTTTTGGTAGAATAGCATAACACAGAAAGCGACCACCTAAATGCAAAGGTAGGGTGGTGGCTTGCGAGAGGATAGACCTCTTAACTTTGAAATGACATGAACCTGTAGTAATTTCAGTATACAAAGCACTTATCAGAGAAAACTGTTTTGTCATATAGTAATAGAAGTTTTGATGCAAGGGACAAAATTTCGTTGTATTGGAGTTGTACTGAAATACATGATTCATTTTTGCGTCTGAAGTGGTACCGAAATTAATATGGTTGAGTGGTCGCCTACCAGAGGTTAAAAAACAACAGAAAAATTCAAATCACCAGTGTTGAAAGTGGTCTTGGTTGTTTACGAGAGGTTTCAACCATAATGATTTGACTGGACAAAAATTGGTATTTTGGAAAAGTGGTTGCTAAGCTAAGAGAGGTGGTCGCGTAGGAGAGGTGGTCGCTTAGGAAAGGTGGTCGCTTAGGAGAGGTGGTCGCTTTAGAGAGGTTGTCGCTTAGGTGAAGTGATCGATAAGGAGAGGTGGTCGCTTAGGAAAGGTGGTCGCTTCGGAGAGGTGGTCGCTAAGGAGACGTGGTCTCTTAGGACAGGTGGTCGCTTAGCTAGGAGGGTTGTCGCTTAGGGGAGGTGGTCGCTTAGGAGAGGTGGTCGCTAAGGCTAGGTGGTCGCTTAGGAGAGGTGGTCGCTTAGCTTTGGAGAGGTGGTCACTTAGGAGAGGTGGTCGCTTAAGAGAGGTTGTCACACATGGAGGTTCAGCTGTATTTTCTTTTGTAATTTAAGGCCCTAGACGGAGTCAAAGCTGAATATGAGATGGAGAACCAAAAGCTTGCTATCATCACACCGGACCGATACGCTGAAGCTTGTGACATCATGGAAAACCACTTCTTCCCAGATAACCCTCTTTGCCAGGCATTTGGAGTCACGTGGCACGAGGATATAAAGAAAGCAGTACTCGAAGACCTCAAAGCAAATCTTTCCGTTTGTATGATCACAAAAGACACCGACGAACTCATTGGTGTTCGAATAACTGGTGTAATGAAAAAGACGGACCCGCCGAAAGACTTTAATACAGAGTATGAACCTTTGAGGAGCATGATCACCTTAATAGCTCTCCAAGAAAAGGAAGTAAACTTTTTTGAACGTTATGAAGTCAAGGAGGCGGTTCATTTTTTCACATTAGGGGTTAAGAAAAACTACCGACGTATGGGTGTAGGGAGTCGTCTTTTTGAAGCCAGTCTGGCGATGTGTCGAGAACTCGGGTTCAGAGCGATTAAAGGTGGAGGGACATCTAAATTTTCACATGTGATGTACGATAAGCATGGTTTTGAGCTTCTGTCGAAAATGCCATTAGAAAGTTATTATTACAACGGGCGACCAATAAGTGACGGTACAGGTGGACATAACATTAGGAAGATTTATGGCCTTAAAATTTGAATGATTAAATTTAGCACCCTTGAGAGTCCGCTACATTTATTCATTTTTGATATCATAGAACGGTGGGTGGGGTGGGGGTGGGGGGGAGGGGGATGGGGCATGGGGTTTGAACGTCCCGGTGTTCCAGTGGGCCTTCTGGTTAAGATCTGGTAGCTAATTTGAACCCCCGGTCCAAATCCCCTAGCTATTATGGAGCGGTAGAGGTAATTTATTTTCATGAACTATACATTCCTCGTTCTTGAGACATGCTACATAAAATAATCAAACATAACCACAGGAAGCTAAGCGTAATATAGTTTGTATGAAGAATTCAGACTGATAATTGTAATAAAAATGAAACAAGTAAATAGGGAAAGTCGCCAAATAAAATTTTGTTAAAATGTTACCTGATGTTGTTTCTCGCATCCCTAATTGGCACTGCAATGCTAAATACATCGAGAAGTGATTTTATTTTATTTTATTTTTTTTTAATCGTATCAATAACAAATTCCGCTCGATTGCGATTAGTCATCCGCGCGCCTATTTCTTATGATTTAATCATAACTATTACAATTTCCTCAAATGTGATTGGTTCACAAACCTCTGTATTTTCATGACCTAGTATTGGGGAGTGGTTTCACTTCTAGAACTTATTCTGCGGCACTTACAGCAATCGATCGGTATTTCTGTATTGTTAAGCCCAACCGTTATCAAGCACTGTTCACCAAAAAGAGAACTGTGGCTCCACTAATTTTAGTCTGGATAATGGCATTGTGATTAGGTCTTTTGGTAACTTTTGAAGCACCTGTTGAGTTTTAATGGCATCCCGATAGCTTATATTGCAGAGAGTTACTGCCAAATAATTTTCCAAGATGATTTTAAACTAATGACCGCTTAATTAACAGATTAAGCTTAGGTGGCTTGCAATTTTAGAAAGAAGCGTGGAAGCAAAATGGAGCAAATGTAATTTAATTTATTATTTTTCGTAAAATTTGTTGTGGTAATATGCCCTGGGTGTCAGAGGCTTTCCTCATCCGACCGTCTGTTTCCGACCGGCCCCTACTGACCACGACAGCGTGCCGCAAGAAAACCTCCCCAGGGTAGTGGGGATGCTTTCCTATTACGATGTCGGGTTGTCAGTTACAAGATGATAGCAAGATGAAAATGAATTACGTTTCTGGCCTTTCTTGAGCAAGTAAATGCTAAATTTGGAACTTATCTTCACTTAGTATTTGCGTTCGACGATAGGAGGCCGGTTTCTGATCTCGTGAAGGCAGGCGTTTTGAGATTTTGGTTAACGCCAAGTTAACCGCCCTGCACATTTTTCAGGGACACCTCTCGGCTGGAAACTGGTACCCACTCCAGGCCTCGCTTTCGTTCTCGTGCTCAGACTGCCACCCCCCCCCCCCCCCTCCCCCATCGAACGCACTCTTTTAATCTGTGATTACCAATAGTTATATAATTAGCCGTGTCATTTGTTCTTTTTTTCATCAAAAATCTCATATTCAATTCTCACGTGCTGTATTGACACTATATTTTTTTAACACAGTTTTTTGTTTTTCTACACCAAAGAAACCCAATACTTTATATACTTTTACTATCAGTTATTACTACTGTTGCTCATAATAAGAATTCTTGTAAATGTGACTCAGGTGACTGTAAGACGTTTTAATGGCGGTAGATATAAATACGCACTCTACAGAAGTAGGCCGTTCTGAAATAATGATAATAATAATAATAATAATAATAATAATAATAATAATAATAATAATAATAACTTTCTTTTGCGCCACTATCCATAGCAATGATCAGAGCGCATACAAATGTTAAATAATCTAAAAATGACATAAGGCCAATGATTTCGAATGGGAGGGGAGGGGGGGAGGATACCCACTAAAACTGACTAAAACAAAACCAAACCAGGTTATTTTAATGATTCCTTTGTTTTAATATGGTATATAAACCAAATCTGACTTGCAAATCACATCAATGAGTAAACCATGACCACCGTACACTTAAATTGTATCAGTGTTGTTTAAGAACTCATTTTCTTTTACAGAGAGAAAGTAGAATTGGCAACTGCCACATCATCCCACTGGACGTTGAAATCCAAGCCTGCCACGTCGTGGAACTTGCCATGAAGCTCGAATTCGTACATGGTTTCATCGGTCAGGATGTTTAGAACGGTCTCCGAGTACGATATTTTCTGCTTCAACAGGTGCCAAAGCCACGGACTATCTCCTCGATCACTAGCCTGCTTCAGGAACTTGTAGAATGGCTTCTCTGGAGTACCGATGGTATACTTAAAAGTAGGTCTGTCACCCGACCCTCGCCATTTCTCATGATAGTTTGGATTTTCTCCATTGGGACCACCACCCCAGATCAGAAACCCTTCAAGCCTGGCCGTGAATTGGACCTGTATAGTAGCTTTGTATGGCACGTTGACCTTCTTCTGGGATGTGGTAATCTGGTAGGAAGACCCTGAGTTGGCATTGGTTGTTTGTGTTTCCAAGACCCTAACGATATCCCACTTAATATCGCCATTTGTGTCTTTGTTAAGCTGGGCAGTTTCTTTTCCTCCAGATACGGTAAACGATCCTTTGAATGTCCCCGTAGCTACATCGCCGACTAGTCCAGGAGACTTATAGCTAAGAGTCAGCGAGGCTCCAATCGTGGTCTTAAACCTTTCAGCAGATGAGTGCGTTACAGTGCGTACGGACTTGATTTCCCGCGCAATTGTCGTTGTCGTTGGCAAAGAATCTTGGTTCTTTATCTCTCCAACATCCTGCACAATTGGCTTTATTGATTCAATTTCAGGTTTCATATATTCCATATTTTTTACCCTGAAGGAGAAGTTCTCGTAGACGATCTTCAAACGATGTGTGGCCTTGTAACCACCGCATCCTTTTTGGTAATGGGATCTCCAGCTGTCCCCATCTCGTTGGAAGTCTTCACCGGCGCGTCTTCCTCTGCAGCCACCAGCCCAGCCATACCCGAGATAATTAGCCAGGAGAGCCAAGTTATCCAAGGTCATATCCATTGTTCGTGTTTTTACTTCGTCCAAACTTTTGAGTGGAAGGACCTCTACAAACGGAAGAAAATTGCCAGTCTTTAACAAAGCTTCGTGGACGACATTAATGCCCATCATTTAATCTTACATTTTCGATACATTTTTAGAAAACCAAACTTCAAAATCTTCATACCGGAAAAAATGTATTAGAGTCTATTAGAATGTATTTTCAAAGTTAGTTAATTACAAGGGAGTCTCCTTAATACGTGGATGCTAAATTGTGCAGAAAAAAGTCGCTATCCAACTCAAACTGTTCACATATCGGGTTGAACAGGTGTTTTGTGTTCAATGTGTATGCCTTAATAAAATAAATAAATTTTGAATGAAACTAAACAACCTATCTGAGAGTTTCCGAAACTATTGTCTCCTTGAAGACAATTGAAAATCGTCTTTCTCCAAGTTTAATCGTGATTAATAATTCGTTTGTTACATTCGAAATTTATCAGCTGATTTGCCCGGGAATGTGAGATCTTAAAAAGCAATAACCCTAATCGGTTCAACCGAGGAAAGTTTAAATAGCAAATACCCTGAATAGTACCGAAACCACATTTTTGATATTGTTTACTCCTTAAAGGCACGGCGAGCATCTCGTCCTCCCAATTTGTCCGAGCAATTTTCCGGTCCATTAACCCTTACATAACATGCGCGCTGAAGGGGAAGGAAGGAAATATGATGCATCTGCGCACAGGTTACTCTTGCACTGCTTGGCCAGAGTCAAACCTTTGGTAGGCCTGTAGATTCTATCTTTGAAATCTGTAGATAAAATCTTGACATTGAAATGAAAACTGTTATGGTACCTTTTTTCAATAATGTGCAAAATGGCATTTGGATGTTTTTCCTGTTACCTTGGGCAGTATACATACCATCATACATGCTGCAGCATCTGAGCTTGTTGATGCTAGAAAGGCTCTCGGATGCACGTCGGTGGATACCAACGACATAAAAGTTGTTTCTGCTACATTCCCAAGTTACACCGTCGCCGACATTTTGATCATAACACTCTGGGTAGCGGTGTGGGTGAAGACCTGGCTTACAGCAGGTGGCCCACTGAATACTCTTTAGCTGGTGACTTCCTCCTCGGTGGAGTCCACGAATGAAATGCCCGGATGGACAAGTTGCCCAGCCTTCCCTAAAATATGAGAATTACATTGTGGTTCATGGAAGTAAAATTCTTAATGACATAATTTAATGAAACACATTACGTGGATCATTTTCAGCGGATTGGTGGCTGGCTTCCTACACTTTCAAAACCACGCGTGTTCTGATGACGCCGGCGAGCTTTAGTAGTTTTGCACGCGCTCAGAAAAGCAAATGTAACCGCAGATTTTCTCGCTTTTGCTTTAGTGAATTTTTCTAAAAAGTCACAAATGTTGAGATACTTAATATATTAATACTACCTTTCACATATTCTTTGTCCAAAGAAATCTGTCGGAGCAATTTAGTTAAATAGTTAATCGTTTAGATATTAGGAAAATCGTCTAAACGACCCTTTGTTTTTTACCTTCTGAAACGTTAAGCTTAACGGTTTCCGCAAGATAGCAAAATTTTAAAAAATTCACCTTAGAAAATATAAATATTAAAGAATTAAGGTCATTTCTTGCCGAAGGTTTGCCACTCTTTAGATGCCATATTGCCAAGGTAACGATCTCTGTCAAAAAAATGAAAATTGCTAAACAAGCATAAATATGTTGGCATCCTCACTGGTAAATCTCGTGAGCCAAAATTGTACAAGAAAATCAGGTTATATTTTGTAACTCATGATAGTGAGTGTAGGTGCTTTGTGCTTTCGTCTATGACAAACTTTGGGTTATGCCTTTTTGGCTTTAACGTAATGGCTTTAAAACTTAAGGAAAATTGTGGTCTGCAAGTAGCTAATTGGATTATTGTCGGTATACACAACAAACTCAATTCCCAGGAGTAGATCACGATATTTCTGTGCCACAACCTAGCAGTTTCTACAGGGCCAGCAATTGTAGCTACATGCTGGAGTAATTTTCCATGTTACGCTCACTTGGCCTCAGTGCCTTGCTTGAGTATCCCAACACAACTATCCCGCTCTGTTGCTGCTGGGAAAGGACTGCTGGGACCCTAACACTGGTACCTCAGTCAGCATCAGTTTCAGCTCCAAAAACGCTGTTTTGCACTCAGTATCGCACTTTCCTTGATACATCTGACACTCCCAAGTAAGGTTCATCTCTTCCCCTTCTTCCCCTTTCTCCCAATTTCCTGTCCCTGGATTAAACGCTCAAGGGCAGCAACCTTGCCATATCCCTGCAAGAATCGTCGATAATTGCCAGACAAACCGAGAAAACCACGGAGATCGTGCAATGTATCTGGCCTTGGCCACTCTGAAACTGGCCGCACCTTCTCAGATCGAACGGGAGAGGTCCCCTCACGTGTAATCACGTGATACAGGTAGCCGACTTTCTTACGGAAGAGCTGGCACTTCTCAAGCTTTACCTTTACATTGAGGTGCGAGAGGCGAAACAGCACTGTTTTCAGTCAACTTGAATGTGCTGCCAATTAGTATGCATTCCTGTTCGTTTTGGCGTTCAGGATGTTGTAGTCTACACACAGCCGAAGCTTGCCGTCTTTGTTTCTGACAAGGACAATTGGAGAGACATATGGACTGGACGACTCCTTAAGGATGCCTCGCTCCAGTAACGACTGGATGTGGCTCCTTACCTCGTCCCACTGATGTGGTGGCACTCGCCGGTGTGGAGGTTTTATCGGCTTTCCATTTTTCGTGACTGCGTTGTGCTCAACCAGTTCGCAAAATCCCAAGTCATCGTCATACTTGCTGAAAGTGGTTTGGTACTTCCTACGCCCATCTTGTTTAGAGTAGCATCAACTGCGTCACTCTGTGTCGCTGCATCGCTTATACCGACTTCACGCGCACACATATGGCTCCCATCTACAGCTACAAAGTCGGAGGTTGGCTCCAGCTGGAAAGAGAACACTGCAGCAACTGGGGTCCTAGGATTCAGGTAGATATCCTTCGTGCTTAAGATAGCTACCTGAATGGGTATACTCCCTCTACTATCAACAGTGATCACTGCCGTACCGACAGTCACTCCACTAGACAGTTGTACTAGGTTTGCTTCAACTCTCTCAACTAGGGCATTGTAGGGTAGACTTGCTAATGGCTTAACAGATCCCTTTAACGCTCTGATGGAACGTGTCGGGACCAGGGTTAAACCTGACCCAGCTAAGCGCACCTGACCCTTATTAATAGTTATCTCAGCAACAGCTTCTGATCTTGGCTCATAACTGGTGACTTGTACATCTTCACCGCATGAAGAAGAAGCATAACCTCACCATCACCAGCAGGGTGAGACAGAAGCGACTCTCCGAAGTTCTCTCTGTACCTCGTCATCAAACATTTACGCAAACCCTTTTGAACCGTGCTCAACTTTTTACGTTTACGCAAGCTGTTCATACATCGTCTCTTATTTTATTTAAGCACGTAAAACGCACGTAAATATTACGTGACAGTGAAAATTGTTTATGTGCGTTTTATTTACGCCCGTTTTACGTGCGTAAAACTTTACGCGACAGTGGAAATCCACCTTAAGGGGACGTTAGTGCAATGGCAACTGTTACCCCAGGAGGGGAGAGAAAATTCAGTTTATACTGGTTAAAGCCAAAAAGGTTATGACCCAAAGTTTGTCATAGACAAGTGCGTCGGAAATAACAAAAGAGCCACCTTAATTCAAGGTTGTCCATAGATAAAATTCAAACGGTAACTGGATACCAGTAAACCTAAACACCTTGTCAGCCATGTAGTATAAGACAAGAATTTATGCCATAGTCAACCAATATATGGCTAGTAAATTGAATTAATGATTTAAAAATAAACAAAAAAAAAAGGACTTGTAACCAGGTAGATTCATGATAATAAGTAAAACGTTACTCTGGTTAAAAACTTGTGTTCGAAAATATAAAATATTTTAAATCCCAACGTTTCGGCCCGAAACTTTGGGATTTTTAACATATTGGGGGGTAACATATTTTATATTTTCGAACCCAAGTTTTTAACCAGAGTAACGTTTTATTTGTTATTATGAATTAATGATTGTAATCTAAAATAAACAATAAAACGAACTTTTTGAAACTCAAGTCCCAGTCTGCAGATGTACAAGTGAAGGGCTTGTTTCTGTGCACTTCGGGTGGTTGGCAGCATTTCACCATCTTGAAGTCTCTCAAATCATCCGGTGAGCTCTTCTTCCGTTTAAATCCCCTGGCATACATCAAATCATACTGATATGTACACCACGAGTACCCCTCTTTTGACATTTCCTTTTCAAAATCGTAATCTTCCGTACAGCCTTGTAAAGATGAGCTCGGGAACATCATGATAACCACAATCAGTGACAGGATACTCAACATTGTTGTTCCAGTGATCTAAAATACAATTTTTACAAAAATGACAACTCATAGCAATATCTTTTGAAAAGTGGATTGGCTTTACAAAGTCTTCAATATATCATCGATACGTATTAATTTCTTTAAATATGCTTTGTTTAACTAAAGAGGGTGCCTCGACTGAGAGTCGGCCTTCAAAAGACTATTGTTGGTGAACCGACATTTCACCGGCGCAGTATAACCTGAGCTCATTAAAGGGACACTGTCCCGGCTGAAATATCGTGTTTTCATGATTATGGCCGGCAGCTTGCCTCGCAGCTTGGTTTCAGCTTACTTTATTAGCTACCGGAAAAAAATCGATATTTCATGCTTACAAAAAAGCATGCCTAAATTAAACAAGGAAGTTTATGAAAATAAGCATACTGTACTGAGCTAATTAAAAGTAATTTCTATCAATACACCGAAACAGCCGCTCGGTTGCAAAGATGCTGTCCGAGGTAGAGCTTTCTTATTTCAAAACGAAAACTTGTATCCCAACTCCTGTCTTGTACAGTATCAAAGAAATTCGGTTTAAAAGTATACGAGGTACAAAAGGCAATAATGATAGTAATAATATGAGTTGGTAGTCTGGCATTTTTAGAAGACTTAACAATGAATCGCGAAGATAAAGTGGGAATAAAAACTCCTGCTCGAGCGGAGATGCGCGTCCGGATCGTTCGTCGTCAGTCAACTTATGAATCCAAGAGATGATCGACCGTGATAAGATAAGCATAATTGTTTTTACTGAATGTTTAAAATAACTAATCCATCCGTACTCACAAATTTGCCTTCTTGTTGTCCAAAGATTTTTTCCCAATTTAGCGTGGTGTTTACTTTCGCTGTGAAGAAATTCTTATCAATTTGCCGGTCAGCGATAACAAACTTCCCAAGTAAGTTAAAGCCTAATTTCCACCACAAACGTTCACACTTTGGCTCCACATTCCACATTATAAAAATTTAGTGTACAAATTAAACAGCATCAATTTCAGTCATATAAAACGGTATTTACAGATAAACAAAACTAAAATTTGTCGCTACCACAAGGTTCTCTCCTGACCGCGAGTGATTCCGACTGTGATTTTGAATTTAATAGCACGTCTTGATTCTACTCGATAGCTCATGACAGTTGAAACGGCTTTCTCGCTGGAAACGTTGTTTTTCTTTGACATATGCGATTCAAGACAAATTCATTGCCAGACTCGTGAATTCCACGTTAAATTTCACTCGAAAAACCGATATCGCTGTCATCGCTTCGCGATTCGGGCGATATCCGGTTTTCGCGTGAAATTTAACGTGGAATTCACTCGTCAGGCAATGAATTTTTCTACAAAGTTATAAACACGTAAGCTGATGCCAGCGAACAGCTATACCTTATGTCCGTGTTGTAACATTTCTATTTAAGAAATAAAATATGACTTTTTATGCTGTTCTGTGTTTTGTATTTTGTTTTAATTTAATTAGGCTGCATAGACTTCTACAAATTATGTTCCTAAATGAAACGCAAAACAATTGTCTGCAAAAATGATGAAAGCACTGTTTTTCAATAACTCTAAATTACTGACTCCCAGTTAGAAAAAATTTTGGTATCAAACTAACCTGCTTGACACGTTTAACACTGGTAAATATATAAAAGAAAATGACACTTACCAAAGCTCTTTGCTAAACTGAAACAACCAACAGCACGGATTAAAGTTGACTGACTGGCATGATAAGCTCAGCTAAGATATTCGTAAGTTGCTTACAACTAATAAACAAAGAAAATTTATTATTAATACAAGAAAAAGCTAATAAAAAAATTGTCTAATTAGTTTCCAGCGATTGTACTGGTAGTTGTTTATACAACTCACTGAGTTAACAAAAGAACAAAGAACTTACAAGTTCTTTGGTATACTTGACACTTAACGCTACAGTGTATCACATTTATGTGAAATATTTCTGTCTATAAAACATTTCTGTCTCGTGAAACAAAGATAATATATTATTAATACAAGAAAAAGCTAATAAAATTTTTTGTCTAAACAGTTTCCAGCGATTGTACTGGTAGTTGTTCATACAACTCACTGAGTTAACAAAAGAACAAAGAACTTACAAATTCTTTGGTATGCTTGATACTTATCTACAGTGTATCACATTTTTGTAAAATATTTCTGTCTGGCAATGTTAAAATAATTGATTAGGCAAATTTCCTACAAATTTAAATTTAGGAGCGGGGATATTAACAGATAGCCTTTTAGAAAAACGTCTCGATCATTTAAAATGACACAAGCTAAGGCAAACGAATCGGAATCGGATGATAAGGGTGGTTTATTCACCCTTCAGCAAACACGATTTAGTAATTGTTTATAGTCTCTTCCCAGTGAAGCTCCAAAGAACAAAATATATTAAAACATGTAGCTGTCAATATAAAACTCTTTAGCAAACACGATTTAGTAATTGTTTATACAACCCGGTGAAGTTCCAAAGGACAAAATATATTAAAACATGTAGGGCAATAAAAAAAACCAACACACCGTGTAAAAAGCACTTGAAACGTTCACAGTCGCTTCGATGACGAAATCTTGACGGCATCAGAAGGGAAGAAAACAATCAGTTTTCATGAAATAAATCAAAGAGATATGCAGGAAAAGAAGAAAACGTTTTGTTTTTACTTTCGACTTTTGTCGTAGTTACCCTTATTTTTCTATTTCTGTTCATTTTGTTTGCATTTTTCACGGCTTGGAGCGCAGAGACAATACAACAATGCCCGAGAAGATAAAATTGCATTTTTGGAAGTTTCTCTAATTAGCACATACGTTATGCAACAGTGGATTTCATAATGGATACAACAGGTAACAGAAACAAATTGTTTAACCTTAAACCTGATAACTAAATGAAAGAACTCGAGCCTCCATAAACCAATCTGTCTAAGAACAGGAAAGACCTCAATCACTCAGAAGTCAGTTTGGTAAGATCTGTAAACTTCGATTTTTTTTCTCTAAGCTTGTGTTTATAGTTTATAAAATTGTTTTCTTTTTTTAAATTAGTGACTAATGATCGTTAATTTCCGTTTACAAAGGAAGATGAAAAATTCCCCGGTAGCGTATTTGCTGCTTCCTTAGATTTTGCTTTCAATTTACATAATAGTTTTTGTCCCTGGCTTGTTTTCAATTACCTTTAAAACTGGGATCATAGATGGGAATTTTTTTATTGGGGAGAAGCTCTTCCCCATTGGAAATTCTGTTTTGAATTTACGATATCATTTATGTCTTGTATTCTTTCTGTTTAAATTGTTTTAATTAGTACTAATAATTAAAGTCTTCTTTTAGAGTAATGTTTTTCTTACCCATGGCTCGGGTTTCACAGGAGAGTATCGCTAGCGAGTTTCTTCCTTGCTTCTCTAGCAGTGGCCGGCGAAACGGAGAAGTCTTTCTCGGATCGTGTTTGTTATTGGGCCAAGGCGTCCATAAAAACGTAAAGAAAAAATTTCCAGATTCACTTTCTGACAAGCGATAACTCCAAGCAAATCATCCTGTCTTCTTAAAGACAAATGTATTACTACATTGATTTCATTTCCTCTAATACAACTTTATTAACATTTTAGCAGCCTATTATGGACATTTGATCTTTATTTAACTCTCAACATCTAAGAAGGCAAAAGTGTGTTTAATAGAAACAAAATCTGTTTTGTAGATGGTTTTCACTCACGCGACCTTCAGTCCTGTGGGACTCAAATGACAAAGACCATGGCGGCCATGTTGGTACACATAACAAAAGAAGATCCTTAAAATTCTTTTGTAGGTGTGCACCAACATGGCCGTCGAGACGTAACGTGAAAATCATATATACAGTTGTCTTCTTAGGCCTCGTCCACACTAATGCGTTTTTGAAAACCTCCGTTTTTGGTTCCCCGAAAACGTATAAAAAGATCTGCGTCCACGCTAGCGTTTTCACATCGTTTTTGACCGTCCACACTAGGGGCTGAAAAACGATGATCCAAAGATGCGTTTTCATCACCAGGCTCTGTTCGGACGTTTTTCTGTTCAATACGCATGCTCCAATAGCATCAACGATACTACGCGTTACCAGTTGTGACGAAAGCGTTTTTGGAAAGCTTCGCTTTTGCTGTCCACACTAAAACGATAGACCTGCGTTCGCTCTGAAAAGCGTTTTTCGAAAACCTCCGTTTTCATAGATAGACATCTCCGTTTTTGATCGTTTTAGTGTGGACGATCGGTAAAAACGGATAAAGAAGTATGCGTTATGAAACGAAAACGCATTAGTGTGGACGGGGCCTTAGTGTGGAAGCGAGGCTGAAGTTGATTTTGTTTTGATACAGACCTTAGAGCTTTTCAGATGTAAATTTACCTATAGTTAGCATGAGAAAAGTATTATTAACATATGAAAGGATGAAAGGTCACCAAGCACACAACCGTAAAATGGACTATTCCGCACCCATTTCATTTTCACCCCGAGTGACCGATCCACTTTCACAACAGGGAGGACGATGCTAAACGAAACGCTTTATTAGGATGGTCTTATTGTACAAAAACACACACGAGAACTCAAATCTCAACGCTAAAAGAAAAAAAAAAAAACAGTTTAAAAAACACAGTTAAAGATTTATCGATTTCCTGTTTTTAGGTTTTTTGTATTTTAGACCGACAACTTAATTTCTTTCTTGAGAGAAATCAATGAATCGTAAATTTTGCCAAATGCAAGGTTCGTGAACTGTGATTTCATTTTTAAGTGGAGAAATACCTTGTATGCTTTTTTGACTTTAAAACTCGTAAACAAATTCAAAGCGGTTGACTACACCATAAGGTTTCTTTTTGTTGTTGTTGCAGCCATATCGCACAGACGACTGGGATCCTGTCATGTGGTTAACTATCCCAGTTCAGCTGGCGGTTTTGTTGTGCGGATTCTTTTTAGCTTATTCATGTAAGTATTAGAAATGTAAATTCCTCTCTAATTTCGAAAAGCGTTCGAACGCCAAAGCAAAGATTTTAATTCCATCGTTTTTTGACTGACAGCACGCGGTGGAATTGAAACATATTGTAGAGATGGTATGAGGGAATATAAATAAAATTCTAAACAGTTTTGGCAACAAGAACAAAAAAAAACAGACGAGATGGACTGAAAGAAATTATTCCGCTAACGGCAAACAGCAAAACTTGTGCGAAGCTGTTCAGTTATATTTTTAATTCTCTACGGAACTTCAATATAAAATGGGCTTAACATTTCACTAACAGTCTCAGCTTTTTAATTCAAATTTGAGAATTCCCAGGTTTTTTAATTTATGTTTATTTATTTTCCGCTGGATAACATTTTGTACCAACCGACTGTCGGTGTTGAGATTCAAGTTAATGTCTTGCAATATTGTTTATCGTTTTTCTTGCTGCTTTGTTTAGTTGCTTTATTTTAAAGTGTTTTATTTTGATTATTTTTTCTTACCATCAAGTCAACTAGGTAGATTGAGTGATTTTAAAGTAAGATGTTTGTGTTAGCTATTCACGGTTTCCTCTTTAGTTGTTTAGTTAACAAGGCACTTTTCTTCAAAGCAGGTGCACAGAAGTTGGGTTAAATTAAGAAAAGAGGTTTTTATCCTTTGTAAAAAGTCTTTCACAAGCCGTACTATTTTCGACTTTTGCTTCGTGGTTTGAAAATTCTTTTTACTTTAATCGTTTAATCTCTTTTATTTTAATTTGGCTTGCACTTACGTCATATCATGTCATATCAAAATTCAGAAGCATTAAAAAACAGATTTCGATTCCAAAATGTTTATGGAATTGTAGAGGGTTTAAAACTACACATCTGGGCCAAATTTTGATTCGAAGTGCCAGAACATTTTGTTCAAGAGTAATAGGGCGAACAAGTATTAGACATTTTTAGTAAAAATGTATGGAGCGGCCATCTTAGTGTAACACTGATTTCGGCCCAGTTCAAACGTCGAACTTCACATGTGCCGAACCTAATGCAAATGAGCAAAATCTATTGTTCTTGCTAATTTGCATTAGGTTCGGTTCGACGTTTGAACTGGGCCTTACACCAACATGGCGGCCAAAAGTTCAAAGTCATAATTACGCAAAAAATCTCCTCACAAAAGATTGGATTCATTATAAGTTACATTATAACGGCTTATAAGCGTCTATAATGTGAAGTTTAGATTTTTAATTTTTATGACGTCACTGTGCAAGCCAAGAATTACTCAGTTATCACCTCTTAAGAGTATAGTAGTAAGACATAATCTCTGTAAAATCAGAGAAACATTGTTTATACAAGAACTAAAGCCAGCTCTTAATGCAAACGTCAGTAGCGAGAAGCTGATGCTTTATTAATTAGCTGTTTCTTTTTATAGATCAACTGTTAAGTTTTGTACTTAATCTCGGTCCCAGTCCCTTTTTACTACTATACTAGTAGTTCCATATTGGAAGTGAAGTGCTGCCTCATTGCGAGATGCTGGTTAAGCTGGATAAGAATCTTGAAAACGTCGGGTTGGCATAAATCAAATTTACGCCATCGCCGTGGAATTTGGCAAAAATCCTTTAGTTCTGTGCATTCCGGAAGGTCTCAGATTTTTCCCACATGTAAATAGTCTATTTGTCTTGATTTCGTGCTGGTTATTTTCCCGATTCTCGAATCATCCGCGTCAGATTTTATAGACGAAAACATAACGTCTGTTTAATAAAAAGTGAACACTGGACAGCGAAGGAAGAAATATAAGCGTCATTGGAATCCCAATTTATTTCACGTCTTTCGGTTGTTTGCCTTTCATGAATTTTTATAGTCGTGAAGTTGGAGGAACAAAACAGCCTCGGGTGCAAAAATTCACCGCCGATGAGGATGTAAACAATGATCGTTTCTTGCGAGTTTCGCTTGCGCTAGTGAATCAGGTGAATGTTTCTCGAGCGAAAATAACCTCAAAGTGATCACCTTTTTCATTTAATTTTCTTTTCTTTGTTTCGGACACGGAGGAATATTAAAAATTGGATATATTTTGCAAGATGCGTTGCGTTATTTGGAAGGTTTCAAATTACTTTTCACATTATGCAAATTGAAGCATTTTTACCTCAACTGAAAAAATATAGAAAGGGCTAAATTTGTTTCTCTCGCCCTAAATTATCACTTCTGTCGTTAACTTTGATTAAATTTATAAGTTTCATTCAAAATTTATTATAATGATGGCTGGAATACTTCCAGCAAAACTCTCAATTTGAAAAGTTGTTTTGACCGCGGTTCCGGACCAGACAAAATATAAAACTGAAAGATTCTGACACAGTGGACACGCTATTTTAATAATTTGCGTGCGATCTCGCACGTTTCCGTCTTCTTGTTTTTGAAGGTTAACGCGCTTCTTTGTTAGCGTGCTCACACTATTCTAATACTACCTATTATCAAATCGTGAACTAACGTGCATGCAGATTCCTTAGCAGATTCCCAAGACATGTAGGCTTATTTTCCAATATGCCTAACAATAATACAACGACGCCCAAGCTAAGTACATGTATACGCTCCCACAGCGTCTTGTTCAACAGAGATCCAGCAACTACGTTGGCCCTGAGAAGAACCTTTGTCCATGTTTAACTGATTTCCAGCGTACTTTTAGACATTACCAAGTCGAATGGACATGCAAAAGAGCTTGAAAACCAGTCCAATATGGCGTCGAAACAGAAACAGCTTAGTCGTGCATCGCCTATGCATGCTCGAGTCGGCTTGTCATTACTTTGTTTTGATTGGATGCCGAGGCTCTCCCGAGACTGCCGACGGTTTCGTAGATCTTCTACCGCTCTTGATTGGTTCTCAAACAATATTTCATTGTTACTATCGGAAAACCGAGACAGACAGAAGGACAGAAGGACAGAATTCTAGATTCTCGATTCTACAAGCCTACACGATTAGTAGACTGCCTGCCGGCAGCAATTAGTATCGTTTTTTAACACTAACGGTCACTTTTGAAAATGTATGTAGTAGCATACGAAACGTCAAGTTTTTATCAAAAATGAATAAGTTCAATATGTTTATCACCGCGGTTTGTGTTCTATTTCTATTGGAGCTATTCATTATCGGCTCTTGCTATTAACCAAGAAAAATTTATCTGAACCTATTTTTCAGTTGGCTCAATTTGGGTGAAATATATTCAAAAATCCTGACAACAATGAACTGAACTAGCGATACAGCTTTGATTGTCGCGTCTGACGAAGGAGAACGCTCCTAATTTTGTGTAAGGCGACATAATCAAGTTTTTGTTTGCTTCTCTGTTTCGACACCAGTAGGTAAAAAAAGTCGCACTCGGACCACGATGGCCCACACGGCCGGAGCTTAACCCGGTTTCCGTAGCATGAAGCAACTAGGAATATTGCTACTCCCCCCTGGATGGGATTACCCCCAGCATTTTGTCGCCGGTACCCATTTATACACCTGGGTGGAGAGAGACAGCGTGGAGTAAAGTTTCTTGTCAAAGGAAACAACACGACGACAGAGACCAGGCTTCGAACCACCGACCTTCAGGTTGAAAGTCCGACGCGCTAACCACTAGACCACCGTGTCTCCACTCGACACCAGTAGACCCCTCTACATTTTTCAGCGGTTTTGTCGGCCGGGAACTGGTAAACACTTTGACCTCGCTTTCACGGTGCTCGTGGTTTCGCTTTCATATTTGGTTGCTTCGGCCTGTGTATGAAATCCTTCATTACAGTCAGGTGTTTACTGAGTATCACGTAAGGGCGAAACGTATTCTTTATTTCTTTATTTTTATTCTAGCTGCGCGTCCCAATTCATCGCTTCTGTAGTTTGTTGCTTATAATTTATCACCAATATTTACATTTTCTAATGATTTTTGAACTAAAATGCGGAAAACAAATCGCAAAGTTATAGCTTCGCGAAGTCCTGAAATTTTACAGACGTTTGTATGGACTGAAATCTGAGACAGAATTAATCGGAATAATTTAGGCTAAACTTTTCGGGCCGATTATTTAAACAAAGTCTAACTTAGACCGCGGATTAAGACAATTATGCACCTTTACATCTGTTTATAAGTAAGTTTATATAGTTTATAAGTATATAAATGATTTTCCAGTCTGTGCTATATGCCTACTTGACATTGTTTACAGTGAATAGAGTTTAAATATTAGTATAGACCGAGGCTTTGTTAAACACCGTCTAAATTCGTTTAAGTAACAATGCGTGTAAGAACTAGGCAATGCTCTATTGTTCCGCGGCATTTCGCTTTCCCCACATTAGATTGTTTAGGTTTTTGTTACTGAGAATGCATCAACCTATGGACACATGGTTTTTTTAAATAAAATCTACTGGAACTTTATTTTAAAGTGATGTTTCTTTTGTGCTACAAGATTTCATCCAATCGTAAAAAACTAAAACAATGGCCAAGAAAGGCTTCTAATTTTACATGTTCCCCACATAGAATTTTGGTTGCATTAAAACTCAGAATAGTTTCACTAAAAGGGAACCAATTAGTAAACTGTACAGAAATAAATGCACTACCTGGTTAAGTTATGGTAGATTTTTACGTTTTAGCCAATGAGGTGGACGGTTTCAACAATATCACAATTAACACCTTTCTGCATTCCTTGCCGTTAGGTTGCCGAGTTCTTACTAGGACCATTACTTATAAAATAACCGGCCCTTCAAGTTTCTATTCGGGAAAATGGCGCATGCGCCATCGTGACAGTGTCCCTTTAAGTAATGTTTTTCCGTGGGTAATGTAATGACAACGTTCGCCCTATCAGCGAAGTAAACATCCCAGTTTGGCTGGTTAGTACCTGGGATCAGCGAAGTTAAGTCCAGTTTGACTGGATATCGATAAGTACCTAGATGGGTGACCGCGCGGAAACCATGGGGATATTTTTTCGGCATTTTTTAAAATAGTAATGGGGGAGTACTGAAAAGGTAGCTGATAGTAATAGTAAAGCAATAGAATATATTCCTCTCCAGCCCGTCCCCGCGGGATTTTGCACTATCCCCAGCTTTCACTCGCCATGAAAAACAAAAATGGCGGCCGACTCGAACTTGCGATCAATCTCGACTGATCACACGGAAAAATAGGGGACTGTAAACAATCTACCTCTCTCTCAACATTTCGCATTATAAATAAACCGGCGCCCACTACGAAGGCTACTCGGCATATTTCTGTAATAGACTATAATAAAAAAATGACGCAAAACGCAAATACCGCATGTAATTTTGTTTTGTTTGGCAGATACGTTTCTTTATCAATTTTCTACGCTTTTTGTAAAAAATGAAAAACATATGTGTAATAGGAGGTGGAAATTTTTCTATTTTCTATTCACGCTCCAACCCATTTGTAGCTGTACGTACATCGCTTGTAAATGCCCTTGTTAAAGGTTAGTACATTTACTTAAAAAGAGGTCACAAGTTGGAATTATTTACTACATTGTATATAGATCACTTATATAAAATTGGACTGCGAAATCTGGCATTCACTGAGGCCATATCGAGTTACGAATGTCGATTTTTCAAAATGTTGGTAAATTTCCATTCCTCTTATCTAAAAATTAAAGAAGTCGGTGATCCCCCAATTTTCTGAAAAAGGTAACTTGGTGGTTTATACTCTGGCTGTGGCACACGTTTACTAATTCAACCAAATTCGTTATTTCTTTTTATTATAAAAATTATAATTTTTCTAAGAAAAAGCCTTAAAACTGAGAAATACACTGTAAATTCAAAAGTTCTGTTTTAGTCCCAAAATTGGGGCGGTTTCGGTGAGTAAAATACAGTGCTATTTTTGGGGTTGATTTAGCTCTTGTAAAATGGAGCTGTTTGGACCTAACAGGGAGATGTTGTGGACCTGAAATGGAGCTGTTTTGGCCCAATGGCACCAAAACAGTGCAACAATGTGGGCTAAATCAGGCCCACGAATGTCCAAAATGGCCCCATGAAGGGCTGAATTAGCTTTAAGGACTCAGAGCTGATTCAGCACTTTGGGGCTAAAACAGATCTTTTGAATTTACAGTGTAGGTATCTTACTGACCTGTCCCTCGGGAAGCCCGGGTACCACGCCCATGAGACCCCCGACAAGAGGAGAATATATCATACATCCTCTCCCTCCGGGTCAATAACCCTTACATAACTAATACATAACTAATTAAGTCTGAATATATTCACTTATATATTCTAACAACACTTTCAGCCGCGAGATCATGCTTTATGCAAGATTGGAGCGGCAACAATTTTAAGAAAAACGGTGAAACATCATGTCGATCCAGCAATGGATATTACAATCTTGTTGGCTTCGAAAGAGATGGTAAAGACAACCTTCAGGGAATAAAGAAGGCCAAATGTTGTGAACGAGATCAAACCTTCTGGAACCAGCCACCCCAATGTCAGATGCCTGATTGGATCAAGTCCTTGGACGGGTAAGACCTGCAGACCTCCAAACACTTTGTATTTCCGTCTAAAGCTCGCGTGCGGGGAAGGAGCGTGTTCTGTCGTGAATTGTAATACCGTCGTGAATTGTAATACCTGTCGTGAATTGTAATAACAGTTGTCGTGAATTGTAATAACGTACCTATCGTGAATTGTAATAACCTGTTGTCGTAATTTGTAATAATCCGAGCTGTCGTGAATTGTAATACCACGTTGTCGTGATTTGTAATAAGTCTTAAGAACAAACAATTACAAAAGAAAATAACAAAAATGACGCAAAAAGACCAACCTTTATTTTGATCCATGTGTATTTTTTAAAATTTTGAAACACAAAATCCAGCTTACTTTCGTAACATATGTTTACGCTTTGAAATTGAAGCAACACAACGTTTTAACACCCGAACAGTACAATTTGTCAGGTTCTTGCAGATTACTCAAAATTCAATGTTCTATGATAATAATAAAGTACAAAAGATTCGCCCCGTGCTAATCATTTTCATTTTGCGGCGTAGGTCAACAGTAACTAGGAAAGAAAAAAAAAACAGAGCAAACATCTCCTGCATTAAGGTGATGTTACACGGGACGATTCGCAAGGACGATTTTTAGCGCAACAATGTTGCGTTATAAGTTGCGCTAAAAGTTGACACCGTGTAACATGGGTGCGCGAACGATTTTCTTCGCAATTTTCGCGTTGCGAGTTTTTGATTCAGCTTCAAAAACTCGCAACGCAAAAATTTCGAAGAAAACCGTCCGCGCACCCATGTTACACGGCGTCAACTTTTAGCGCAACTTATAACGCAACATTGTTGCGCTAAAAATCGTCCTTGCGAATCGTCCCGTGTAACGTTGCCTTAATAATCATAACCAAGCTTATTGCGCTACTTTCGAGCCATCTTCTTTCGCCAGATAATATTTAAAATTGTAAACCATCCATAACCAGTGGCGTAAAGCTTCAGCCATGCGGTGTTGCACCGCGGATGAGAAATTATTTTCTTTACTTCCAATAATAGGCCACTGCCAGATCCGAATTGTCTGATCAGTTTTGCAACACTGATGTAGCCAGCATTGCCTAATGGAAAATGTACCCGTGGAAGCCTGTGGCGCAGCTTCTTAACACATTCGCGGAATTGACTATTAACGTTGTAAATCTGATTGTACACATAACAAATGTGGTTCGGCCAAGAAAAATCTGATGAATATACTGCTAGTTTGATTATGTAATCTATAAGCTCAATAGGAAGCTGAATTGCCATTGACATTTCTGGCAAGTTTTGGCTTCCTTTGTTCATCGTCAAAGTGTTATCAGGAACAAAACGAATTCGTACGTCGTTGTTCTGTAGTTCTGCACCTGAATCCTCTTGATTCTTTGAGATGTCACCATCTTCATTCTCGTGTGGCTCATGTCTTTCTTCTGTGATCTGTTGTTCTGATCGGTTCAAATTATCGTTGCTGTTGTCATCATGACTCGAGAATTCGCTGTTTTCATAGCGTACTTGACTGACATATTCCATGGCCTCTTCGTTTGAATGGAAGCTTTCTTGAAGACATAGACATTAGATAGTGTTCACCGGCTCCCTCAGCAAAGTGACCTAGCTGAACCGTTGCTACTGGAATGTTTGCAGTTGGAGAAATCACTGTTGTTCCGTCAGGACCAAGGGACGAAACAACAAGAATCTCAACATTGAAAATCTCAGCTGCAGCCTGCAATGTTATATGATCCCCATATTCACCGTTCTTTGCCATTGTCTCAAGATAGTCATCCCATGGTATTGAAGCGAAATACTCTAAAGGATCCCCATCTGCATTATAGGGGTGCTGTGCAAGGTATTCAACCATTTCATCACGAAGGGTTTCTACTGAGCGGTATATACCCAGCCTCTGAAGCCAGTAGCATAACGCTTCAAACTGACAGTTTCCGTCACCTTTTGGATCATAGACCACTGAATAACACATGCTAGAAAATGATTCATAACGATCGTACCGTGTCATCGGAATGTAGAGATTTTCTCTGAGTTGCTTCAATTTTAGCTTTTTTTCTTGTTTTGCCCTCTTTTCTTCTTCAGCTTTGCTCATTAGATATGCGATATCTTCAACAGAAACCCACTTCTCTATCTGTCTTTCTGATGTAGGAGGTACAATGCGAACCTTGTACATAGCACTTCTTTTACTTTTCTTTACGATCGTTCCTTTCAGAACAATGCGTCGTTTGGAGGGAATACTTCCTCTGCTCTCTGGTCGGTAGCGCACTAAAACCTCATCACCAGGTTTATATGCTGGAGTTTTGTGAAGGCGTGCGTGTCGATTAAGCATTCTTTTACAGTTTATTCTTTTACTGTAAAGCCTTGCCCTTTTTCGCAATTTTTTGACATTACTGAAATGGCACTGATGTACCGAACACCCTATCGGTAAACCGTAAACTCACTCGATTGCGTTGTGTTTTTACTCAACTTTTTAATCGGCAAACTCGCAAAAACTGGCTCGCTGCTCAACTCACAATTCACAGTACAATTTCTCGCTCACATGTCATTGCCTTATTTGGGAACTAAAGCGCACGTGATTAATGTTACATAACAACAACGACTATGGGGGGAGGGCTGAGTCTACTACGCTCGCACACTGATAATCCTTTCTTTTGGGGGCCGCAATAATGCAATGATCCGTATCAGCTTCTTCTTCCTCTAACGATGTCTTGACAAGAATATTTGATTTCCGACCAAAGTAAATCTCGAATGGGCTTTTCCATCCCAGTTCTTCTGTACTTTCCTCGTTAAGAATGCGATTGTATGAACCCAGATTAGACGCCCAGTTTACACCCTTCTTTCCCAGGTTGATAAGATCGTACATGATCTTTGTTCTTAATCTCCTGTGTGATCGCTCCACCTTTCCCTGTGATTGGGGATGATAAGGTCTTGATTTTATCATTTTGATCTTATAGTGAGTACAAAGAGACCGCAGTTTTCCTTGAAATTCGGGGCCACGGTCACTCTGAAGTCGATCAGGGGGGCCATGTTCATCATAAATTGGTCGCAACAATCGAACAACCTCTCTGCTTGACTTGCGTTCCATTGGAACTAGCCATAAAAAGCGGCTAAATACGTCAATTACCGATAAGATATACTTACTACACCTTGCCACTGTGTTTAACGGGATCCTTACTGAGATCAATAAGATCAATCTGGTGCTGTGACTGCACATGCTTTGCTGTAACGGGTTTAGGAGTCGCCTTGTTCGTAAACCTCGCGTTGTGAACTCGGTATTTAAATTCGTTGTTCGTTACTTGTAGTATTTTTTTTTCGCTTAACCCGGCATAACTGCTTGCAGCTCGATCTCGTAGCTTTTTGCACCCTCCAGATTTCGCCTGATCAAAGGTATTTGCAACGACGGCTGATATGGAGGACTTCTTTACAACCTTTTTTCCTGAGAAATATAATGTAGGAGTACTTTCTTTCCCAAGATGAAATTGCTCTTGTCTTCTCCAAAATCGTACCAGGGCGTTCTTTTGGACACGCGTGCGCTTCTTTACCGGCACATCAAATTTTCCTTGGACAAGTAATAACAAGGTGTCATAAACCTCATCACTGATAGGATGAATATACACTTCTCGTGGATCTCTGTCTCTAGGCTTCGCCGTATTGCAACAAAGAAAGCAAGCGAAGAATAATACAAAAAGCACGGAACATTTCCATTTACAAGCCATCTTGATACCACTGTAAAAAGTGTGGAGTATCTCGTGTTTACTTTTGTTTGTTTTAAGTCGTGGGAAACGCTCACTCTCATTGGTTAAACCTTTACAGCTTAACTGATGAAGACAATCCCTCATGCATGGTTTTGGTGGGGGTAAACTATAAAACGAAGACCCTGATTATTTCACCGCTAAATGGTCCTCTTAGCGTATGAGATATGTTTTACGACGTTTTGTGACTTTTCAGGATGGTACGACAGAAAAAAACAGGGGTCTTCGCTTTTGGGGCCTTCGGACCGTATTTCAACTGCTTGACTTTTCTAAAATACGACAAAAATACGCTATTTCATAACAAAGTATTTTAAAAATACGAAAGAGATCTTGAGTGGTGAATAAATACATTTGGACAAGGAAGTCTCGTTCTTTTTAAAATGCTCTGCAAGCATGTTGTCTCAACGTACGAGAGTCACGTACATACTTGACACTCGGTTGTAAATAACAGTTCCTTGAGGACTTTCTTCAAATGTTCCCGCACCGACCGACATGTACCGGCTTTACTACTGCGGACTTGACAAAAGCCGGAGGGAATATTACTGATTGAATAGCCCTTGTTGTGTTGGCCAGCAGAGAAGTAATTTTACATCACGAGATTCAAACACGAGTTTCCTGGATAAATCCAGCTAATTAATTGTTATTTTCTTTTGTAATTGTTTGTTCTTAGGGGCGGACCATTAGAAATCTTGGGAGGGGGGGTGACAATTACCAAAAAAAAAATCCTGCAAAGGAAAATTGTCTCAAAAAAAATTCCTGCAAGCAGTTGACCATAAAAAAATAAAATCCTGCAAGCTAACTGGCTATATATACATATATTTATTTATTTATTTATTTATTTTAAACTGGAACATATGAGAGTATGACATGCTCTCTGGTAGTAAAATTCATCAAAAAGCAACTTCAGGTTGACTCAAATGCTGTCAAAAATTACCTGCCTCAAAGGTCTATCTGGTACATGTACCAATATCTTAATATAACCAAAACCTTGTTTATGTACATATTTGAAAACACTGTAAATATCATGAAATATGTAACCTGCTCTACTACACACAAGTATTTTTTAAATGCATTACAGATTGTCCAACCGTCCCGATTTCGTCGAGATTACCCCGATTTTGCTTGAAAATGAAATTCTGTCATTTTCCTTAAATTTTCATAATACTTACTATACAAAAAGACGAAATTGCGTATACTCAACTCTGATATCCAGATAAACTAAAGAAACAGCAAGAAAAATAAAATGAAATCGAGTACTTGTATGTGGAGCCACACAAAGAGACGCAAAGCGACGAGAAGCCACATCAATTTGCCAAACATTTTTGACAGAAATTGTTGTCTCAGAACACTAGAAATGGAGTTTCAGAGCATCAAGATTTCAAAATTTTCTGGTGGGGCATGCCCCCAGACCCCCCTAGCGGCTCGCGCCTTCGGCCAGTCTGACTTAAATCTACTCTCCAGCGTTTAATACCAAAAATGGATTGGGCCATTAGTATAAAAAAAATTTGGGGCTTGCACGCATTTATAAAGAAGATCTCAAAAAAAAAAAAAACCTGCAGGCTTGCACCTCCCTCAAAAAAAAATCCTGCAGGAAACTCAGGCCGAAAAAAAAATTCGTACACTGAAAAATTTTTGACCCCCCTCCCAGGATTTCTAATGGTCCACCCCTTAAGACTTATTACAAATCACGACAACGTGGTATTACAATTCACGACAGCTCGGATTATTACAATTCACGATAGGTATGTTATTACAATTCACGACAACTGTTATTACAATTCACGACAGGTATTACAATTCACGACAACTGTTATTACAATTCACGATAGGTATTACAATTCACGACGGTATTACAATTCACGACAGAACAAGCGTGCGCCGATCCAATATCAATATCCATCAGTCAATATCGCTCCAGATCTATTCGGCCACCCCAAACATTCATCGCTTTTCAGTCAGCGATATAAGGAGAATTATCACGTGTATTCTTTCAATGTTTGAAATATTTTCACTAGCGGCGAAAGCATAAGTAAAGGAAAGCATAAGTAAAGAGGAGAGCTGTTATCCTGTTATGCTTATGCTTACTTCGCTAGTGAAAACCAAGTTTTAAACCGGAAATTTTCTGCAGCAATATGCGTTAAATTGGGGGAACGGGGAATGATTCCCAGAGCATGTTCCACGATCTGAGAATATCTGTTATTAAAAGATAACCGTAAAAGACCATGCTCAATATAGGAACTGCAACTACACATTATAAAGTGAGGTCGTCTCATTGCATGGGATTCGGCGGTGTTGTGGGCGGTCTTGTTCAAGTCACTCATGAGTCAGGTGGGCGGGTGGAGTCATATAATAAATGAACCAATTGCGGCTGCTATAGGCTCCTTCACTTGCTGTCTTTCAAATATACCTTGCTGTTGAATTGTTAAACTATGAAAAATGTTACGTTTGGGAGGCGGCGTGGCCTAATGGGGCGTTGGACTTGTAATCCGAAGGTCCTGGGTTCAGATCCTCCTCTTTAACCACTAGATGGATTTTTAACACAGTAGTCCCCAATTTAAATCCCTGGCCACCCCGTATAAATACAGTAAAACCTCTCTACAACGGTCACCTTCGGACATGCAAACCTTTCTGGCAGTTCGTTATGGGGAGGTAATCAATTAGAGGATTTGATGAGTGAATGAGAAGGCGGGACAATAAAACATGGACGTTGTAGAGAGGTGGCAGTTATGGGGAGGTGGCCATGGAGCCGAGGTTCCACTGTAGCTAATTGGTCAGCCTCCCCCAGTTAGGATTTTTAATTTGTTTTTTAACATCGCAACTACACTATTCTGTGATAATATAACCCACTTTTAATACTGATTAACGATGGTGTTTGCATGAAATGCTCTCCTCAGCACCGGAACAAGCAACTGCCAACAGGGCTTTTTCCTCAGAGGCTTATATCGGTCTAACGGCAACAACGTCGGAAATTTAGAATGGGGCAAATGTTGCAAACCATCTCACCATCCTTATCACTGGGGAGACTGCTATAACGAGGACGTCAGCAACACGTTTAACAAGGCTGGTCTCAGTGAGTGTAAGAGAGATGGGTACTTTATTGCCGGTTTCCAGTCACAAGCTTCAGGAGGCAAATTGTCCAGCATCAAGACATTTAAATGTTGCAGAATGGTCGAGGGTAAGTTTGGAAGAAACCGTCTTTTGAGACAGACTATGTTCCTTCTGAAATGAGATTACACTGAGAATCTGTTTTTTACCTTTGGCAGACATGATATCGTAGGGTATTATTTTCCAATTATGACAGAGAAAAAATTGAATTTTGGAATGGCAAGGATATGTCCTCCCCTTAAACTGTTGTACGAATGTGAAATGACTGTTCTCCTCTTTGCGAAACTTGCCCTTCTAAAAAAATCTTGAACCGCGATTTCCCATTACGTCAACTAGCAGTGACTTTCATTTCGTCTCACACTGTCAGATTTCATAACTACCTGCCGTCACATAAACAAAATTCACCCGATATATAATAATAATAATAATAATAATAATAATAATAATAATAATAATAATAATATTTGTATATATAAGTTTTTTTCTATTTATTTAGTAAGTTATTTACACGTAGAATGAGAGATATTAGAGACATTTATATGCTTAGATTATAGTTTTTACATTTGTAGATATAAGGTTTCAGTAACTTATTTATTTATTTTTTTTAAGTTTCGCTCTTGCGCACAGGTTACGCTTTGCGCCCTGTGTTGCTTTATAACACTGTGCATACAGATAGTTTTACTGGTTCATTCCGCACTCAACTCTTTTAATTGAAACATCTCAATAACGGCCTCGGAAATTCTTTCCGATGGTGGCCATTGTCGAAAGCTCCTGGATAAAGATTATAAAAATTAGCCCGAGTAAATCCGCGTTCCATAGCATAAAGCGACTAGAGATGCCACTCCTTTTCGATCCTTTGGAACAGGCATATTTCTTAATAGATATTCCTCTACAACATTTTTATAGGTTTCATGAACTATTGTCGACATTGTCAGTCCTCATCATTGATATTAGCAAAACCAACGCCAACAACAACAGCAACAACAACAACAATTTATTCTTTGTACCATAACACAAAAGTTGGGAGGTTTGGTTTGCCCTGCAAATAGCTGGAAAGCTAATCGTGGCGGGGCAAAACAAGTACATGAATAACACAATTTATATAATAAAATCAAAAACATTATACTATTACAATTACAAAACCTTGCAGATAGCACAGCGCTTACTGACGTACAATGCTTTAAGACAAGGAGTCTCTGACTATAGCACGTACATCTATGTACCTACTTTATTAATAATCATGGGAATTTGAATATAGTCATCCTCCTTTTCTAAGATATCAAATAGCAATTTGCGGAGAACTCTTTTGAAAGCATTCTTAGGAAGATCCGTTATATAGCGTGGTATCTTATGACACAGCTTTACGCCAATCAAGTGGTAAATTGGTTCGCACCCTTTGATATACATGACGAATGTGTGAAATGATATTCATATGAGAACTGTGGATAAAACATGTTTTCAGGTATCTTCGCAACTGCTTTAGTTGCTAACACCATATGATCAATACTTACATGTTGATGCTTTTGTAGCCTGTTCTAAGCGTTCAGATAGTGGAAAGAGACGCGAAGAAAAAATTGCGAGCGTAGAAAAAAGCGAGAAAACCCACTTCGCTCTCTTCCTTGGCCATCCTCGTCAATACTCGCAAAATTTTTCTTCGCGCGCTGCCTGTCCTTAGCTCCCCATTATCTGAACGTCTGAAGCTCATGCTATTTGTTTCTTATAGAAATCCCCGTCCTTCAAACAATGGACGGACTAAAGCAGCGCGTGATGGACGCCACTATGTTTAACATTGGCCAGTTGGCGAGCATGATGGGATTTGCGTGGTCTGGTGGATGTTGGGCTGAGTACTCTGGAGATGATTTCCGACGGAATGGTGACACTTGGGAATCTACCTACAGGTCAGTAATAGCACAATTACCAAGCTTAGAATTGTGTTTATTGAAACGTCTGGTTCATAAATTGCAATATATACACCTTATTCGATGGTTTAACAGATAATACGCGCGGATATTTTGCGAGTTGCGTAGTATTTTTTCGAGCCCCGCAGGGGCGAGAAAAAATGCGAGCAATGAGTAAAATGTCCGCACGTATTATCTGTTAAACCATCGAATAAGGGATTTATTATTCGACTGAAATTCTTTTTATGCCGGGATGCTAAGGTGTAATACGAAAATCTACTGTGTAATACGCTCGGATATTTTGCGTGTTCTCTTTCCCTTGTAAGGTAAAATGACGTCACAGTCGAATAATAAATATATATATATATATATATATATATATATATATATAGATTTGTAGAGATGGATTACTTGGTCGAAGACATTTATTCACTGCTACTCAGAGTTTCATGCTTCTTACGAAGAAATAATAGAATAATAGAATAATAGAACAAATAAATAATAATAATAATAATAATAATAGAACAATAGAAGCGAACTCCTATCTACTTGTAGACATTCTAAGAAATTCCTGTTGAAAACTGTATTCGTTTAGTTAACCAATCATATCTCCGCACGTCACGCCATTAGGTATTTCAAAGTTTGTATGTATTCTATGTATCCGTTATTGTAGGCAGTTGCCTGATGATTGCTTCGTAAGAAGCATGAAACTCTGAGTAGCAGTGAATAAATGTCTTCGACCTAGTAATCCATCTCTACAAATCTACATATCGCTCTAGTTTATCTATTGAGCACTTTTATAGCTGATGAAGTATTCAATTCATTATTTTATTATATTATATATATATATATATATAATATATATAGCAGATTGTTTGACAACGTGAATGATATGACAAAACTGATTTCAGCATTTCAGCACAACGACGCTCCGCTCAAACCAAGGTTTTATGACCATGATCAACCTGAAAATCACTGAAAGAGAAAAAAAGGGAAAGGACTCGAGTGAAGGAGAAAACAAAACAGCAATACCTTTTATATATATGTTGTAATTCAATTTTATTCTTGGTTCAATTTAGAGTTTCCTTTCCATGGATAAAATTGAACAATAACTTATACACCTAATTGAAAAAACGTTGTCTGCAAAAATAAAGCACAAATTACTAGAAATACGTGTTTCGCAGAACCTCGCGAAGCTCGGGTGAGGATGCACTGCAAAATTTTAGCGATGTGGGCCTTTTTGAAGTTTGTGACTGCTATCTCCGAAAATTAACCTGTTCCCTTTGCATACTTCTGTAGCTGTTGTTCTATGTACTGTGTATCAAATAATTGCTAATTCAACTTACTATTCGCTTGAATGGTCGAGATTGCAGGAGTTAATAGGATACAGGTCATGAGAATTACGAACCAAATGCCTCCATTAGAATTCTGAACGAAACCGATCAGAAGAGGCGACACCGACTGGAAGTGTTAGACAACATGATTCTGTTTATAGACGCAACGAGAGCAAACACTGATTACAGGAAAGGCTCAAAGAAGAAGACCGATTAAGAAATCTAGCTCAAATCACCGCACTTTAATCCGCTCTTTAATGCTCTTCAATTGAAACAACCTACATTTAAAGGCAAGTAATCTTAAGCTTATATACAACCCTCCATAAATTAGTCTAATTTCGTTATTTACTAAATTACGCTGCTTTTTAAAAAGCGCCCAATCATTTGAATCATCCAGAATAATCTAGCAAATATTTTCAAAACTGTGCGCCCTGTTGGACAAAACAAAGCAACATTGAGACATAATGTCGTCCCGAAAATTTGTTCGATCGAATTTTCGAAAATTTCTATAGGTAATAGCTGGGCGTATAACATCGATCGTGGTAAAGTCAATGCCGTTCTTTCTTAGATCTAAAAAAGGCTTTTGACACAGTTGACCACGGGCTACTTTTACCAAAATTAAGCAATTATGGCATATATGGTAATGCACATCGATGGTTTAAGTCATATTTAGAGAATCGTACCCAAATAGCGATGTGGGCCTTTTTGAAGTTTGTGACTGCTATCTCCGAAAATTAACCTGTCCCTTTGCATACTTCTGTAGCTGTAAGCCTATCCCATGATGCAACGTAACGTGGTTACCGGTGACATTTGAAGCGAATAAATAAACTTTTTGTAAAATCTCATATTTCGGTGATTTTGCCGGTAGTCTCATTTTATGGTTTTAATTATGGGAGACTTGGGAATCAGAGAAATAGTTCGTTGGTAACAGAAAAGAACTACAATGCAAGAATTTCATTTATATTTCTAAGTTTAATCCTCGTTTCTCGTCCTAAGAAAATATCATTTTCCGCTCGCAGGAAAATGGCGATCATCCCCGAAAATACCAGGAAAGTGCAGTTGTACCTCCTTCTTAATCGAAGCATCACTAGCATTTTAACATTAGTAACGTATTCCTTAATATCATAACGACTTAAAACATCAGATCCCTCCAGATCCCTCCAGGTTTTTCAAGCTGAATAAAACCATCAAAGTGTGGGTACTTTCAGTCAATGCTTTGAATTGACGGCGAGCTGATTTAGGAAATTCGCGCACGTTTGCAGAGTTGAATATGAAAATTCTTTGAGGAATAAAACGAATTTAGACCGAAGCAAGTTCAAGTAAATGAGTATAAAAATGGTTACATTGTATTTCCAAAAGCCGTCTTGAACAAAGGATAGCGGAAAAAATCTTGGTAAATGCATCAGTGCTGAAAGCTCAAATTAGTACAAAACACGCAGCAAAATTAAATATATGCGCGCGCTATATCGCGCGTACAAACTAGCTGTACGCGTCAGTTACAGTTTTTCCTGACGTTGACATCAGAACTACTGTGTCTAGTTAAAACCGTGGATAAAACAAAATAGCTATTAAGAGAAGAACTTTTTTCCCAAAGGTTTTCAGTTTTTTAGAGCACTTATTTGGTTAACACAGTGCAAGAGTGTCGTCATATGCGTGGACAAGCAGTTGGATGCTTACGCGTTCAAGCGCGCGCAAATTTCGTTTGTCGTGTCATCCTTCAAACAAATTTTCGAAAGCATGTATCTGTTCGTTGCAAGAAAAGTTTTCTTGACATTGCAAATCCTGACAAAACAAGACCGACAGACAAGAGGCCTTAAAAATGGTGTCTTGACAGCCACTGCTTGCCTCGGCGATCAGTGGCAAATGCGAGGTCACGTGATGAGACATTATGGGATAGGCTTCCAACCCCCCCCCCCCCTGCACCGAGAGTAAACATTTTTTCACGATAATTTGGTTTTATCGACTGAGTCGATAAGGTAAATTAGCCACCGTGAAAAGATTCGAGAAAGCTGACGTTTCGAGCGCTAGCCCTTCGTCGGAGCGAATCAAGGGATTGTGGGTAGTGTGTGGTTTTATATAGTAGGAGGAGCTCCGCCATTGGTGGAAATTTTGTGACGTGAAAAACAAATGTAAATTAGTTGAATGAAAAGCGTTCGTTAATTCCGTGGGGTTTGAGAGTGCCGATTCGAAAGATGATTTTTTGTTCTAAGTTCTAAGTTTTCACGATGATGAGTAAACCATCAGCCCGGCCGCTTCCATGAATAAACATGAGAGCATGTCAGCGGTCGCGATTTTTGTTGCTAGGCAACTGCACGACATCTTCAGTATATATATATAAACTTTTCGCTCGATTGCGCGCGGCTCAGCTCCCGAGACCCGAGCACCCGAGCGGCCTTCGGCCGCCAAATTTATTAACCTCGCTACGCTCGGGCCTTCGGCCCTCGCTTCGCGAGGAATAAACGGTACTACTCAATGGAATTCTTAGAACAAGGCAAATGAGGCTTATTAACATTTCATTTATTAGTCGTGCCTTAGCTCTGAGCCAAGCGCACGACTTATAAAATGGGCTCCAAAAAGTGAAAAAGTTCACTTTTTAAAAGTGGTTTATAGCCTGAGGCGAAGTGTTAGTGACGTCATATCAGTTGATATAGCAACTTCAAGCTCATGGATGATTGGATTTATTTACAACATAAGAAAAAGGAAAATGACGAAACGAAACGTTTCAAGTAAAGGGAACTTACATTATTGCCGGGTTTGACGAGAGTTCCATTCGATAACGATTTCGTTTTCTTTCTTTTCGAGCAACAGATAAATGGAAGTATTAAGTTGACCTTTCATGCACGAGTGATTGCGAAAGACTGATTAAAGGCCTCAAATGACGTACAGTATAGTAACGTTCGTGACAGATCACCTAGTGTGACCGGAAAAGCGACTGTACATGTAAAACAAATCATAACAACCTTAGGGGCACTTACAAAACCCTTAAAGCTTCTTAAAGCACGACTTTAAGATCTATTCCTACTTAACCCTCGGACGTACAAGGGAGGGAGGGATACGTGGTGGTTGTCACCCCCCTTAAGGTTTTTCTCCGATATTTCCAAGACCATTTGAGATTAGCACATGGTGTTTTCAGTAGCTGTTCGTTTATCCTTGAGACACATTTTGATAAAGTTTGGCGACAGCCGGTTGCTATGATAACGAGATATGACGTCATAAGTAACGTGTGGTCAACCCATTTTTGAAGAAAAATGCGTGTTTTTCTCCTTTTTCAGCGAAAAACATATAAAATGCTACCAAAAACACCAAAATGTTTAATTTGTATGTTATTTTGAAACTCTAGCAAACAATATTTATAATTTTCACATTTTTCCGATGAATTTGAATTTTTAGAAAAATCCAAGATGGCGGCCATCTTGGCGGCCATTTTGGATGACGTCACGGACCCCCAGCAGCGCCACAACCTATGATATTTTCCTTATCTTTTAGAGCACATCGCGGGCTAGATGTAAAATATTTCCGAAATATTGCAACGTCGCAAAAACCCAAGGGGGGGGGGGGGGGTGGGGGAGGTTGCAACACCCCCCTCTTGTACCACGGTTGGGGTATAAGGTTGCGTGTACGTCCGTGGGTTAAACGTTTTCCAGAGGATGATTTTGAGCATACTTTGTTATAAAAATGTGCAACTTTTTCTAAGAACACAAGAGGTTTTTTCTGTTTCCCAGAGAACCAATCGGTCGTATCGTTCATGGTTTATATCTTTTACACAACAAAGTGTTTTAATCAGATATATATATATATATATATATATATATATTATATACTATATATACGAGTGGAGACACGGTGGTCTAGTGGTTAGCGCGTCGGACTTTCAACCTGAAGGTCGGTGGTTCGAAGCCTGGTTTCTGCCGTCGTGTTGTTAGCCTAGCTTATGACTGAGACGTGAAACTAAAACTTAATTATTTTGGTTACAACAAGGTTTTGCAATGTTCTAATAAACTGCAAAATACATTCGAGAGAAAAAGCGAATGATGTCTGTATCCAAATAGAAAAAGAAAATTTTATTACTTACAACATGGAAAAACAACAGCAACATAAAAACAAACAAACAAACAAACAAGTAACAAAACAAATATAAACAATTAAATTGGGAACAGATGTCAAAACAACTAGGTAAATCAGTTAAATGAGTTAAAACATTGGACTTTTTTGCCGGTTGTAGATCGAATTTGTGCACCGGGAGTGGTCCTAAGAAAGATGTTCGTCTCAAGATAACTTACGCGGACTTCGCGTTCACCATGAAAGACGTGAAATTTGGAAAGTCTATCACTCAGTCGATTCCCCTGGATAGAGAGAAGGAATTGATTAATTCGCCAGACAGAAGTTATAGCAAGGTCGTTAGAAACAGAAAGGATAGTACAACTTCCTCCGTGGTCGAGGTTGAAGTTCGCAGTGCGCGAACCCTGACAAATGTAAAGAGGAGCAGCTGGGATGCAAATATTGGAATTGAGGTTGGGTTGGAATACGAGCCACCAAGCACTACCGGCGGGGTTGGCTTTTCCGCTAAAACGAACTTTAAGTATGAATGGGGAGGAGAAGAGGAAGAATCTACCGCTGATGAAGACTGGCATATTGTGAAGGTGACAGAAACTAAAGAGTTACCCGCTGGCACATTTGCTGAATGGCATGCTTTTAGAAAGCCGCAAAAGGTAACCATTCCTTACACAGCTACGATCATCCCCACATTCACTGTTAAACTCGAGGGTTATATGGTATGGGGAGGTGGTTACCATGGAAACAATCCCAATTTCCATCAGGAGCAACGGGGCTCTGGCGATCGGAAAACGATTACGTACAAGTTTGGGAATGCTGGAAAGCCATTCTATGAAGACCTTGAGGAGCAGATCGAGCAGAACAAGTACCCTTGGCAGTGGCACGCTTTGAAACAACACTACCCTTACGCAAAATACTTCATCGATCAACTTATTAACAAAGATCTGTATTCGTTCACTATGGCGGGTCAGTTTGAAGAGTCCACTGAAAACGAGATCAAGTCAATGTGGTATCCATCCAAGTCCCTCGACCAATTAGAAGACGCATTGGCAAGGATGAGAGCACAGGCAGACCAAGGTGGAAAACCAGTGGAGTTCCCGCGCGTACTGCCTGCACCACCCAAAGTTCAGATCATTGACAACAGCAAGGAAATGAAGGCACCTCCTGCTAAGCATTTTAACGACAATGACCGTGACGCGGAGTATGAGTTTCCTCGAGTTCATCCACCTCCACCAAAAGTGAAACCCATCGACAATACGAAGGAGATGAAGCCCCCACCTGTGAAACATTATAGTGTGTAATCCAACGATCATTGTGGTGTGCGATTTTACGGGTAACAATTGTCTTGTTAGTCACTCTCTAGAATGTAAGAAAACCCAGTCAATTTCAGTTTAACCTGATTAAAACAACTGAATGCAATGCGATGTTGTGTTTGCGTCCTTTTTCAGTAATGCAGCTCGACACTAAACTGCAGTGTCCTTCTTTCGGAGTTTGAGCTCCTGCTCATTCAGGATCATGATCAACCCAGTACTCAGTCCAGCATCAAAGGAAAGTCAAATACGGGCACAGATGTGCTATGGTATGCTTGCATGTAGCCACTACTAGCTAGGGCGCTAAGGCCACATTGGTCTAGCGGGCATTGCCCATTGATCCACCAAAATAAATACAGGTGTTTTGTCAGCCCAAGTATTAGCCGTCTTTGACCCCGTCAGCATAGTCTACCCAAAAGGCACTTTTGATGGTGGAGGGATAGTTGCCTGAGCGCAGGGACCGCGCATTGCAAAAGCGCCTGTTGTGTAGGCTACATTAGCATGGTATAGCTAATACTTGTGCTCAGAGATCCTACATGAAGAGAACAAGAGATGAGAGTGTGGGAGTGTGGGATTTGGGTAAGACAAACACAAGTGTGGCCTTAGTACCCTACTTAGTGGCTACAAGTATACGAAAGCACATTTGTGCTGGTATTTAACTTTGTCAATCTTAGCCACATTCCACAAGCCTCGCCTTTTTAACTCGTGAACACGCAAAGCTTTGATTGAGTTATAGCCGTGGGACAAAACTTCATTCGATCGGTCGATCGGCTGTTAACACTGAGCCAGCGATATGTAATGGTCACCTGCCTTACTCATGGCGACGGCATTGGAGGGAGGGGAGGGTGGGGAGTTAGATGCAAGGTTTTGGGGTCGATGGAGTGAAACGTTTGTGAGAGGGAAGGGTCGGTGTCATCGAGCCCGCGTTATGTAATGGTCACCTGACGTATCCATGGTGACGGTATTGCAGGGAGGGTAGGGTGGGATGTTGGACGCAGTGGGTAGGGGTCGGTGAAGCAAAACGTCTAGCAGAGAGGAAGGTCCGAACGTTCCGTATTCACGAGTTGGCTCAAAAGGAGCCCTTTTACTTAAGGTGATTCCCTGGTTTTGCACTGCGCATCCCTACTGCGCATAAACATTGCGACATCAAATTGAAAAAAATGGCGGCTTTTGTGAGGAAAGCCGGCCTTTCCCACGATAGAAAAGGACTCTGTGAGCGCTAGCGCAAAATCGAGCACGGTGACCCCCATTTTATAATGCATAAATTCAATCAGGACAGTGTTCCCAACGCAAATTTAAAAAGTGAGCAAAAATCTATGATCAGATTTTGCACAGTTTATAGAAATCCTACGAAGAAAGCCATTTTGGGTAGAGGACCGCACACCAAGCAACCGTCTACTGTTCGAGTGTTCAGTAAATTTGAAGCTTTTTGGACACGTTTTCTATGATACAGACGATTATACATATGTATAAAGTCAACTTATACGCGAAATATCAATATGCAGTGGAAATATTGAGCATATTAGCTTCACGCGGTTATTGCCTGAAAATGCCTTTAAACACTGTATTCGTCAGCAATATACCACTAAAACGAGCACGGTGACCCCTCATTTTTGTTGCAATTTTGGAACCTTCATGACTTGTTCAATATTTGTGCCAAGTTTCATTACAAATCTATAACAGATTCTTTTTCCAGGGAATTACCTTAAATAGGGCCCGGTGTTCACTTTGCAAATAGTGAAAAAGGTCCTGAGAAAGAACAGCATGCTTTCTGGAATCAGCTTCAGAACTCTCAATAACTGAAGTAACCCAAGTTGGTTGTATGCTTATCCGAATTATGTTTGCCTTACTCCTTTCGAATTCAGTCTTCCTTGAACATTTGATTGGGTGGCTCTACACAAATAAAGCACAAGTTTGCATCTAGGGACTAGTTCGAAATAAAATAATTTAGAACGAGTGCCTGCCTAGCAGAAGTCAGTGTGACTGTCTGCGAACGGGAGGTAAGCTACAGCGAAAGTTCAGAGTCATCTTTAAGAGTCCACTTCTCGGCTCGCAGCCTTCCGGAAATCAGGCTCATAATGGACGCTTTTTTTTTCGTATAGCTCGGTTTTCTTTGTTCTTTTTAGGGGAATATGTTACATAACTTCGTTCATGAAAGTATCCCGCTTTGATTGTAATAGGGGAGGGGGGAGGGGGGGGGGGGGGGATAAAAACAATAGCTGATAAAAGCAAGAATTTTATATTCACCTTGTCATATATTCGCTCCCCACGCTTTTTTATCCGGAGCCAAGCAAGCACTGATGTACAAACACAAAAAAAGAAGAAGAAGAAAAAAAAAAAAGAAGAAGAAAAATACTTTACCATTCCCCTCTCCCCCTCCACCATAGCCTGAGAAAACAGACGTTTTTTCGCGGCGCCACCAATGGGGCCCACGTGAAATGGAATGAATGGGTTAAAAACGGTTGCACAAGCTAAGAACAACTTTTTGCAAGGCAACTATTGACAAGTTACGCTTCGTTCCCGCCATCTTGAAAACAACGTAAACGCGCGATCCACGCGTGCCGCTAGGTAAATTTTGAGCGGCCGCTTTGTCACAACTATACGGGATTTTGGCGCTCATTTCTCGGACGTCCGTTTCGCGGGGGCCCCAGTAGTGGCGCCGCGGAACGACGTCTGTTTTCTCAGGCTATTAAAAGTAAACTTGCTTGAAATATATTTACTCGTTGTGCCAGCTTTGCAGTAGTCCTTGGACTTCTCGTTAGTCTATTACAAGTAGAATCTGTTTACATCAAAAAATAATCATATCACACCATTCCAAACCTATGCTCGCGAGCAGAACATCTTAACTGGTATTGTGTTTTGGGTCCAAGACTGACAGAGCGAAAATCAAATAACAATGAAGCCATCCTATTATCCATTGTTATAAAGGCTGCAATTAAAAATAGAGTCCGCTTCCATCAGAAAATAGTTATATCATACCACTTCAAACCTAGCACATCTGAACTGGTGTTGTGTCTAACATACTAACAAAGCGTAAAAGTTAATAGAAACTCTTGTTTTTTTTTTCCATATTTATAAGAAACATTTTTACACGAAAAGTGAGAGTGAAATATGTTACAGCCATGCTCCGTCACGTGTAACCAGTAATCTAGAGAATGAAATGAACATTTGAATATTTCTTTGTAACATCCGAGATTTGAATGAAACCTTGAAGATGTCTGTGGAAAACACTTTGAAAATCACCAATTAACGGAAAATAACTTCGCTGCACGCATCAAAAAACCTAATATTGTTCGGATATGTAACATTTCAAACAAAATGATATTTTGTTGCTCTTTGTTTCCGAAAATGTGGTAAAATTCTCACTGGAATTCCGAATCTCGGAATGAATTTTCAAAACCGACGTGTAATCTTGAAAACTCCATTCAATTGTCAAAAATACTGGTCACGCGTGACGGAGCATGGCTGTAAATTCGTCCTGTTACTTTTACAATGAGCTAAATCTAAAATGAAATAAAGTGTAGTAATTTGTTCTGAGTAAATACACTAACCCAAAAATGCAAGAATCCGTTGCCTACAAAAGGTAATTATAACATCTCATTCCAAACTTATGCTTTATTGAGATAAATAAGAGAAATTCCTGAAGCAAATCATTTTGTTTGTGGTATTATTATACACTGCAATCACTGCAATTAAAAATGGAATACAATTACAAAATTATAATGTTCGAGCAAGTCCTGCTTGCCTTAAACAATATATGTAGAAGCCATAGTGATTTTTCATAGTTGAGATATTTGTTGGTGATTCTCTTTTTTGTAAATGCACTAAGCCCAAAATGCGAGAATCCGTTGCCTCCAAAAAGTAATATTATTATAATATCTCATTCCAAACTTATTCTTTGTTGAGTTCTTGTGGCATCTGGACCAAACAGATTACATATATTTTCGATTTTTTTCAAGGGGAAACGTTGCGAGTTCGAGCTTAAAACTTGGCATGGTAAATGTCCAATACTGGTATGTTAGGACTATGAAATAAAAATGCATGACAAAAAATTAGGTACCAGGAACATTTTCATGCTGCCCATGATGTATATGATGTCGTTCAATTTTATCCTTGGTTCAAATTTTATTTTCCTTTGTTTAAAACTTATTATCATAGGACATTACCATAGCCAAAAACAAAGGAAAATAAAATTTGAACCAAGGATAAAATTGAACCACAACATATATTTTGCCACCATTTTCGTCGCTCTTCGAAGATGTTTTTTAAATGGACGCAAAATCACAATATCAACAGATTTGAAAATTTGTAAACGCTAACAATGAATAAATTTAAAATAATTGTTCCGAGTTTGTGCAAAGTTTGATTTTAATTAAATTTATTTTAAGGCTTGAGCGGCGCTTCGTCCTCGCGCCATATTTTGTGCATTTAAGGGTTTTTCCTCCAGTTTCCGTGTAGCCGCACTGAACATTTTTGAGCGGCCGTTTAACTAACTTTCCTTTATTGAATTAGTATGAAACTTACATTAAAATATTGTACATAGTTTGAAGTTTATAAGAGTGTAATAATTTTGTAAATCGCATTTAAAATTGCGGAGATAAACGAGAAACATTGAAATCACTTGAGTTTAAATTCCGAGCGATTGCGATGGCATCTAGAAAAATCAAAACTATTACGATAAACTATGACATTATATGGCAAACAATATATCGAAGAATTAGAAACTTTTGTCAAGCCGATTTTGAGTAAATCAGATAAACATATCGAACTTGTGATTTTGCATGTGTATGAGCACATCCACAAGTTCCTCAATTAAGCTTATAAACTTTTAATTTCTCAATCTCAAATTTACGCGAAAATGTGTGTTTAGTGTATGAGATGAAACTAGGAAAGTTTGAAAGCGTTTCTCGTTTTAGTTTTGGAGATTCTATTTTCTATAGGAAACCATAGTTTTTTTACTGAGTCCTATATTTTGTAGTTTTAGCGCTTTTCTACATATTTCAAAAACCGCGAGTTAGATTTTTAAAACTTTTATGGTCGTTTCTTTATAATATGAACAACATTGTCTCCGGCGAAGTTTCATCTTGATTGAAACATTGCAACATGGTCAAATAAAATAATAAAGTTCACCTAAAATGCGATTGAGATTTTGTGTTTTGATTGCATGGTTGAAGGCGCATGCAACCCCAGTCCCTTATTTATTCACCTTGTCATATCGCTCATCCGACTTGTTGAACAAGTTGTTTTTTTTTTTGGATGTCGGATTTTCAACAAGTCGGATGTCGGATTTTCAACAAGTCAGATGTCGGATTCTCAACAAGTCTGATGTCGGATTTTCAACAAGTCGAGTGTCGGATGTCGGATGGCACTTACAAGCTTCCGTAATCTGTTAGCTCCAAAATGTTAGGATTATCTCATTAATATATATGGTGGGATGCCTGTGTAATTTGTTATGATGCAATAAAGGTTCCCGGATGTTGTCTTTCCTCGAGGTGAAATCATGGCGTGTTTGATGTACAGTCATTAATCCGAAAATCCGAGCAATCTTCCCTCCACCATGAACGAAACATGGAACTGGTCGATCTGGATCCCTCCTTACCATACCACAAAGACTGTTACATAAAGTCGCAAGTTCACCTGAATCCTCTGGTATTTCGCATGTTGTCAGCTTTTGTAAAAGTTCCTCTACTCCATGGACTAATTCAACCATTTCGATTTCGTTTGACACAGGAGTGTTTCCACAAGTTTCCTTAAAATCCAGTAAAGCAGCACGCAAATGTTAAGCCCCCCTCCTCTTGAATGACCTATTTTACGCCCCCCCCCCCCCCCATCCTTGCTTTGATTTTACTTTATGCCGCCCCCCTCTGGTTTTCCAACCCCAGTCCTTATTTATTCACCTTGTCATATATTCGCTCCCCGTGATTTTTTTATCCGAAACCAACCAAGCACTGATGTACCACACAAAAAAAGAAAAAGAAGAAAAAGAAGAAGAAAAATACTTTATCCTTCCCCCTCCTCCTCCACCACAGCATGAGAAAACAGACGTCTTTTCGCGGTGCCACCACTGGGGCCCACGCGAAATGGAGTAGTGGGTGGGGAGGGAGTCAAATGCGGTTTTTCAGAGCCCTAAATAAGCCGCCAAACGCCCGAGTTACCGGGCCCCCAGGCCTCATTGCATTCGACCTGGGGGCCCGGTAACTCGGGCGTTTGGCGGCTTATTTAGGGCTCTGAAAACCGCATTTGACGTCCCTCCCCACCCACTACTCTGATACCCCCTCCCCTCCACAACGGCAAGCTAGCTATAACCAATTGAAGAAAGGTAAAACCTTTGTATATGCGCAATGGCACACAGTAAAGCAATGACTGCTGTTGAATTTTTGAAAATGCGGGGAATTGAGTTGAAAGAAGGTGATGACTTGTATGCAAAGAACAAAGGGACGTTCGAATACAACCCTTGTAGACATTGCGGCTTGAACTTTACACAAGGTCATTCGCTTGTTGAGCATCAAAAATATGCTTGTAAGAAGCTGCGAACAGAACCACGGCCGAAAGAGCTTTGTCCCGGCTGCAATCGAAGATTGTCTAAGACAACGGTTTACAATCATATAAAAAATGGCTGTCCGACTTCGTGCATTGATTACTGATTAAGTAGAGTGTAATTTTGATCCGGGGTAAATGCATTTTTGCCCGAGCCCGCAACGGCAAGGTAGACATAACTCGGTGTTATCACCAATTGAAAAAAAACACTTTCCTTCGTATATCAATGATGACGACAACACAAGTGTTCTTGAACTTTCTCAAATCGAGGAACACTGGTCTGAAACAAAAGAGCGCCGACTGGGTGAGTTATCGACAAAATACTCTTGGGGCCTCCGAAATTGCAGCCTTGATCGGAGTTTCGCCGTTTGAAACACCACAGAGCTTGCTTTTAAAGAAATTACAGCCAGCCGACATGCACAGCAATACGGCCTGTACCTGGGGCAATCTGTTCGAACCGATCGCTCGCAAATGCTTTGAACAGAAGCACTCTGCTAGAATTTTTTCCCATTCTATATCCTTCAATCTGGCAACAGATCACTCATTATATAGAAAGATTATATGTAGCCCTGACGGCTATTATGTAGACAAAGAAAACAATGTAATTCTTTTGGAGTTCAAATGTCCTTTCAAGCGGAAAATAGCTATGACTCGAGTTCCTAGTTATTATACACCCCAGATACAAACGGGCCTTTATTTTAGCGGATCTATGGTTAATAAAGCCCTTTTCATTGATTCTTACTTCAGAATGTGTTCTATAAACCAGATAGAGCCAAGTTCGAATCATAATAATCTTTTAAACGGCGGAAATATTTACCAGACAAAAGATCACACAGCGCTTGCCTGGGGCATATGTTATCTGTTTTCAAAACAAAAGTTTACACGCAAGCAAACTAAAATGATTGATATTGGTTCTCTTAAACAAACTCAGACATTTGAGCAAATAATGACTTCAATAGCCGAGAAAGACCTATGGTGTTCTTACGGCCCGGTCAGAATGTCGTTCAGCAAAGAATACATAGATGAAGAGTATTTGCGTTACTTCAGAATGAAAAAGGCTTTCCTTGCTCCAGATGAGGGGCCGAAGCCGGTTGCTTTCTTTTCATGGAAATTGTTGAAAGTCACAGAGCTTGAAATTGTCAAGCATGAGGGATTTTTGAACAGTATTCAACCGAAGGTCGAACAATTTCACGAGAACTTGGCAAGGCTTCGCAGAAAAATACATGAAAATTTATCAAATCAAAAACACCTTGAGAAAACCATACCTGGTGAAACTTTTGAAGACAACATCGGCGATGACAGTGCTATGTTAGAAGCCTTTCTTATTGAGAAAGCGGAGGCGCTTACTCCAGATCTTTGAAAGCGTTGCTCCACAAACGGTCGTTTTTAATTATCATATTGTTCGACATCTGTTGTCTAAGGCAATTTACAATCGCTCGTTGTGGGTCTTCAAGCGGCATTGTAATGTCCAGGATTTTGTAGATCACAAACGTATAAGAAATTCTCGGAAGCCGAGCTTGTATATGTTTGAAAATACGTTTCACCTCATTTATTTGGTCGATAGACAATCCAATCCTTTTGTTAATTCGTGTTAAAGCGTACCCAAACGCATAACACCGTGCCGACTGCCTTTGTCTTGGTTTGTACAAAATGTTTTGATCCGTATATGCCGGAGCATAATCCTCTAGCACTTCCACACGACCGCATTTTTTGCAATAAAGTTCACAAGAATCGCTTGATTGCAAAAATGAGCCACCACAATCATAACAAGCCCTCTTGTACAATCTTCGGGTCCAACGTTCACGCTGCAAGGCGTTATAATGTTCTTGTAGATATTGTTTCCCCATCTCTGCCAACCCCATATCTTCGTAGATATGGCAAAGTTTTTCCGGCAGACCCAAGCGGTGTATTTCTTTCCTATAATCACCACCATATAGCGAGCGAAGGATGGCAAAATTGTGTTGTTTGTCAAGTTCACTGAGCCGTGCGGTGAAGTCAGTCATGCTTATACAATACAATACAATTATTTTTTCAATTTGGCGATCGTGACTTCCGGTATTTATTATGTAAAGCCTATATTTAGAAAAATACAACTTTTCGGTTATATTTGCGCATGCGTAGTTCTTTATGAGTTACCACATGTGAAAGCACGGCAACACGGTCGAATATAAAAGACCTGTTCGCACCATATATTATAGTAAGTCTGTAATTCGGTATAGCTCAGGGAGGTGTGGCTGGCCCCCACTGAATCCTGCTTACGGCTAATGCGATGTCAGACCAGGGGTAGTGGGGTTGCTGCGTCAGTTAGTGACCCCCTGGTGAACCAGCCCCGGCCCAACTGATACAGGGGGGTGCTCGAACAGAGATCTCCTAGGAGAACTCAACCTCGCTCCCAGAGGCTAAATGGGAAGAGACAACTCCCTTGTCCGGAGTTAAGTCCTAGCCTAGGCTAGGCAAAACGAAACAGCCACCAGAGCACCCCCTGACGAGGGTTTTGTCCCTTTTTGTTATGTGTCACGCAATGTCACGCGTGACAGTCACGCACAATGTCACGTCATGTGTCACGCTTTGTCACGCAATTGCGTTCTTTTGTTAGATAAAGCGAGAAACCCGAATTTAGTCTTTCAAATCTGACTTGGACACAGCGGTAAGACGATTGAGTTTTTTTTGAATCTTTTCTTGTTCTTCCTTGCGGATTTCTTTTCTGATCTTGTCAAGATCTGGCGTTTGAGTTTGAGTTTGTTTGTTTTGTGAGGGTTTTGCTTCACCAGAGCGTATTTCGTTCTTAAGTTCATAATAGCTCTCAACTTCACGGAGGATTATTTTGAATTCTGAATCGCTGATACGCTTGTCAGTTAGAGCTTTTGAAACCAGCTCAAAGACAGAGTTTCGTTTAGCAAGGGCGAGTGTGTATATTTTTTCGTGTTTAGTAATTTTTCTATCAAGCCGCCTGCTAAACAAAGTGATGCCGGCCGCTGAAAAACCTGTCAAAGCTGCCACGCCGGCAATGACAGGGCTGGCTATGAGCCCGGCTCCTGTCAGGGCTGTGACGATTGTGGCTGAAGACAAAGCTGTAGAAATGAAACCAAAACTTACTGCGGTTCCGTGAACAATGGTGTGTGTTCTCTTGTATTTCTTAGCAACTTGTCTGTAATGATTCGCCTCCGACTCAAGCTCCTTTTGCAAATCAGAAATTTTCTTGAGTCTGAAGTCTTCACCGTTGGATAAGTCTGGGTAAAGCGATGTAGTTTCGCTGTATTCAGGAGCTGATGGCAACACGTTAGTCGGGCTCATCATCAGGGGGTATATATATATAATATATTTTTTAATTGATCTCAAGTTCAAATTCAAGGGGCATGTTATTGAAGTCAAAAAGGGCATTGTGTTCATCCCTTACAGACAGTGTTATGCTGTTTACATAATCACCAGACGAGACGTCACGCATGTTCTGCTGTGTTGATTCATAGAAAACTTTCTCATATGGCACACCTCGAAGATCAAATTTAGCCAAGACAGTCGAAGGCTTACCGTTGAACAGGTTCTGTTCTTTATCAACCAGATCGCAGTGGATAAAGTAAGTGCTTGGTGATGTTAATCCTTTGACGTATGTTACTAGAAACAATACAGCTCTTATGCCAAGTAAATTTGCCAGATTGTCACTAAACTTTACATTACTTCCATTGTGAATGACCATCGCGCCGACTGGTGTATTTATAGTAGTTGATAATTGTAATTTTATTCTATGTTGGGTGGATAAGTCGTTAAATTGTTTCGCTAGACTATCAATGGTGTAATGCCCTTGAAGTAATGTCACGTTTGGAGTTGATCCATTGGAGCTATCTATTGTTGTTGAAATAGTTGCATTTTCTTTCAAATTATGCCACGAGTTGTAAAATGAACAAGAAACAAGTCTTATGTAACTCGGTTTCTGAAGCGGGTGGTCGAAGTAGATGGTGTGAGGGTTCGAAGGTGCGACGATTGTTAACACAACCATTGTGTATATAAATATATATATTTAAATTTAAAATATATATATTCAATCATGTTTGGCAGACGCCCTGGTGGTTTTAATCCTGGTTCCTATCTCGGTCTAGACATTGGCGGTCACGATTACGGACCCCCACCCCCGTTTTTTCCTCGTCCCCAAAATCCCCTCTATCCCCAACAGAGCAGGTATATTAGCAAAAAACAGCCAACACCACCCACAGTAAATCCGCAACTTGCTTGGCTTAGTTCTCCGGAGGCTGAAAAACTCTCTACAGCCGCCAAGGCTAAGGCTATTTCAGACTTCAAAAGGCGTTTCCCGCACGCTGATATGTCAAGATTTACAACAGAAGTTTCTTTCGACGAAAAGCACAAAGCCACAGCAGTAGTTCTTTTCTCAGAGGGGCATGGCTCCTGGGCTATGCCCTCAGACATACCGCACAAGAATTGGACACAAGCCCTGAAAGACGCGCTTGGTTTAGAGTATATTGGCGGTTTCCCCTATCAGTTAACGTTAAACCGAAACACACAAAAACCAATCCCGGCTGTTGAATTCACCACCTCAATCGATAAAGACATGATGATTGGTTCTGTCTTGAACGACGAAGCGCAAAAGATCTATGTCACGCCAACTGATTATTTCACAACGAAATACAGAAACATTTTCAGAGACACACAAATTTCGTTCACAACCGCGAAATATGGGAGAAAGTGGCTCGGCAGCCCGCATATGAGTTTCTGGCCACAACAACTAAACTTTGCTCTGTGGTGTGCAACAACCGGCTGCGGGATCTCGCGCGACCTTCTGTTTGATAAGAACTCGACTCTCTCCCTAACCCCGCAGCTCCGATCATTTTACAGGTTTCACGTCTATTTCACAACAAGACGAATACTCTACAAGCTGGGTGGGGAACAGAGTGTGAGTGCTTTGCCAGACGACCCCACATTCAACCAGAAAGACAACAAGTTCAACATCGACGCGTACAAGAGGATTTGCCAAGAGTTCGGTGTAGACCCCAGTTCTGACTTTCGTTTCACATACGGCAAAAATCACGGGCTTGGCAATGTGTACATTTGGGTTGCATATGATGGGCCCAGTTCTACTGATTACGACTATCCTGATCCCGATCTAGCCCTGTTTGATGACGAGCGTGTCACAGACAGAAAAGACCCAAACTATCGAGCAAACGGCATATACTTCGTTCGTAATGACCAGGGCGCTGTTAGTCAGTTCGAGCACTTTGTGCCGAATTATGCACAAGGGCTAACACAGCCAGGGCTCGCGCGTATGAATCAGTCAATCGAGGCCTTTGTGTACTGCATTCTGGGTGCACAAGCAAACACTCGCAGCAGCATTCTTGGGAATGGAGGCCGAGCATTCGAAACGCAGAGAGTATTCCTCACACTCTTAGAGGACGCCATAAGACTAAACGACATATCTAAGAGCGTACAGCATTATCAGCAGACCATCCAAGCAACGAAAGTGTGGCTAAACTTTGTAGTTGCCCCTGGGAGCTGGCTGATGCCGTCACGCATGGTTATCAACACAGAGAGCGTGGTGGGGTACAATAACCATCTTATGCAGGCAACGCAAGGGATGAAGCTGGGTGTTAACAATGATGTCAATCTTGCCACAAAAAAAGCCTCCCTTCGCCCCATGGACGGAGGGCCGACAAAGATTAATCCACCAAACAGTCACCCATCGAACCCGATTCACAAACAGGCCACACAGGCACAGGGCATATGGCCAAAAGACCCAAAACCAGCCCCCGTACCCACACCACAACTAGCCTCCACACCAACACCAAAACCAGTCACAACGCAAGAGACTAAGATCGAGCCGCATCATGTAAACAAGGCGCTCATTGGCGTGGGTGCGCTTGCTTTGGCAGGCTTGTTTGTCTGGATGAGATAATTATCTCCTGCGCTTGGTGATCCTTTCAATCATGAAGCCCACAACGGCAAGGATCAGCAGCCAGGCGTGCTCGCCAAGGAAGGATATAACCTGGCCGGCTGTTTTGAAGATAAAGCTCACGATCGAACCGATCAAGCCTGGCAAGATGGAGGCAACCTTACTTCCTAGGGCTTTGAGCCCATTGCCAATAGCCTTGGTGCCGGCCTTTAAGCCATTCATTGCAGCAATCGTCACAGCGCCTATGACTAGACCTGCAGCCAGAACAACTGCTTGAAGGGTCCAGCCATATTTCTTGAAGATATTTTTGACCCTTTCTCTCAAAGGCAAGGCTTCTTCTCTTTCTTGAACCTGTGTTCTTAGTCTTGCCAGTTCTTCTTCTCGCTCAGCAACTCGGGCTTCCGCGGCTTCTCTGTCAGAGGGAGAAGTGTTCTCATCCTCTATCACGCGTCGGTCTTCCTCGTTTTGTCGTACAAGCTCGGCCTCTTGTTCGTTTAACTCATCCAGCGGCTTGGTGGAGTTCAGTCTTGCTTCGACAGCATTTCTTTCTTTTGCTTTCGCAGAAAGTTGTGTTCTGAGTTTGTCAACCTTTGCCTGCTTTTGGTCTTGTTGTTTTTGTATTTTTTGCAGGGCCCCTAATTCTTTTTTCTCGCTTTCAAGATCTCGTTGAAGATTTTTTTCTAGTTGTTTCAGTCTATTTATCTCGGTTTCATTCTCAAGTCTTGAACCACCATCCTGTTCCAAAGCTTCACGCCTAGCTTGTGTTTCTTCGAGTCTTCCCCTGAGGTTTTGTACTCTTTCTGAAGCTTGTTGTTTTTCTGCAAAAACCGTTTCAGTCTCCTTTAGTTGTTTCTCTGCCTCCTTCAACCTTTGTCTTTCTTCTCTTATAGTTGTATTGTCTTCAGAGACGATCTCTTCAGCGCTTGGGCCAAGAGCCCTTTCGAACTTGTCTGTAAATGATTTAAGAAGGCCAGACCTATCTTGTTTGAAAATGGGCTTCTCGCCACCCCTTGGCCCAAAGGTAACAATTCTGCCTTTATTTTCTGTTTTTTTTTACCGAAACCAATAGGGTCTATTCGACTGAGATTTATTTTCGGAAAGCGGCTTTTAAGCCAGTCAATAGCTTGATCGATTTTAGATGCTTTTTCCGTTGCATCTAAGAAGTCGCCTTCAAGCAGAGGGATGCCTTCAGAATCTAAGCCGCTCTGTTCGCGAGGCAGTCTATGCATTTCAATCTGCTCTTCACCGCCAGGATATGGGGTGGATGCAGCTCCCGGTGTAAACTCGGTTGTTCTGTCAACTTCTTCTTCTTCGTCGTCGTCACCATCGTTGTCTAAGGCTTCGTCAAGCCCGGTGTTTTCGTTCTCACCAGTTGGATCATAGTCATATCCGCCTTCTGCCATGGTCAGAGTATATATATATAAGTTTAAAAACACAAATATATACCATGGCTGTGCAACCGAATCTACTTCCATCTCACAGCGAAAAGACAGTGGGTGCCATGAAGGCAGAGCGAACCGTTAAGCGCATCACATTCAACCCATCTGAGGCCAATCCCGGCGAGACACTGTACGTCTCGGTGCCCAAGCTGGGCGAGCATGATGTCCTTGTGTCCGGCTCGCTTGCACTTGTGTTTAACATCAACCTAGCCGGGGGCCACGCTAACAACTTTCTCGTGCAAAATGTTTCTAGGGCCCTGGTGGACAGGCTCGTTGTAAAGTTTGGCGCCACCACCGTCGAGGACACAGTTGGGTACGACATCTATAAGATCTTCGAAGACCTATTCAAATCAACCGATGAGCGGGACAACATGCTTATGGAGGGCATCCAGAGTGAGGATTTGTGCAAGATCCGCTCTAATGCCGGCGACAAGAAGTCTTCCAGCGTGGATGCAGAGAAGAAGCTGGAGACAATATACAAGAATAAGTATCGCATCAAACTGGATCACCAAATCTTAACTGATCACGGAATCATGTACCCCCAGGCCCTATTCAATGATCTGGTCTTCGAACTAACCCTAGCCCCCGCAAACCAAGTTGTCCGAGGCTCAGACACAAGCAAGCTTGTGTACAAGTTGGAAAACATCCAGCTGGAGTACGAGACAATCAGAAGTAAGGAGCTGGCTGATGAAGCAACAAACACTTATACTAGCGGCAAGGGGTTCGCCTATGACTTCGTAATGCGAGATCGGGTGCATCCCTTCTCAAAAAGCGGGGACACTCGGATGAATCTTCGGGTAAACCCACAGCGCAGGTCTCTCAAGGGCATCCTCTTGCTGTTCATCAGCCCCTATGCTGCGGGTGCAAGGGACTCTGAGAACTATTTCAATCCAGACATCACCAAAGTTAAGGTAACCGTAAATGGGGTTCCAAACAGGGTCTACAACGAGGGTATCGCCGGCACTGACATGTGGAGTGAAATCTCCCGACACTTTCACACGCGCGGCAGGCCCAACATGAACCTGACCAAATATCTCACAGACAACAAGTTTGGTCTCTGGATTGACCTGCGGTCCATGGCTGACCCAGCTCTGCACGGCAACGGCCAACGACTCGTCAACACACAGGATGGTGTGCAACTCGAGATTGAACGAAACGGCACAGGCTCGGGAAATGCAAACTGCCACATCTTCACCATCTCAGACTCACAGTTGAACATCATTAGCAGGCAGCTGGAATCTGTACAGTACTAAAATACACATATATATACCATGGCTACAAGCAACATCAACTTCTATGATAAGCCGGCTCCCCTGCCATCTACCAGACCCTTAACATACAATGAAATAGAAAGACTTCTGGCAAAGGCGCCCTCCCCACCCACACATGAACCAATTGTTTGCAAACCAACTAATATAGGCGCTGGCTATGGACCCAAGAAAGTTGCCATTCAATGCACTAATCGTGGGCCCCACTAACTCTGGCAAGACACAGTATCTTTTAAACCAACTGCGCGGCCCCTTTAGGGGTTGTTTTGATTACATTGTTTTATTCTGCCCCACATTTGTCAAGAACAAGACATACAATGGCTTCGTGGACCGCGATCCGCACACTCAAGCAGTTTAAGGCCTGGGTTTAAAGTGTGTTCGGAAAATATGGTTGACACTTAATATCTTCACCGAGAAAACCTAGATCAAAATGAAATTTTCCTTGAATATTAATCTTGATGTTTTCTTTTGCCTTAAGGCAAAAGTTTGGTCACGTGACATGTCACGTGATCAAAATTTTAAAATTACATAAATCAACGATTTGGTAGCGAATTTTCTTTGTAAAGTTAAATAAATTAGCGTTTCCGATGGAGGTTTAACATATTTAACCTTCTACGTTTGGAATGATTGTCCTCAAGTCTTTAAATTATAGTTATAAATAATTATAGGTTTAATTTTGAACTGAAAAATGACCTTTGTCCTCATAATTTATTTTTAGAGATTAATGGACACTCATTCCAAACGTGACGGGCTGGAGATATTTAATCTGTATCAGAAAAGCATTTTTATTTGATGTTTTCTCTTAAACCCGCCACCAATTCGTCAAATATCTGCTATTTTAAGAAAAATGGCCACGTGACATGTCACGTGACCTATGCCAAAGCTTACTATACTTAAAAATGTTAAGGACGATAATATCTTTCTATGTGCCAAATTTCGATTTAGTTCCATTCCGTTTGTAAAAGTTATTACGAATAAACCGTTTTTTCCTGGTCAAAGCCCTTGACCCAGGCCTTAAACTACTTGAGATCTTTGTGATTATCTGCCAACAGCATAAAATCGAAGACTGGTTGAAGGAGGCGAGCTACTTTTTCACAGGCACTAACACTTTATTCATTCTCGATGACTGCGCAGCCTCAAAAGATGTCAAAGGCCGCACGAGCCAGCTGGTCAATCTGGGGTTCAGCGCAAGGCATGACGGCATATCCGTGTGGGTCTTGACACAGCAGATCACCAGCATAGCTAAGCCATATCGTGATAACATTGCAGCGATCGTGCTCTTTTACACACCCTCCAGCAAGACAACTAAGGCCATCTTCGAAGACTATGCCGGCGAGCTCTCCCATGAGGAGTACAAAGAGTTTATCGCAAGGCTCAAATCCCGCAAGTTCTCCCACCTGGTTTTCACTCTTAGGTACCCGTATGGAATTGAGTACAAGATTTAAAATACACACACACAAATATATGCCATGGATGCACCAACCAGCCTACACAAGCTCACTGTGCTTTCACAGCTTTTGGATGAATTACACAAACACACACTTGATGCGCAAAACAAAATTATCAAAACCGCTAGTGAGGAAAATCTGCGCCTTATGCTTCTCAACAGATATCCCTTGCGGTTGAATTCTATGCCAGACACCATGGCGGGGCTTATACGTGAGATTGAAACTCTTTTACCAGCAATCAAGAGAATTATCGAAAATTAAAAAAACACACATATATACTCCTGATAATGGCACAAGCAGCTGAAGACCAGGTCGACTTGAGCGAAGTAATGCAGATGCTGGAGGCTGCCCCTGATACCGCACCTCCCACAGGTCTCGTGTGTGACAATGGCATTCCTGCCAAACGTGAGAAGCTGGCAATCCTTGTTTCAACCGGCAAGGCCAAAGAATCTATCGGCGTGCAGCTTACACACGATCATGTAAAGCGCCTTTCAGACAAGGACGTTGACAAGTACATCAAAAGGTACGAGGCCTATGTCGGCAACAAGACAACAGAATCTCTAGTTGATTCAGCCATAATGCTCTTGTCCAAAGGAGTTGGCATGGTGGTCGACCTTGATGATGTCAAGGAATTACAGAAAGAACTCAAAAATGATTACATCATCTACCAGGAGCTGTCAAATCTTGCTGGAGGTCTTGCCCTGAGATGCGGACGGTGGCTGGCACTTGCCAATGCTGCTCTCATCACAACAAAACATGTCAAGTTTGAACGAGAGCCTGATCACAAGCCTGACTTAATAGAATTGGAACCACAACCCACACATCCAAGCAGAGACAGTGAAGGTTATCCACTCGAGGGCTTTGATGAAGTTGGGCTGGGACCTTGAAGGAACCTGGGCGGAACCTGTGCGGAACCTGTGCGGAACCTGGGCGGAACCTAGGTGGAACCTGTCAGCACACCTGGCCAAATTTTCAAAATCATATATATACCCACTATGAACACACCACTCGAGACGATCCCTGAAGAAACTCAAACTCCAACGCCAACTCCAACACCTGCACGCGTTACCTCTGAGGTCCCGAAAACAAAGCCTGCAACAGAAAAGAACCCAGGCCGTGTTGCTTCTGGCAAAAGGCTAGCAGAGCGCAACCGTCTGGCCCGTGAAGCAAAGAAAAAGGCCGAAGCACAAAAGGCCGCACCCTCAACAAGTGTCACAACAAGTGAACCCTCAACAAGTGACACAACAACTGACACCAACAGCAACTCAATCTTTTATATTCTGGGGGTTGGAGGGTTGATTGTCTCTGTTATGGGTGTGTATTACCAACGCGAGGCCATAATGCAAAAGCTTGGCCACAAATCAAACACACTGACCCCACCACCAGCAAACACACCGACCCCACCACCAGAACAACAACCCCCAAGACAAGGAATTAAAAAAATGGAATAAAAAATAAACACATATGTATACTGCACACAAACCATGGCTGACAATAAGCTTGTGAAGTCTATCCTCGACGCCGCAACAATAACTGGCCTTGTCGCTGGTATTGGCTGGGTTGGGAAAAAGGTCGTCAAGGAAAATCTCACGGCCGACCCCAGCTCGAGTCTCATGAACTACGTGAAGTTCACTGCTGCCATGGCTGGGAGCATAGCTCTCAAGAAATACCTCGAGGACCAGAAGATCCTCCCTGCCTCAATGTAAATCATATATGTATATACAGGGATGGCCTCAATCGCTATTATGGTTGGTGGGGCAATTTTGAATGCCGCTGCTTTCACTGGAGGCAACTATCTCGCAAAATATCTTTCCGGCGACAGTGGGAAAGCCGCTCTGGATGAGAAGATCAGACACGACAAGGCGTTAGAGGCCTATCAAGCGGCCTACGCTAAATATCAGAAAGACCGCACAAAGCTCCTCGACTGGATTGCCAGCAATGATCGGATCAAAGATCAAGCGAAACACAACTTTCAAGACACTGACCAAGCTCTAGTGCTCTACAACCAAACACATCCTACAGAGGAACGAATTCAAACACTCCCCAAAGAGCCCGAGTTCTCTGACTTCTATAAACCAGGCCCACAGCAGAAACAAGGCGAACTCTTGTTTATCGGCACTGGTGCCCTTGCTCTTGGATATGCAGCGTTTCGCTTTTTATAAAAAAATATATATATATACAAACATGGGTCACGAAAGCCTTGCATTCAAAGGAGCCATCATAACCACTGCAGCTATGGGTCTCACTTGGTTATTACTTGGATCTTTTTCCCAGCATCAGCATGATGAAAGGCGTAACCAGCCGCATGATGAAATACGTGAAAGGCGTAACCGGCGGTTTGATGAAGTACGTGAAAGGCATAAACAGAGGCTTGCTGAAATACGTGAAAGGAGTAACCTGAGGAGTCTTGATGAAATACTTGAAAGATGTAACCGGAAGCTTGATGAAATACATAGGAGCCTGGGCCCTTTATGAAAAGCAGGAGAAAGCTAATGTATAATATATGGATGCGAAACTCTCAAAGATCTATTACAGCCCCAAAGGCTACTGGAAAGGACTTGCTGCTGTCAAAAAGCTAGCTGCAGCAGCCAAGGTATCTGAAGAGGCGGCAAAGAAATGGCTTGTCAAACAAGCCCTTTGGCAAGTATATCTCCCTGCACCACGCCATATCCCTCAGCCCAAGTTTGATGTCCAGACTCCTAATGCGGTGCATCAAGCGGATCTACTTTTTTTACCTCACGACAAACTGCCCCACGGGCGAAAGATTTACAAATATGCTTTGACAGTTGTTGATGTAGCAAGCCGTTACAAAGCAGCAGAGCCCTTGACTTCGAAAGAGTCTGATGAAGTTTCGAAGGCGCTTACACGTATTTACAGGCGTGGGCCTTTGAAATGGCCACAACTATTGCAAGTCGATCCGGGGACAGAGTTTATGGGGGCTGTGACTAAAGAGACTGGGGCCCATAAAACAACCATTCGTCGTGGGTGCGTTGATATCCACAGAGACCAAGGGATTGTTGAAAGATTCAACAGAACCCTGGCTGAACGATTGTTTGGTTACCAGTACGCAGTTGAAATGAATCTGCCCTCTGGCCGTTCGACCGCTTGGGTTAAAAGATTGCCAGATGTTGTCTCTGCCTTGAACAATGAAGTAACAAGATTAACTGGCAAGAAGCCTGCACTAGCAATCAAAGAGAAAGCAACCTCAGCCAAGCCCGCAACCCCATATGCTAGGCCTGTTGGGGCGAATGAAAAGAAGCTCCCTCCTCGGGTAAACTTAAGATATCTGTATTACCCCGGTGAGCTAGAAGGCGGTAGTCGACGGGCAACTGATCCGATCTGGTCTTTGAAGGTCTACAACATCGAGAAGGTTGTCACCAAGCCAGATACGCCTGTCGTGTATTATCTGTACGACGGCCCCAAGCGTGGTTTTGTACGTGAGGAGTTGACGGTTGTGCCGCCGGGTACTCAGTTGCCACCCGCTGGGCTGTGAAACTCGATTGGTTCTGTGTGGATACCGTCTGGCAGCACCCAACGCTTGTCGTAGTAGGCGCTGAGGCCCAGCTTGTGCTGTTCGTACGTGTACATGGCCCCGTTGTGCATTCGAAAGCCTCTGTTTGTTGCCATGTCCCTACCCCCTTGCAGGGCTCTTTCGTACCTTTCCCACCGAAGCTCGTTCTGATTCTTGTTGACTCCCTTGGAGGACATCTTGGCCCCTCCGTCAGCCTCGTTTTCTACGTAATAACACTTGCTGCACAGGGCGATGGCTCGTGTACCTTCCTTCTCAAGCTTGAATAAGCCCGGCTCTCTACCACTCCACTTGTCCCACGCCAACCAATTCTTCTTCTCCGCCTCAAACTGGGCGCTAAGTTCTGGGCGAACTGCTTCTTCGAGAGTGTCGTGAGCAAGAGCGAAGTACATGCTGTCTGTGTCCATCTGGATAAGCTCGAAATCGCGCCTGTCAATGAAGTAATCAAGGAAGTCGTAATAGAACTCCAGCATGCGGAGCTTGGCAAGTTGATACACAACAATGCCGACTTGAAAGGGGCGGTCGATTGTGATCTTTTGCTTGCGCAGCTCGATCTTGTAGGCCTCTCCGATCTCTTCGAGGTCTTCGAACAAAGGTGAGCGGAGGTTCTTGTCGACCTCGTCCTCGTCAGTTGTGTACACCGTTCTTGTTTGGCGCTCCACGGCTTCGATGAACTTACCGTAAGCGCTGTTGCCAAGGAGCTTGAACACTTCGGCAAGCAGTGCCTTATCCTTGTCAGCGTCGCCTTTCCTTCGGTTTTCGGCGACCTCGCGAACGAACCAGTCGAAGAGTTTTTGGGGTCTATAATCGATCGTGCGGTAGACTGCCGTGATCTTGAACCCACTGTCGAGGTACCATTTCAAGAGGGGTGCGTAGATAAGCATCTTTTTCGCTGACAACACACTTAGAAGCTTTTTCTGGTCGGGAAAGCGGGTTCGGCCACTTTCTTGGAGGTAATCGTGCATATGCTGAGGCACGCATTCGTTAGGCACTGCTTGGTTGATGAAGAACGGGGGAAACTCTTCGAACCGCTCCCACAACTTTCGAGGGACTTCGATGTCCACCTCCGCAAACCCGAACCACCTGCCTCTGAGAAGGAGAAAGGAAAGCTTTCTAGCCGCCTGCACCGGGTCATCGTAATGCACAACCTTCTCTTTGCCACAGGGCATCTCCTGCAGCATCGTGCTGGGGTAAAGAGAATTCGCATCGAACCCCACAATCCGTTTCGTGATGCGGGCTAAGGCATTTTTGTGAGAGCGGATGCGGGTTTCACCGCGCACGTGTTTGCGGGTGAAGACCAGGCTTGGCCCTCCAACCACAGCCCACTTCAGCATGGCGTATGCTTCTGGGCCTGGGGCGTATAGTTCTGGAGCCCTGCGGCCCCGGCCCCATCTCAATGAGCCTCGCAAGACGTATTGCATTGATACTCCTGGCAAGGAGACCGCGTCTTTGAAGATGTCAACCCCTAGGCTCGTGTAAAAACCCTTCATCGTTTGGAGAGCTTCGAGGAAAGGAGACACGTCTAGATTGTTGTAATACTCCAGCCAGTCTCCGAATGTCTGCATACCTTTCTCGTGAAAGAGGCGATTGCATTCCTCGTGCTCCTTGGGAGAAAGAACGAAGGCTTTTTTGAGTTGTGAGTACCAGCACTCGTATGGGGGGAGCCCAAGGTAATCAAGCTTGTCAGCACTGTCAAACCACTCGTATGGGAGCCAGGACTTAGTCTGTGTCGCTCCATACATCTTGACCCACCTGTCGTATGTAATGCCTGGGGCCAAATAATTCACGATGTCCAAGAACTTGTAGCTGGGAGTGTTGATGAACATGATGCGTCCCTCTTTCTCCGCAGCGAAGACCTCGTTCTCTTGAGCAAAGTGAGAAACAAAGTACTTGCGGATAAGCTTAAGATCGTAATGACCTGAGTTGAATCCGACCACAGGAACTTGGTTGCACCATTTGTCGATGAGCTTGAGTTGCTTCTCAGGGAGATTCTCAAGGTTTGGGGGCATATATTGGTCAGCCACAGCCTCTCGGATGGCTGCGGATCGCCGCTCAAGGGAGGCATAAAACATAGCGATAAGCTCGTCAGGGTCTTTGGAGCAAATATACTCAGGCTCAGGGTTCAACGTGTCGGCAATGGAGACTGAGATGGGCACATGCTCGCTTTCATAAGAGAGCCCGTATGTCGGGCGAGCTGCCTTGGTCTTATCCTGATACGCTTCGAAGTCGTAGACGATCGCGTGTGGATAAGTTTTGTTTCTTTTCTGTGGGCAATGGTCATTAAACCAGGGGTAAGGCCTTTCATGCTCCCACCTTTCAACCACGGTGTACCCGGCGTCTAGAAGAAACTGAGTTCGTTGCAGAGTCTTTTGGTAAGCAACATTCCTTGTGATTGTGTTGCCTTTACGGTCAGTCGTGATCACTTCGTTTCTTTGTTCAGGTGCAGGAAAGCACTCTAAACAACCGTGCCAGAAACAACCGTGAAACTGAAACACTGTCTTACTTTCTGGATGATAGCCGTCGACTGGAGCCCCACAAATATACCTCTCACCGCCATGGCCGCATCTGTGATGGTGGATGTGCTTGTTGACCTGTTTCGCCACCCACTCGAGCCAACACACTGCCTTGACACCGAAACCGCCTTCTGGGTAAAAGGCTTTCTCAAAAGCTGACTCTGGAGGAAGGACACGTTTCCCAGGGCAGTCGATTTTGGTTTGGCCTCGAGTACACGTCTTGGCGTGACGCTTCAAGTTATCAGCCCGTGTGAACCTCCCGCCGCACTCGCCACAAGTGTAATTGTTTGTGACTTTATTGAGATTGGTGATCAAGAAGGCATGGCCTTCATAGATGCCGATGGTCATGGTTGAAGCGCCAACCTTGTCGTAATTCGCAGGGGTGTGAGATAAAATGAAATCACCATTAGCGAGAACAAGGTAGGCGGCAATGCCTTGCTTGAAATGCTTTTCGATTTTGGAGAAGTGCCGCAAAGTTAGCTGGTCACGAAGCCCTGGATAAAAGGCGAAGAAGCTTTCCGCGAGTTCCCTGGTTCTGCGGGTGTTGTCTCTTTTATGGGCTCCTCGATGGACAGCCAAGCAACGAAAGAGACAAAGATTGTCTTTGAAGTTGTCAAGGGCAATGACTTCTCTTTTGTTGCGTATCCAATCAGGAAGCCGCCCGAGGCCTATTTGCAGTGGTTGTCGATCAAGCACGACTTTAAGATCAAGCAGGATAGTGCGTTCGTAAACCCATTTGGTGTCAGGCCTTTTGAGTCTTGCGTTTTGGAGACGAAGCTCTTCCTGAACTTGCAACCACTGTCGTGTCTCAGAGAGAGTAGCTAGCCAACGACTGTAATGGTTGTTTTGATAAAACTGTCTCAAATCCTCGGTTTCAGTGTTTCTTAACTCGACTGTAAACCGTAAATTGATTGCATGCCGTGTTTGAACATTTTGCTTGATTTTGTTCAAAATTCTGGCGACAAGGGGTTTTTCGAGATCGGTTGCAAAACGAAACCGGATTATTCGTCTGCCGTGTTCAACCCATCGGTCAACCTGATCATAGACTTGAACAAATTGTTCAAAATCTAAATCCTGTGGGTTGTTTTGAGGCTCGCCCTCAGCATTATTGTCGTCGGCAGGCTCGAACCGCTCAAGATTTCGTGCCTGTTCGTCCAGCCAGGCAATCAGCTCGCGTTGATCGTCATCACGCCGTCTTCGTTGTCGGGGTTGCGCCATTGCATGTATACAAGGATTTTACCTTTCTTCAATTGGTTGCCCCTCTCACACAGGGTTTGAGGGAGGAGGTATCAGAGTAGTGGGTGGGGAGGGACGTCAAATGCGGTTTTTCAGAGCCCTAAATAAGCCGCCAAACGCCCGAGTTACCGGGCCCCCAGGTCGAATGCAATGAGGCCTGGGGGCCCGGTAACTCGGGCGTTTGGCGGCTTATTTAGGGCTCTGAAAAACCGCATTTGACTCCCTCCCCACCCACTACTAATGGAATGAATGGGTTAAAACGGTTGCACAAGCTAAGAACAACTTTTGGTAAGGCAACTATTGACAAGTTACGCTTCATTCCCGCCATCTTGAAAACAACGTAAACGCGCGATCCACGCGTGCCGCGAGGTAAATTTGAGCAGCGGCTACGTCACAACTGTACGGGATTTTTTTCGCTCATTTCTAAGACGTCCGTTGCGCGGGGGCGCCATCCAGTGGTGGCGCCGCGAAACGATGTCTGTTTTCTCAGGCTATTAAAAGTAGAATCCGCTTCAATCAAAAAATAATCATAACACACCATTCCAAACCTATGCTCGCGAGCAGAACATCTTAACTGGTATTGTGTTTTGGATTAAAGACTGACAGAGCGAAAATCAAATAACAATGAAGCCGTCCATTATCCATTATTATCACTACAATTAAAAATAGAGTTCGCTTCCATTCAAAAAATAATTATACCATACCATTCCAAACCTATGCTCGGAAGCAGAACACCTGAACTGGTGATGTGTCTAACACACTAACAAAGCGTAAAAGTTAATAGAAACTCTTGTTTTTTTTTTTCCATATTTATAAGAAACATTTTTACACGAAAAGTGAGAGTGAAATATGTTAACATTTTGTCCTGCTACTTTTACAATGAGCTAAATCTAAAATGAAATAAAGTGTAATCATTTGTTCTGAATAAATACACTAACCCAAAAATGCAAGAATCCGTTGCCTACAAAAGGTAATTATAACATCTCATTCCAAACTTATGCTTTGTTGAGATAAATAAGAGAAATTTCTGAAGCAAATCATTTTGTTTGTGGTATTATTATCCACTGCAATCACTGCAATTAAAAATGGAATACAATTACATAATTATGTTCGAGCAAGTCCTGCTTGCCTCAAACAATATATGTAGAACCCATTGTGATTTTTCATAGTTGAGATATTTGTTGGTGATTCTCTTTTTTGTAAATGCACTAAGCCCAAAATGCGAGAATCCGTTGCCTCCAAAAAGTAATATTATTATAATATCCCATTCCAAACTTATGCTTTGTTGAGTTCTTGTGGCATCTGTGCCAAACAGATTACATATATTTTCGATTTTTTCAAGGGGAAACGTTGCGAGTTCGAGCTTAAACTTGGCATGGTAAATGTCCAATACTGGTATATTAGGACTGGGAACATTTTTATGCTGCCCATGACGTAATTATTTTGCCATCATTTTCGTCGTTCTTTGAAGGTGTTTTTTAAATGGACGCAAAATCACAATATCAACAGATTTGAAAATCTGTAAACGCTAACAATGAATAAAAATAGTTGTTCCGAGTTTGTGCAAAGTTTGATTTCAATTAAATTTATTTTAAGGCTTGAGCGGCGCTTCGTTCTCGCGCCTTATTTTGTGCATTTAATCGAGCGAAAAACCGGACTTTGACCGCACTTTTAGACTTCCGCGAATTTCTGAAAAAAATAAAATAAACCACTGAAACTTTTAAACACGATTTCTGAAAAGCATTCACTCAAAGGTATCTTTGTAAAATATGAGCGATTCGCCAAATCAGTCGTTGACGGAGCTTTTTCAATCCTAACAGGCAACCACTCTTAAATAACAAAAAGGATGATCAATGCTCCTGGTAATTGATTTGGATAAATGTGGGAACGATAGTAAACAGCAAGGGTTTGTAACTTGTTGTCAATTTAACCGTTTCTTTTTCACTTAACATAAACCTCAGTACAACTGGGAAACTGTGTTGGCAAATTCGCATTTTGTGGAGCCATTTGATTGTAAATGGAAAGGAAAATATTTTCGTATAACCCCATACATTAGTAAATATGCAGACCATTCATAAAACTGATTAAACAAAAGCCGAAACAATAGAACGCAAATTAAAAAAACCGCATAGTTAATGTAAGGGGTTACACAGAAATCAACCTGAAAACATGTTTACGTTCTTTCAGATACAAATCGTCGATAGAAGCAAAACCTCGATGGTTTTCACATCAGAATACTTCTCGCTTAGTTCATTTCCTTGCGTGTATCTGCCAAAATCGTCCTTTGAAATGCGCCACATTTCCCTTACAAATTATTCACCAAAACACAGCGTGTAACTGCTTATAAGGAAACATCTTTCCCGGGGGGGGGGGGGGGGTACCCAACAAAGTTTTGTACGGGGATGCTCCGCCCCAAGGTCCAAACCCTTACCGTTTCATATACCGTTTTTGACAGAAAAGGTACCCCTTTCATATACCTTTCATTGAAAATGGTACCCCTTTCATATACCTTTCATTGAAAATGGTACCCCTTTCATATAGCCTTTAAGTGCGTCTGTTTGATATATTAATACTTAGATGATATATTAATACTTAGATGGCGGTTTTCCCTACTTTTTTTGCACTTCAACTCGTGTTTACGCTGCCTTTTCCTGATTCTTCGTGAAATCCCTACCCTTTCATATACTTCAACTCGTGAAATCCCTACCCTTTCATATACTTCAACTCGTGAAATCCCTACCCTTAGATATATATCCAGCCTCAAAAAGGTACCCCTTTCGGGCGGAGCATCCCCGTATAGCCCATTATAGGGAGTACCCCCCCCGGGACATCTTTACAAGAACAGTGAAAGTGAAATATGTCAAAATTTTGTCCTCTTACTTTTACGATCAAAAGATAAATCGAAAATAAAATAAAGTGTAAAATAATTTGTTCCGAGTAAATGTACAGTCAACTAAGCCCAAAATACAAGAATCCGTTTTCTCAAAAAAGCAATTATTATAACATCCCATTCCAAACTTATGCCCGGGAACAGATCATCTTTATTGGTCCAAGAACGATAAATCTACTCAGCGTTCTGTCACGAATACTGTTCTTTTTTTTGCTACGCTACTCACTATCTATCCTGTTGTAGAACATGAGTGAGTGTGTGCGATTGTTTTTTATATCATTATTCAATACAAACGCGAGCCTGTCTTGTTGTTAAGTTTTGAACGTCTAGTAGATTAATGGCTAAAACAATTACATTTTTCGCTCTAGATTTCTAGTGATAGAAATCTCGAGCTCACAATCTAATTGTTAATTATGATTGCATTTTATGTTCGGGAGCAGAACATCTTAGCTGGTATTGTGTTTTGGGTCCAAGACTGACAGAGCGTAAATTATCCTTTCTTATCACTGCAACTAAAAAGTAGAATCTGCTTCCATCAAAAAAATAATTACATCATACCATTCCAAACCTATGCTCGGGAGCAGACTGACAGAGCGTAAATCAAATTATAATAAAGCTGATAGGTGAACGCTTGTTCGTTTGTCTCACGATGAAGTCACTTTGACACCATCGTGAGACATCCATCGACCTCATCGCCTGATGAAGACTAGCAGTAATAGCAGTCGAAACGTCGCGATCAACAACTCAAAGTGACTCCATCGTGAGAGAAAAGAACAAGCGTTCACCAATCATACAACAACAACAACCACATTTTTCATAATAAAGCTGTTCCATTATCCATTATTATAATTATGACAACCGTACAGCCCCGCACGAGTTCAAGCGACTTCGCACTGCACGACTATTCTTGTACTTTCTAGTCATATTATAAAATACTTACTGATTGAGTTAGGTCGGGCCGGATGGGAAAATATATGACCTCGAGCCAAATATTTTCCTGTCCGGCCTTCCCACTCAGTCAATAAGTGCATATCATCACTGCAACTTATGCTCGGAAGCAGACTGAACATCTTAACGGGTATTGTATCTTGGGTCCAAGACTGACGGGGCGTAAATCAAATTACATTGAAGCCGTTCCATTATCCATTATTATCACCGCAACTTATGCTCGAGAGCAGAACATCTGCACTGGTGTTGTGTCTAACACACTAACAAAGCGTAAAAGCTACTCGAGCAAGTCATGCTTGCCTTAAACAATAAGAGAATAATGACTTGTTGAGTAAGTCCTGCTTGCCTAAACACCATAAATAACAGAAATACCTGAAGCTGGTTATTTCGTCTGTACTGACCTCGTTCTGCAAACATCTCAGGATCGACCATCCAATTGAAAGTTAAAAAGGGTAAGTAAATGAATTGATCGAAGTTTAAATATACCATGCTAATTTAATTGGATCGTATCTTATAGAGGAAAAGTGAAAAAAGAAACCATTTGGAACGCATTTCAAACTCGGCCCAGTGTTTAGCAAATGATACCTTTTAGAGCGCATTATATTTCAATTGGATCGAAGAAATACAAATTCTGCATGGTTGGAACGACAATATTGTGGAACAATCAATTGAACCTCCTAGGCGACGGCATATATATTTCAGTCCAATCCATATGCGATAAAAATTAAAAATGACACCCAAAATTGTCATGTTTCATTTGCAAAATCAAAATACCCTGACAAAAAAAAATAGGCTTTCGTCATGTTGCTTTAAATATAGTATTTATAATTTGCAAACTCCATATATTTGACAGAAAAAAAAACTAGTGAAAATACAAAAATTAGAGAGTGACAGAAGGGAAAAGGTGAATATAAAATTAGTAAAAACAGTTAAGTAAAATTATTTTATTTAAGTACTATAAGTTACCAGTGAATAATCGTTTAGTGCGGATAGAGTCTGGTTGCACGCGTTCAAAGTTGGTTTTAGTTCTTTAATAGAAGCAACTCGTGAATAAGGCAATCAAATTTATGTCGGCACATTTTAAGTACCGTCCCTGTAATAGACCTTATTCGCTTGGGCGTATTTGTTTACCCATTAGAAATCACGTGTCATTCCTCTGGGTATTATTTCTTTCTTTTCCGTTAACGCTTGAGAAGACACATTACTAATATGGATGTCGTTCAGACAAAGAATTTAACTTCCAAGAGGTTTGTATGGGGTAAACATTACGCCCAAGCAAATAAGGTCTATTGCAAAGAGTTCAATAAATGGCAATCACAAAAATTTGAAGCTTCTTTGGGACAAATGTATTTTGTCTTTAAATTATCCCATGTCCGTCCGATAACAAGTTGGTGTATAAAATGGTCGTGACCAGAATGGATACTCCAAAATCAGGTTGGATCACCTCGGACACTTATTGAGAATTATATAGCGTAATGTCGACACTTAGAATTTATTTTCAATACGTTTTTAAGTGTAAAAAAAAAAATCTAAAATCCCCACTCAGGAGTGAACCTGTGACCTCAGCTAGGCTCTTACATGGCCTACCGTACCACTGTACCACCTAGCTTCTCGGGTTGCTTAGTCCTAAATTTTACTATATAAACTGACCCCCAACCTCAACTGAAAGCAAAACAGTTGCTTCGTTATATAAGTCTCAATAAGGTGTCCAACCTGATTTTGGAGTATCCATTCCAGTTACCACCGTATTTTATTAATTCAAATTCGTCCCCAGGCTTTCTCCGCTTTAAAAATGGCGTGGCGGGCGTAGAAATCCCTGACAAGTATGCTAAAATAAGCCAAGAATCGTGACGTATTCTGTCACGTGGCACACGATGAAATTGGCCACTCCGAAAAATACCATAATACTATTTTATGTACAGGCTCAGCCTCACCGTGGTGTAATTATTTAAGTTTCCTTTGTTAGAATGGCACAATGAAATTCAGAGGACGTTAGAACGCTAGGTATGGCGTACGATCCCCACCAAAATTCATGGTTTGAATTTTAGGGATATACTTCATGGTGGGGTTTAATTTATGCACTTCAAAGAATCCGGCAGTTATTTACGGCTAAAAACACATTTTAAAATGGTTAGCTTTTATTTACTGTTATGGATATCACTACCCATAACAGTAAATAAAAGGTAACCATTTTAAAATGAGTTTTTAGGATCCCTACATGATAGGATCCTTATACAGTCGATCCCATTAACGTTGTTCAAGAAAAAAGAAGTTTACAAGTTAACAAAACAATTAAATATTCAATTTTCTCGCGCGGGACCTTGAATTTGCATAATAACACGTAATAATAACACGGCGAAAAGTCGTTGATATTCAAAGATGCCTCGTCCTTTTCCCGACGATTTGAGGTGGAGAATAATATATCAACACTTGTTTTATGCAAAAACGTACCAGGAGACAGCTACTAATCTCTTTGTAAGTCCAATGACAGTTAAACGCACTTGTGCTAACTTCTATGCTAACGGCGATGTAAAGCCTTGGCCGATCGGTCGTCCACCTGAGACAACTTGTCTTTTTCCGCACGAAGAGTACATGATCATGGAGTGTCTTTTAGAACATCCAGAAATGCAATTAAATGAAATAGCATCGAAAATATTTCAGGCAACCGGCTTCGCTTTTAGCCCACAAACATTGTGCAGAACTGTGCATAGGCTTGGATTTACGCTAAAGAAGGTACATATGGATTTACTCATTATTTATATGCAACCTCCAAGTCGTTTGAGGATATTATTAAAATTTTTTTGTTTCTGGTTAAAATATAGCCAATTTGACATTTTTTCATAAGCTTATCCGCCAAATCTGATAGAATGTGAGCTAGTTTCGAACGGAATTCTTCGGCGCTTTCCAGAACTGAGAAATTAGTTATTCTTCTTGTTAGGTAACTACTTTTTTTCTTTTCATCCAAAACGCGTACTTCTAAACAGTTTAAAAACTGTTTTGAACTTCCCGCCGTGGCCATTTTCTACACATGTGTTCAGCTGCACGTTCCAATGGAATTATTCAGTTTCCACACGCGCGTTATTTGAATGTTAATGAGGCACGTGAGTTTTGTTAACTTGTAAACGTCTTTTTTTCTTGAACAACGTTAATGGGATCGACTGTATATATATTTGGTGTGTTAGCATGAAGTATATACCGAATTTTAAGTTTATCATTTCAATTTTCAACCTCAGCACTCGAATTTTACAGCTAAATTCGAAATTTTACACAACTTGTTTTAGATTTCACATCATTGGGAAACGTTTTTACACCCGTCTTTTGGATTTTTAACTCAACTTTTGTATTTGACCTTGCTCTCTGTACATTTTCAACTCGCTTCGTCAAATTACATAGTCGAACAATGCAATTTTCAACTCGACGATGTGAATTATTCTAAACACCGAACTAATTTTTATACACTGCTACTTTTTATCAGTTTTGATGCCTAAACTAGTACTCTACATTTGACTGATATGTGAACTTTCAGGGACCGCGCAGAGGGAGGGGCTGGGGGGCTTTAGCCCCCCCCCCCCCCCCCACTTTTTTGCAAGAATAAAAATAAATTAAACAAAAAGTAATTTACCAAAAGTAGCGGAGTGAAAAATTATAAAAAATCGTTAATTCGAAAGTGACCAGAGTTACTGGCAAAGACAAACGCGCAGTTAAATAGACAGAATGAAGCATTAGTTGTTACAATTGAAAATATTTTTTCGCTTCTAACCTAGCAGAGGTAAACATCTTTTAAATGGCTTCTTTTTCCTGCGGACCTCTCAGGAAAACGCGTTGTTGTTTTGTAACTTTAATATCATTCACTAAATTATTTTCAGTTACCGTTTTGTTTTGCCGTGTATATATTTTGAATGAATAATTAAACAATTATTGAACTCGGCTTTCGTATGATATGAAGATATACAGATCTCGGAGGGTGTTATCCGCCGGGCTCAAGCCTTCGGCTTTGGCGGAAAACCCCCTCGATCTGCATAACTCTTCATATCATACTCAGCCTCGTGCAATAATTGCTGAGTAATTATACAGCGTTGAGTTCAAGGCAGCTCAAGCAAAATCGTTGGATTTCTGGCTTATTTATAGTAATTAAAGGTTGATATCAGTAGTATAACATAACAATCTATGATATTTCAATTTAGTGAGGGTGAGTTTTCAGACCCGATAGCAACATCACTTAAGATGTGGAAAAAAAACAATAGTTTTATCGTTATAATAGCATTCTCCGTCACTTTAGAAAAATTGAATAGAAATCCACAAGCATGACCCCCCTCCCCCGCCCTAAAAAAAAAAATTCCTTCACGCATTCTCCTTTAGCCCCCCCCCCCCCCCCCCACTCGAAAACTTGCTGCGCGGTCCCTGACTTTGCATTTGATACTCACTCGGCGCATTTTGCCACTCAATGCCTAATATTTCAAACTGGACCTCGTATATTTTGGCTCATCCTCGGTGTAAAAACCTGCCAACTCACGAGTGACTTAAAACAAAGAATTCAAAAGGTACTGAAACAATAGAGTGCAAGGCAACAAAGGTAGAAAACAAAGAAACAAGTCACAGGTTTTTACATCGAGGTAAACCCTATGGGTCAGTTATTTAAACGAAAGTTTAGACGGTGTTTAACAAAACCACCGTCTCATCCCATTTCAATCTGACCAACCCTAATATTTGAACGCTATTTACTGTAAACAATGTCAAGTAGGCATATAGCACAGACCAGAAAAACATTTATCTCCTTCAAATAACCAACTTATAAACAGACTTGGAGTCCATTAAATTACTAATACCGCGGTCTAAGTTAGACTTCGTTTAAATAACCGGCCCTATATTTCCAACTCGACTTTTGAGTTTCCGTTTACGTTTCAGTGATCATTGGTCGAGACAATAAGCCTTTGTGGGGGTGGGAGATGGCGATTCATGGACCTCCTCCCCAGGCACTTTCGGCTCTTTCATCCATCATGCTATGCGCAAACATGCTTTCCTCCTCACACGTGTGTAAACTCTCACATGGTGTTGGGGGAATTTTATACTTGTGTGGCGATCTGTGTCTTCAAGCTGCAGCGAAATGGTCCCTTGTTGATGTCGCAAAGGTACGACACCAATATGGCGGCTCCATACATTTTAACAAAATATAAACGCCAGAAGTCGCTAGTTGAGCGGCAAACAAAACAACTGGGGAGCGGAAGCGTAGACGTATGGTATCAGTCTACTGAAATCCGTGACGAAACTAAGAATAGCTCACCTGATATCTTGATCCCAAACATAGACATCCTCCTTTCCACCGTCCTTTTTGAAATTCCCAATAGCTCACTTATTTTTGGTACTGTAAACCCATTGTCTACGAGGAAGACTAGTTGATCCTCCGATACATTAAAAGGTCTTAAAAGGAGGGCGACCTCTGCGGCCAGCGAATAATCTGTCTGCCCTGCATATAGCAACGCTCGATTTCTGTGCGCTCGATAAACATGCTATCGCGGATCCTATACCAGCCACGATAGAATCAGGTAATTCCCCGCAGTTTATAATAGTACAATTTAAATACTCCATTCGAAGCAAAATTCTACTTTAATCATCCCCAGTCCAGTCTAAACTCTCCAAAGTTTCATGAACGACAGTAAGTGCGAACTCTGCCGCCATGTTTTCGGTTCTTTCGGCTCTTTCGTCCATCATGCTCTGCGCAAAGTTCGGTGTTTAGTTTAATTCACAGTCGAGTTGAATATTGCATGGTTCGACTATGTAATTTGACGAAGCGAGTTGAGTTGTACAGCGAGCAAGGTCAAATACAAAAGTTGAGTTAAAAAGCCAAAAGAAGAGTGTAAAATTTCGAATTCAGCTGTAAAATTCAAGTGTTGAGGTTGAAAATTGAAATGAGGAACTTAAAATTCAACCATGATTTTGGTGGGGATCGTACACCATACCACCCTGCGAACAGAGGATTCTTTTACGCCGAGCTACGCCGGACGAAAAAGTAACCTCTGCAAGCATCCGTTCGTTTCTTTGATCAAGCCGCCGTCCAGAAACGTGGACGAATAAATTAACTTTGAACCGGTAAAACAAGTTTACAAACTTGTTTAGCAACTGCCGCGTTTATGCGGGCCCGCTATGTAACAAACAAAATGGCGTCCAAGGTGACGAAGACATTTTTGCCACGAAACAACGGTACGTGCTATAATTTTCCCGCGAAACGTCAAATGCATCACGTGGGGCGCCACATAGGGCGTCACGTGGCTGCGCATGCTCGATGGAAAAGCGAACGGATGCTCGCAGAGGTTACTTTTTCGTCCGGCGTATCTCGGCGCAAAAGAATCCTCTGCTCGCAGGGTAACGCCATACCCGCTAGGACGTAGCATTGTGCCATACAAATGTGCACGGTATGCAAATTGCCACGAAGTTGAAGGATAGCACGTGCAGTTCGTGCTAAAAACAAAAGAAATCGGGAAAGTGAGGGAGACCCAAACCTGCACTTTAAAGAGTATTATGGTATTTTTAAGACTTTTAATAGTTTCTGAAGTGGGCAATGACGTTTCCGGAGGTTTGTTTCAGTGATTGGCAGCCATGTTTTGAAATCGTTATTCAAACGAAAATAAGACATTTCACAATCTTCTACTCCACAAATACTTCAGGATTATTGGAATATTTTGGCAGCCTTTCCCGAGGGTTTCTTTGCCCGGCCCGTCATTTAGCAAAATTGAAAGCTGAGGCTTCCCATTCAACGCTGATTTGTTGAAAAAACAATAGAACGAACAACACAACAATGGACCCTAGCCCTGAAAAAAATAGGGCTGCGTGATACCTGGGTCCAGTGAAATTAGAGGTTGTTAAAAAGCTGCGTGGTATCTGCATTCAACTGTGGACGAGACAATAGTTTATAATTAGCAAATAATAAAATGCTCTGAATTTTCATTTCATAATAGGCCAAACTGGGGAGAAGACAAAATTTAAAGAAAGATGTTAATTATTTTGTTTTCTAGAAAGAGTACACATTCAATAGTCAGGATGCGAGCTGCAGTGGCCTTTCTCTTGTTCATCTCTCTATCGATGGCGTTTAAACTGCACAGGGAGAAGCCAGGTTTACTTGAAGACAAGGTCAAAGGAGTTTATTATTGTTATGAAACCATTGTAATGACGGTTTGACTTTCTATATTCCTGCATTTGACTACTGATAAAATAGTCGATCAATTGTAACCAATTCACAGTTGTTCCATAACACGTGGACTTTGTGCATTTCCTTTCTTGGAACTCGAAGAACAAAATATAATTTTAATATCCCCGTAATGCACAAATTATTGTAATTTTTAATCGTGTATTCATACACGGAGTGTAGAGTTTCTTTTTGTTGTGTTTTGAGGGCCACTAATGCATATATATTTTTTTGACCGTTTAGTTAAAACTTCGTGCTTTCAACCCGCCTAATCAATGGCTAAATGAGCGTCCCCAGAGGCGGACAAAGAATCCCGGGTGTTTTGAAGTTGCACCGTCTAACTACCCACAGGGATGCCGTAGAGATTATTTTTGCTGCAAAGCTAGGTTGATGTAAGTATGCAAACACTTAAACACTGTTAAACACTTAAAACCAATACACCATGAGCCTACTCGGAATAAAGAGTTTTCACTATTCTCCCGGGAGAAAGCTCTCAAGACAGGATGCTAGACTTCCCAATAGTTAACACCCACTCCGACTACAGCAATTCTTTTTTAGTTTAAAGCAACAAAATATTGCCATTTATTGTTCGGCAGCTTCTCTTTTAACGAGACTATATCACCTAATTTTAGCGACTTACTTAAATCGCCGTGTGCTGGTAATAGGGCGAAATGTACTGAGAGAAATCACTAAATACTGTATAACTGTTGTTCTTTTGCAGCCCAACAGAAGCACATTCCCCAGACGACTTGGACATTGATTTTATCGGTTGAATCCTACTGCTGCTTGTTAATACTTTCTTATACTGACCACATTTATAAACGTCAGTTCGTAGAATGGGTTAGATACTTAGAGGAATTTTAAAATAAAGGCATTTAAAAGTAACAAAACTCCGGGTATTGTCTCCCTTTAGTAAGTGATAAGCAACCAGACCAATAAAGCATGACCTTACTCGGAATAAAGAGCTTTCGCTTTTCTCCAGTGAGAAACTCTCTCAGGCCAGGATGCTAGATCGTCCATTTTCACTTTTCTCCAGTAAGAGAGCTCTCAGGGCAGGATGCTGGACCGTCCATTTTCACTTTTCTCCAGTAAGAAAGCTCTCAGGACAGGATGCTAGACCGTCCAAGAGTTAACACCCGCTCCCCTATGAATTTTGTTTTTAGGTTAACCGGGGGGTTAAAGCAACGAAATATTGCCATTTATTGTTCGGTACTTCCTCTTTTAAAGGAGCTATGTCATCTAACTTAAGCAAATTAGGACTGAACTTATAGGACTGAACAAGACTCAGATCTTATTGTCCCACGCTCATAACATGTACATCTTTCTCACTGATTAAACCAAACCGACAAACTTTAAAATTAATAAAAATTACAAAATTCAGCTGAGTTTATAAAGAAAATTGGCCACCTTAAAGAAATTCTGAGGTGGATGGTTGGAGCACTTTAGCCCTTCGTACCATAGCAAATGGATTCTTTACGGTGGCTAAATCACTATTAATATCATATAAAGCATTTATAAATGAATCAAAAGATAAGATGGATAGAAAAAAGGATCATTTTTTTTTCAGCGCGTGACTACATAACTATAGCTTTGGTTTCTACCGATAAGCTTTGTTTGTTAACCGCGCAAAAACACTACTAAACTAAACGTTTCAGTAAAATAAGTTTGGCCAAGTTTCTCAATTCGTGTTGCTAATAAATCTAACGCGAAAAACTATATCTCTGAATACAGACAACCCTTTGTCTTGAGAAGCAATTGTCTCGAAATTGTCATTTTAAAAAATGTTTTGAAAAGGCGAATAATTTCACTGGAAACAAAAAAGAAAACCAAATGCTAATCTCGCTTTAACTATATGGATTGCGAAGTTTGCAAATGAAAAGGTGCAGTCTTTTTCATTTTTTATTTCCTCGGGCAGTTATATAAATCTCATTATGTATAGCCATTAGTCGCATTCACGGGGCAACGTTGTAAAGAGGAGAACGGTTGTGTACTGTACTATGCGGTTGTTATTTCGGTCTTGTAAATATGTCCTGCAGTCTTCTTATTAAAATATAATTGTCAAGAAGTAGTTAGACAAATAAATCGAAGTCGTAAAAGTATCCCCGTTACAAAATAATCGGTACGGTAATAAAGGAAGATAATATATGTCGTTAAAAGGCACACTGGGAAAAAAGATTCACAATAACATCTTTTGCTTTTTGTCATGCACACAATTTTTAAAGCCAGCTAAAAACTTCTTTGTGTAGAATTAAAGATGAGATTTTGAGAGGTTCCTGCTGTCGCGTTTTGTAACCTTGTCCACCCCCCCCCCCCCCCCCCATATCAGCCGGGCAGAGGCAGCCATGGACGGCTGTTTTGTCCTGGTTAGGACTCACCAGCATGGCATAGCCAGGTGTATAGGGTCTCATAATAAATCATCGACGTGTGCGCCAGCTCTACGCATATTTTTCCATTTGGTAGATGTTGACGGGAACCGTAAAACAGTACCGCGGAGATGTGTCGTTTTTTTTTGTATTCCTACTAAATCCTTTACGAAGAACCCTTACAAAACTTCTTGATGGGATTTTACGGTACGCAAATTCTTAAAAAAAAAAAAAAACAGAACGATTGAATAAATCTACTTCTTTCACTAAATATAAATTTTGTATTGCTACTTGGTTGATCAATATGCCGTGCGTGTTTTCGAGAGGCGTTAGAAGCATTGAATATTGTGATAAGCCCGCAAATTTTTTTTTAACACGATTTAAGCATTTATTAGTTTTTTTATTAGTATTCAATGATAATACGCTTTAAGTAAAACGGCAAAAGAACACGTAAAAATCCCTTACATGACAAAATATTTCTTTCAGTCCAATCCATTAGGGATGACTGAATCTTTTCTTTTCTTTTCAAAACCAGATTTTATGTTTCTACGTCTAAAGTGCCTATGAAATGAAATTTTCGACCCGTTTTTTATACTAAAAAATTGAAGTCCATGTTCCACTGATCATATAATTTTTCAATTTAAGTTATGGTCAAGCAACGAAAAGTATTTTTTTTGGACGTCCAAAGTTCGTCAAAAATGAACTTTTCGTGTCCTGGGCCTGGAACTAGTATAAAAAGAAACATAAAATGCACGATCACTGCAACAAACCGTTGAGAATGGCCGGATCTGTAGGATCTGGGTTTCCAGACCTAGAACACAGTATCAATACTTGAAGTGAAACAAAAGAAACGGCAAAATGATCCTTAATACGGCAGAAAAACAGCAGAAGCAAATAACATGGTGACGTGATCAGTTGTGCAAAAATGCCAAAAATGCATAAACAACCACTTTTTGAACTATATCTTTGCAGTTTTGCTCAGTTGGAAATGTCCTCTTACAATGAAGTTTGACTAACATGTTGACTACGAAGGTCTGCACAACTGTTGACGTCACAAGTCCTAATTTGCATATTTTGGCCGCGCGCTGGTTGTCCCATATTTTTGGCTCAAGTAGGCCAACTTTGAGGTAAGAAAAAAAAAATGGATTGCGCGCTTGACCATAACTTAAATTGGAAAATTATGAATCAGTGGAATCAGGAGCCCATCATTGGCTCTTGGTGGAACATGGACTTCAATTTTTTAGTATAAAAATGGGGTCGAAAATTTCATTTCATAGACACTTTAAAGATTCAAAGCAGGTAATGAATCCGCGTGATCCACAATGGAGAATTAGAAAAATATGTAGTACAGCAGATCTGAAAAGAATAAGCACAGTCAACGGTAACTCGAAACAATATAATAACGTTTTTAGCTCGCGAAAAAAAATGTAAATTAGGCTAAGGGTAGATTGAATCAATAACGATGTTGTTTCACTTATTACAGACATAAAAAACTTACCAGACTCGATTACGAGTGGCTTTTCGAAAGGACATCGAGGAAGATTTTCCCAATCTCATTTTCTGTAATTCAGTCTAAATTCATCCTAGAGTTTTGATATAAAACTCCAGGAAAATGGAAAGCCGATTTTAGACTTTTTAAAAATTAGACTCTTTAGAAATTTTTATAATCTTATGCTACCGATTTTAGGTTTTCACAAACGACTGTTTTGACGGCATAGCAAGGCAAATAGTTTACGATTAAAATCGACGACGAATACAATCTCTCGCGACACATGGCTATTTTCTTTGGGGAACTCGCACACAATGCCCCTCTATTCCTAATTAGATATAGGCGCAGTGCAGTATGTGGTCCAGGGGAACGTATTACGTAGCCACATACTTTGTGTTCAGTATAAAAGCGCTTGTCTCGCGCAAAAACCTCCCTCAGTCTTTTCGAAAGGGACGACCGTCACTTAGCTTCGTTTATTAATTCAAAGTTCATCGCTGCCTCCTCTACTTTCATTAGCCTTCATGGCGGCGCAAGTTCCCGTTCCAATCGATATTTCTACTTCAGCAAGTTATCGACGCCCCGGCTGCTCAAGCTGCCCAAACAGTCCAACCTGCTCCTGCCCAGCGAAATGACGACCTTTCAGACGGTCAAGCGCAGGCTGTTCTTCCTCCACCAGTTAAAGAACCGGCTGCTGATTTAGTGGGTATCTGGTTTGTTCATTTTACTAGAGCGAAGTTTGATTGTTATCGCCAGTTTGTGTGTCACTCCCATTTCATTCTTTTCTTCGAGTTTTTCTTCCATTGGATTTGGGGCAGCTAGCTTTTTGTAGCGAGCGAGTGCTGGCTCGCCGAATTCATTGTTAAGGCCGAGTCATTGTCTCGCCGAATTTAGTTGTTAGGGCGTGGTTGTCTCTGCGGAGTTTTGTTGGGATAGCGAGTTTGTCTCGCCGAATTTTGTTGTTATAACGAGTTGTCTCACCGAATTTCGCTGTTAGAGCGCGATTGTCTCGCCGGCCGTCTAGTCTGTTTCAGCCGTTTAGCGAGTAATGCGTCTCGGCGTTAGCCGTTATAGCGGTTTTCTCTTGCCCAAATTTTGTTATGCAGCGAGTTTGTCTGCCTCAGCGAATTTTGTTGTAATAGTGAATATCACGTGACGCCGCGGTGCGATTGCGAGTTTGTCTCGTGGTATTAACATGTGATATTTCTGTATTGTTTTACCTCGTACATATTCTTGTTTCAATTTTACCTTTTTTGACTTAATAATGACGTGAAGTAGCACCGAAACGTCGTCGGTTGTTAAAGTTTTAAAGTTTAAAATGTTTTTTAAAAATATTTTAGCGTTCAATTTTATGATAAAATAGATTAAAATTAACATATAAACAGGTCTGTTTTTCTCAATGTTGTCGATTCTTTGATCTAAGGAAAAAGTCTTTAGCTGTGATAGTGACAAGAGGTATTTACGCGGGGTCTTACGCTTTCCAGAGCCGTTCAGAATAATTTTTAATTTTGCAACAACTTTTCTTAGGGCACGAAGATATGCGTTTTTACTATGGCGCAAAGGTATTTCATTTACGTCATTATGACGCAAAAGTATTTCATTGACGTCATTTCAGTGCATATTTGTTCAATACATTATATAAACAAGAGGCTACACTGGTAGCCTGTACTCATGCGCTTGCATAAGAAAGTTTTACGGTTTATTTTAAACGGGTCACGCACCCCTTCCCCCCTCAACGAATTTTGCGTGACACACTCAAGAACACGTCAAAACACGTTTTCTGTACTCGCAGTGAATATTTAATTTATTGATTCCTGATCAAATCCACACTCGTCTAATATTTTTTCTGTTACATTTGAAAAGACTACTTTTAAAAGCAATGAAATCAGTAAACGGCTGGGCTATTTTTCAATTTTAGCAATTCTCAAAAACAGTATTACGCGACCGTCTGTAATATAAGATTGCACATAATTTATTGATTCCCGATGAAATACACACTCATCTTTTATTTCCCAAACCATGACTTCTTTCCGTTGCATTTGAAAATACTACTTTTAAAAGCAATGAAATCAGTAAACGACCGGGCTATTTTTAACTGGCTCGTCGCTCTGCGACGAGTCAGTTCTTAAAATACCCTCTTTTTTTTTCGGCCTGTCGGGTCACCTGCCCCGGGAATCGCTTTTGCTGCGGCCAACACCGTACCTAGTTTACTTCCGGTTTTCAGAAATGGCATAATCAGTGATGTCGGCAACTGTAATTCAAATATTTACCGTTCTAATTTCGACGTTAAACCAAAGCAATTGGGTAATGGACTTCCTTTTTGACGTATTGCACGAGCGTATGTTTCGAGAAGTGCTGGGTTTAGGAGTGTATTATTCCACTGAGTTATTCTTTGATTATGCTCTTGATGTATGGGTTAGACAATGAACGCGAGTGTTCTATGGGATATAGTGCCTCGAGCACTTCTATCTAATGCGAGAGGCGCTATATCCCATGGGACACGAGCGTTCATTGTCTAACCGTCTTAGAAAATGGTCATATCCGCGAAGAAACCATATTTTATGCAGATTGTATTTATGAGCGTATTTTAATTGTGTCATTCACACTTGGGAATCACGTTGTTATTTTGTTTTGGACGTCGCCGTAATGTTGGTATAGAATTTTACGAATAACAATGCTTTTCTTTTTTCGGAGCTTTGTTTATTCTTTGTTGTTTTGATGGCTCATTTGCTCCGGCTATGAGCCAGTATACAGAGCTCGAGAAACTTGAGGCCGTCCTTGCCACTCAAGAGTTACTTGCTTTTGAGCGTAGACATATCCGAGTGCTTGGGGGATGAATTCGATAAAAGTGCACGTTTGAACGAAATTGAGCAAAGAGAAAGAGACAGAATTCCAAAGCACGGTGAGACCAGTCTTTCGATTCTGTCCTGGTGTACCGGTACACAAGGACAAAAACAAAAGACTAAACAATAGACTTCACGGACATAATACCCTATAAACAAAGGGAATACAATGTGAAATCCCTTGTCAACCGGCACACGAGGACAGAACCAGTCTTTCGTTTAATTTTTCCTAAAAATTGTTTAGTCGAATTTGGTTTTGTTATTTTGGTGATTAATCTCTTGCTTAAGTTACGTAAAGCGAAAACTTCAAATAAAATTGTTGATTTTGAATTAGCAGCCTGTAATTCATTAGTGTGCTCTATATACTCATTAGTATGCTCTATATAGAGCATACTAATGAGGCTTTTAGACAAAGGAAAACGAAAGAATTCATTAGTATGTTCTATATAGAGCTTACTAATGAGTAGTTATTTTACCCCACAATTTCCCTGGGCTTCAAAGCCCCCGCCTCTTTACATAATTTTAGACAGGGATATAGAGCACACAAATGCTGGGCACTGATTGGCTGAGTGGGTGTGACCATTTTCTAAAAATTGTATCCATCACGAGGTTGGAGATCATACTAAGCTCCGGAACTGGGCAGCCAAATCGTGGAATTAAATCGCTGTATCTGCACGGGTACGCAAACCAGGGCCGTAGCCAGTATGAGGCAAACCGAGGCACTTGCCTCAGTCATGATCCCAGTCCTTTGTTTAAACGTAGTCATCATAAAGACCCTAAATAGCTAAGCTGGGAATTTAACCATGGATATTGCCTCAGTCCTTATTTTTTTCTGGCTACGGCCCTGCAAACCGTCTCAGTGCAATACATAACCCTTCAATTCCATCGCATATTGTACCTTGTTGACATGTGAAAGACTGAGGGATCTGCAAGGCCTCTAACAGGACAGGAATATCACTCTTGTGAAAGCGAAACTCGGCCAAGCACTCGCTGTCATCCATCTCATTTAGGTCAAACTTTCCATAGCAGTCATAGGGAAAATCTGGGTTTTTGGAGGTGTCAGCATCGTAAAGAAGAAGAAACTCGTCCTCTGATATATCGCCGTCATCATAGCTTACAAGGAAAAGGTTGCGAATCTCTCTAAATGAAACCATGACTTCCGTGGGCCGGTCGAAATTTTTCACGAAACCGTCCGCGCCTTCGATGGGTTTTCTTAAGGTTAATTTTCGCGCTTTTGCGACGGCGACCTCAGTGCCTACGAATGGCCCTTATCGTAGTCACGGAGTACGCCACGCCAACATATCAGCGGTTTCTCGCTTTCTTGACCCTATAGCCTCGTTTTGATGTTTACGAGAACATCTGACGACGATGAACGTAAACATCAAAACGAGACTATAGGGTCAAGAAAGCGAGAAACCGCTGATATGTTGGCGTGGCGTACTCATCTACGATAAGGGCCATTGAAACTTTCGACCTGTTTTTTATACCAAAAAATTGAAGTCCATGTTCCACTGATTCATATTTTCCAATTTAACCCTACTTTGCCAGTTTTGCTTCTGTTTTTCTGCCGTAAGGATCAGTTTGCCTTTTTTTGTTTCACTTCAATTCAAGTATTAATACTGATCTAGGTCTGGAAACCCAGATCCGGCCATTCTCAACGGTTTGTTGCAGTGATCGTGCATTCTATGTTTCTTTTTATACTAGTTCCAGGCCCCAAGACAAGAAAAGTTCATTTTTGACCAACTTTGGACGTCCAAAAAAATACTTTTCGTTGCTTGACCATAACGTAAATTGGAAAATTATAAATCAGTGGAACACGGACTTCAATTTTTTAGTATAAAAAACGGGTCGAAAATTTCATTTCATAGGCACTTTAAACAAACATTAATTTTAGCACTTCTTAGCATTTTTCCGAACACTCTTTTTACATGAATTATTTATTTATTCATGCCAATTACCCGCTATGTTCAAAATTTTACATCACATTTCATCACACATTTTTATTTGTCGAAGACAGTAGACGATTTTTTAGACTGATAATAGTTTTTAATATTTTTTACCAGAGAACGCATTTTATATTTTACTAAAGTAAATATTGTTACCCAGTAATGATTTTGCAAAAAACAGTGCTAGTAGCTCGCGGCTTTGAAGTACTCACGCACACATGTCCACGCGACATTTAAATACTCGCGCACACACATGTACACTGCCGCTTCTGTCTGCCAATTTTTAGGGACCTTAAGATCCGACGACGGCGAGTCTCTGCGACGGCGGTTATGACCTACGGGAACTGGGACTGAAACCACCTTGGCTTTTGGAATATCTTACCAAGGTCAACTTCCCCCATTTCCAACTTCTGGAACACTTTTTCAGCGAATAAACAATTATTGGATGAGGTTGAGCATGATAGCGATAATTATCAAGGCCAAAGTTTGTATTATCTGCCGAAGCCGAAGGCTGAGGCGGATAACACAAACTGAGGCCTTGATAATTATCGCTATCATGCGAAAACCGAATCCAATAATTGTTTTATTATGCATATTCCTGAGCTGCACTTGTAAAGACAAGAGCACGCACTTCTGCATTCATAAAACTATTGTCTGTAGCTATGACGTCACTTCTACATACATAACATTTATTGTCTGTAGGTATGATATGACGTAACAGAAACAGCAAGCAATAATTAGTTGCATGCTTATAGCCAATCAAAATCGAGCTAGTGACACCAATGTATAATAATGACACTTAATTGCTTTTTTGAAGAAGGCTACCACAAGCAAAATAGCGATTCATTTTCGCCTTAAAAGTAGGTAATTTGAAGGTTAGTTGTAGTGTAGTGTGGTTTTGGGTTGTTGGCGTGACGTCGTGACGCTTCTGTGGCGTTGCTTTGGTGACATTACTGATTACGTCTTTCCTGAAACCGGAAGTGAAATAAGTACTGTCGCATGAGTGAAACTACGCGTGCATAAATTTGCATGCACTAATGCGACACCAAAAAACAAAAAACAGAAAAAAGAAAAACAGAGCCCAAAACTTAACTCATGCCGCTCCGCGCATGAGTAAAAAGAAAAACAGAGGGCAAATTTTAACTTATGCTGCTCTGCGCATGAGTAATAAACTCGTTATCTCACAGTCGAAAACTCCTGCCGCCCAATATTTTTACACATCGCCGTAAGATTTTTATGACAACAAACAGACAACTCGATACTGGCGTTGGTCCCCCAGGGTTAAAACCGGTTTGGTGCGATATCCGATCCATAAATCGCATGGAAACGAGTTTGTGTACTCGAGTGACCAGAGGTTTATTTTTCTCTCAGCGCGTTGCGCCTCGTTGTCGCGGGTTCGCCGCTCAAACTCGGCGGTTTTCACTAAAATATAAACGTCCGGCACCCAAGGTACTTATTTGTAAACTTCAAACGGAATTAAAATGACAAGTTACCATTTTTCATTTTACTGTTTTTTTTTTTCGCTCTTTGTTTTAGGCTCATGATTCGCTCTAATCGCTGCCGGCTGCTCGCACTCGGGCGTTGCGCATGCGTCAGTCAGGTACTCTTAAATGGGTTCTTTTTTTTTTTGCTGTTTCCTTCCCGGTTTCAAACTGGTAGAAAATATCCCTGACGTTTTGAGTACAAAAATGGTCCACATAGACATTTTAATCTCGAATTTTGTTGTAACGTTGTTAATGCGATTAATTAATAATTGAATTTCTTGTCGTACAATCCAGGGTAATTTCCAAATTTCGTAGTTTCAAATCGGCTTCGCGCGTAAAATTTCTCTCTCGATTGTACTCCACCAAGTCCAATTACTATTACTAAGTTAGCGAAGAGGAATGGAAACAAAACTTAGAGTTTCACCCAAGTTTATTTTTCTACGTTTATTGTTTCTATTTTAACTACTGTCAATAAATTGTTGTTGCTGTTGTTGTTTCGCTTTTCGATAACACGCGAATGCTGAAGTTCAAACGGCTCAACCAACAGTTTCATTCAGTTTTTCACTTCCTCAAATATCGTATCGAATGTCTAGGGAAACAACGATGTTTTACCTAAAATGGTCAAAAGGTCATATTTGTTGTTTGCGATTGGTAGAAATTTCGATCCATATTGTTAGTTTCTGTTTCTAGGGATCCAATGTTTGTGATTGACGGCATCGTAAAATGTAAACCTTAGTTGGGCTTTAATTTGAACGTCAGAGTTCGCGTGTTATTGAAAGGCGTAGTAAGTCTCCTTTTCACAGTATATGCGATTTTACTACCTAGCAACAATACCAAGCTTTAATTTAATTTAAGCAGTTCAGAGCTAGTAATGGCTAAATGCTTTGCCCACTTGTGCTTTCACGTCTGGTGTTCTGTAAAGATAACAGTTGAACAAACTCAGAAATATGGAATTAGTATACGTAATCGCAAGTAAGAGTAAAATTAACCCTATTCAGCCTGGGGGGGTGGGGGCAAAGTGCCCGCGCTAACTTTCAACATTCATAACTTCTTTAAAATGTATTCAAACGCCATCAAACTTTGTGACTTTTCCTAAAATTTATCTGGCAACAATTTCATATGACAATTAATTGATCACGTGACTTGATGTTTCCATGGCAACAAGATTTTGACAGCTATGTTTTTTGAAATTTGCATATTTGTACCTTTGAATGAAGAAAAACAATGTTTATTGGCATAACTTTTATATTTTTACGTCATTTAGCATTTATTTATTAATTTTGATTACTCTTGAGCCAATTTGACGGTTTTTAAGAATTTTTAAAAAATTTCAGAAATCCAAGATTGCGGATCCAAGATGGCGGCCGTATAACTAATTACCTAATAACTACCTCATATGACGTCATTGTTCCATTGTGCGGACCGCAAAGGAGACAGTTTTTGGGCGTACTATGTAACCTCTAGCTTTCATTGTCATAGCCTTAATGTTCTTGAAGTTAAGAGGGGGGTGGGGGGAGCACAATGTGCCCCCCCCTCTTCCAGGCTCAGGAACTCAAAAAAAGCCCAGGCCAAATAGGGTTAAGCATTAATATCACACATGTTTTCAAAAGCTGTAGTTCGTGACTCGGGCAATTTCCACAGCTTCTGAAAACACAAATGATGTTAATCCTTAATTTTAGCTCGCTTTGAAAATTTCAAGTATTCATTCCCAATCAAATCCACACTCGTCTAATACTTCCCAAACCGTGATTTCTTTCTGTTACATTTGAAAAAAACTACTTTTAAAAGAAACATAGAATGCACGATCACTGCAACAAACCGATGAGAATGGCCGGATCTGGTTTCCAGACCTAGATCAGTATTAATACTTGAAGTGAAGCAAAAAACGGCAAACTGATCCTTACGGCAGGAAAACAGAAGCAGAAGCAGAAGCAAATAAAATAAAATAAAAGTGGAATATAATAGTGCCCAATATTTCGCTTTGCAAAACAAAGCTTCTTCAGGGGCTAGCACTATAAATGATTACAACTGTAAAACCGTTATACAAGTGGTTTTGAAAAAACTAAAGAATAACAAAAACAATGAATATGATTGGCGAAGGGTTTGACGGGTGATAAACTAAACTGACTAGTGATGAGAAAGTTAGTGAAGTTCGTCGCGTCTGTTGATTCCACCCTACAATCAAGTTCACTCACGAATATTCCAATTCGCTTATACAGTTCCTTCCGTTCCTTGACGTTCAAGTTCAGCTTAAAGACAACCAAATCCAAACGGACCTTTACACCAAGCCCACAGACAAACATCAATATCTTTTAAAATCGTCATGTCATCCAAGTCACACCAAACGCTCGATTCCTTTCAGCCTTGCCCTAAGATTAAGGCGTATATGTTCTACTGATTTTCTTTTTGAAAAACGCTCTGCGGAACTGATTAATTACTTAGTGAAACGAGGATACAGCCGCACTTTCCTAAAAAGTGAAATTCGACGCGTCCATTCCATCCCTCGCTGTGATCTTCTAAATGAGCCAGAACAACAGAAGAAAGCCTCCGACCGAACACCTTTCGTAATCACCTTCAATCCAGCTATTTGTAATCCCTCCTCTGTTGTACGAAAACACCTTAACATTCTTCAATCCTCCACCCGCTGCAAACAAATTTTTCCTTCACCACCTGTCGTTGCTTATAGGAGAAGTGCAAGCCTTCGTGACCTCCTGGTTCATACTAAACTTAGGAAACCAACCAGCGAGAGAGCGGATCAGATAGTGCCTCCAGCAGGAGCTTACAGATGCAACCACCCACGCTGTTTGACCTGCCAATTTATTCAACAAGGCCAAAAGAAATACACTTTTTTTACTACTAAAGAGGAACGTTGTATTTATAATCACATAACATGTAATTCTAAAAACCTGATCTATATGATCCAATGTAAAAATTGCTTTAAATGTAATATATCGTGTCAATACATCGGAGAAACAAAACGCAAACTTAATGAACGCTTTGGTGAACATCGCCGTTCTGTAGAGAATCCACATCACCTCAGCTGCCCTACTCCTATATCACAACACTTTAATCTACCGGGACACTCCACTAAGGATATGCAACTTATACCACTGGAATTAATACGTAATAGCAGAGACTCTGTACGAAAAGCGCGAGAAGCATTTCTCATAGACAAAGCAAAGACGTTAGAACCACTTGGAATCAACAGACGCGACGAACTTCATTAACTTTCTCATCACTAGTCAGTTTAGTTTATCACCCGTCAAACCCTTCGCCAATCATATTCATTGTTTTTGTTATTCTTTAGTTTTTTCAAAACCACTTGTATAACGGTTTTACAGTTGTAATCATTTATAGTGCTAGCCCCTGAAGAAGCTTTGTTTTGCAAAGCGAAATATTGGGCACTATTATATTCCACTTTTATTTTATTTTATTTGCTTCTGCTTCTGCTTCTGTTTTCCTGCCGTAAGGATCAGTTTGCCGTTTTTTGCTTTACTTTTAAAAGCAATGAAATCAGTAAAATCGACATTAATATGCCACGCATTCCACAACTATTAACCGACGGCCCGGTTTACCCATTGACTCCTGCGAGATTTCTCAGTTTTTGAACAAATCAACGCAAATAAATTATAAATTGCCCCTGATTATAACAAGGTTTGTCCAAAGTTATCCTCTGAAACTTTAAGGAAGAAATAAATCTTAAACATCAACAAGAAGCTGTACACAGCTTGAAATTGTTGATTCCTGTAATGGTTCCCGAGTATTTTGAATGCTTTTACGGAGAAACATAAAATTATGTATAAAAAGTAAGACTACACTACATTCCCTACATTCAGTAGCCGATACTTGAAACCTCGATCGCTAAGCAAATGGCAAAAGTTATATAAACACAAAAACTCCCACAGCAATTAGCGGCGGACACAATATCAAACGGTCCTATCCATCCATTAACACCTTGAATACATTGTCTTGAAAACCCGCACGCCACAGTAATTCTTCCTTCTGCTTCTCAAGTCAACACATGGAAAGACGGTTAAGCCTAAAGAATACCGTTCAGAAGGACGTCGGACACCTTATTGAAACTTATATAACGGAGTAACTGGTTAGCTTTCAGTTGATGTTATGGGTAGCAGTTTATATATTTAAATTTAGGCCAAAACAACCCGAGAAGCAAGGTGGTACAGTGGTACGGTAGGCTATCTAAGCCTAAGCCTAGCTGAGATCACAGGTTCAATCCTGAGTGGGGGATTTTAGATTTTCTTTTTTACACTTTAAAATTTATTGTCGACATTACGTTATATAAGTCTTAATAAGGTGTCCGACGTCCCTCTAAACTGTATTCTTTAGGCACAACCTGGAAAGATTTTGCCGCCATCTTGAAATCAAGAGCGAGATCACGAGGTCGCGTGTCAACCAATCAGACCAGTGAAACTCAAATATGCGTGCATAAATAAGTATGCACTAACGTGACACGAAAAAAAAAGAAAGAAACTTCAGAGGGCAAAACATAACTCGTCGGCTAGGCCACGAGTCAGTAAAAGAAATGTTGACAAGTTGTTGTCTTGGTCCCATAATTCCATTGTGGCGTATTGTTTATGATTTATGTTTTTTTCCCAACAACGTTTCTTCAATTAGGTGTATCTACTTACCAAAGCTATTGAATGCAGCAATAACAAGTGCCACAAGTTCTAATACATGGACAAGACCTTTTCCTTTTGTGACCTCCTAGGATCCGTTCAGCAAAGCTTTCGACCTAAATACAAATGGTAACACATTATTTGCATAATTCTGCTAGTTCCTGTGCACAAAACAGAACAGTCGAACCTGTATTAAGCGGCCACCCGCCCTCAGGGCTTTGGAAACTGGCCGCTAAATACAGGTTGGCAGGTTCATTAAAAATACTTTATAAAAAGGTAAGGTAAAGTCGCACTCGAGCCACAATGGCCCACACGGCCGGAGCTTAACCCGGTTTCTGTAGCATGAAGCAACTAGGAATATTGCTACTCCCCCCTGGATGGGATGCTAGTCCATCGCAGGGTTACCCCCAGCATTTTATCGCCGGTACCCATTTATACACCTGGGTGGAGAGAGACAGTGTGGAGTAAAGTTTCTTGTCCAAGGAAACAACACGACGGCAGAGACCAAGCTCGAACCACCGACCTTCCGGTTGAAAGTCCGACGCGCTAACCACTAGACCACCGTGCCGCCCAAAAAAAAAAATACTTTATGGGCGTGTTCAAATGTGAATTTCATTAACGGACAGTATTACTGTATAGAGCGTATGCACTCACGTGGCAAGCAGCTATGCAAATTTATTGGAACAAAAGAAAGTGTTAACATAAGAAAAGCGTTCAAATCCCACAGGATTGTTTTGGTACACCAACATGGCCGCCGTTCTATTGTTTTGGTACACCAATATGGCCGCCGTGACGTCATGTGCATACGCTCTATACACTGGCAAAACAATAACACAATCAAGCGATTTCTGCCTTGTAACCGCGGCGGCAATTGTTCGCCACAAGCCTAAGTTAAGGTGCTTTAGAGTTTCAAGAGTTGGATGTTGCAAAACTGTTATAATTAATTATAATTATAATAATTATTTGTGTTATTTATAACACAGTCAAGCAATCTCTGCCTTGAAACTGCGGTGACAGTTGTTTGCCACAAGCTTAAGTTACCCAACTCTAGCCTGTGTTTCAAGAGTTGGATGTTGCAAAACTGCCTCTAAACCATATTCCCACGCTCATGAAATGACGAACGAGTATCATGTGAATGATCCTTTTTAAGCGAAATAAAATCGTAAAATGATATGTAGTTTTAGGTTTCTATTCAAGTGTGGCCGCTTAATACCGGTAAAAAAAAAATAAAGACAGACACGCATGGGACTGTTAAAGGGTGGCCGCGACCGATTAATAGAGGTGACCGTTTAATAAAAGGGTGGCCTCTTAACCGTTATATACAGGTTCGACTGTACGAAGTAAGCCGCGCTTATCTTACGTAAACTAAACCAGGGGCCAATTCAATAAAACTTTTACACTTGTAATTTACAAGTGTAGCTATTGTTTTCAACCTCTGAAACAATGGCTACACTTGTAAATTACACTTGTAAAAGTTTTATTGAATTGACCCCAGGACTAAATCTATCAAATTCGAGTGATGTAGCTGTGTCATAAAGCGTGCAGTTATTGATTTTTCCATACATTTGTCTGTAAATTTTTCTGTGAACTTGTTGATAAATGTATGGAAAAGAACAAAAAATACATGCTTTCTGACACTGATACATCCCTCAAATTTGATAAGTAAAATCTTCTTCAGTTGTATCGTAAGTTTTCAATTCACAAATATTACCCAATTTAGATTTTACCGAAAATATTTGACACTGAATTTCCAAACAGAAACTGTGTTTGGCGACATGTTTGCCCTGCCCTGCCCTTCTTTTTACTTACTGTAAAGCGCCTTAGAACTTTAGCATAGGGCGGAGAGCCACGATTTTTTGAGCGCTGCTTTGGGAAGGGCCATCATTTTTTAGGCTGCAGTTTAGGGAGGGTCATAATTTTTTCAGCCCGTGAAAACAATCGAACGAAATGTTACAATGAAATATAAGCACACAGCAGAAAACATTTTACTTTTTAATTTCCATACTTATTTAGTTACCAATTAGTATACAATTGTGACTCATATATAATGCCAATACAAGTGTGCCAAGATATAGTAACGTTAACGTAATACACCACTTTCCTAGTGTCCGATTAATTTATTGTTTTATATGTATGTTAATTAGCCTTACTGGCCTCGTTTTAGATTAAAAATTCTTTTGAATTTTACACACGCCAACGAGGTCAGAAAGGCTTATTAACATACATATAAAAGAATAAATAAATCGGCCACCATTATGAAAGTGGTGTATTGCTGTGGTAATTGCTGTGCTGCACTTTAGAACAGCCTTAAAGTTAATCGATGGTGACATGGCTCCTTCTTCTGTGCGCGTTTTGCTTGTTTTCTCTTATTTAGTGAAACAAACGCTTTTCTGTAATTTCAAATAAACGAACCTATTACTATAGTTCTTGGAGTTTGAGGCTTGTCGCAAACGTTAATTGGCTGAGATGAACGAAACTATATTAGTTTACAGTTTTAACTGTAAAAAACGAGGTAACAGGTTTCTAGCCTGACAAATGGTCTAGAAACGGCAGACTCGTGGCTGAGCTCGCCCAGCAGGTACAACAGTCATCATAGTCGAAATCCTGGTAGTAAGCTTTAGCAGACTCGTCACAATCATCATCACTTTCATCTTCGTCCTCGTCTTCGGTCTCTTCGTCTACGTCTCCGCTTTCTCTGACCGCTTCGTCCACGCCAAGCAAACTGCCTAGGATCTCCTTGGAGTCGCTAGTGAGTGCTGGGTGGTTTTTCTCAAGCAAGCAAAAGGCCCATTTCCTTTCTCTCTTCCCTAACTTGGAAATGACTTCCTGTTTGAGGTCGGTCTTGTTGCAGAGAGGGCCTTGATTGACATATAGCCTTTGTTTCCAGATCTTCGAGCATTGATTTTGTCCTGGCGAGTTTAGCTTTCAGGCCATTCAGCTCAGAAATGATTTTCTCCTCAAATTTATGTGACGTTTGACGGCCGAATTTTATTCTTCCAGTGGCACGGAATGGAGCCATTTATTTGTCTAGAATACACGACTACAATTTTTCTTTCGTTTCTCTTCTTACCTGAAGGTTTAATGGATGAACCAGGTGCTGTTTAAGATTTCAGTAAGGAGTTTATGTTGGACGAACGTTTGGTTGAAAAGTACCTTAAACATCTCCAGGACTTGGAGTTGAGAAAAAATATGAGAGAAGAATCTAAAAGAGAGCTTCAATGCGAAGAAAAGGAAAAAAGTATGAAGACTACAATTGGCAATTTTTGTACAGGAAGGAGCATCTAAGGAAAGTAGAGGTTGCCACCTTTGAGTTATACCTGGACAAACACGGTATACATTGCCAAAAGGGCATGCATAAACAGCACAAGATTGACGTCGTTGCAGCACACATAGCTAGGTCGTTAATAGGGGCAAATGCCATGGACGAAGGTGACGAAACAGATGAGACAGACGAGGAGTATGACGATGGAGATGATGACGATGTTGTGTTAGAGCAGATTGGTGATGGCAGTGAAGAAGAAGCGAAGTATCAGATAATGAAGATGACTTCATCGCATTTGTCGATGACGGAGGAAATAAAACGGGCGATGATGACGATGATAGTGAAAATGGCTTCCATATAGCGGACGATAATTGTGACGAGGATACAGTTGATATTAGTGACGTCCTATATACTACCAGATCTGGTAGAACGTGTAGGACTTGGAAGGGAAAGTCATTCTATTATTAGAGTGCTGTTGTTTGCCGGTTGTCATATTAAAAACAATGAAACCGCTAATGTCTCGCCGACGCATGAATGACAGCTGAAAAGCGAGTACTCAATATAAGAGAGACAACTTTACATGTGAAAGGGTTTGTGGTTTCCTTTTGTTGTACAGCTTGATGCTGAATCTCTCCATTAAATAAGCTAAAACGGCTTTAAAAACAATATAACTAGACTTTAAAGCAAAGCTGAAAACAGCGTATATTTTGTTGAGTACAATATTTCAGCTGGCCAGACCAGCCTTCTTCAGGTACAAGATGTTACAAACCATTTACAAACCATTCACACATTCATTCATTCATTTATTCATTTAGAATATTCATTTATTTATGCATTCATTCATTCATTTAGAAACCATTCACACTTCCCGTGACTCGATACGTAAAGCCAGGGAATCATATCTTATCTATAAAGGTAATACTTTAGAGCCACACGGCATGAACAAACGTGTTAGTTTCCGATTTCGTCACATCCTGTATTACTTAATTCTTCTATATTGCGAAATTCTCCATGTATATAACATCGTATAACATATTGTTTATGTAGTAACATCTTGTACCTGAAGAAGGCTGGTCTGGCCAGCTAAAATATTGTACTCAACAAAATATACGCTGTTTTGAGCTTTGCTTTAAAGTCTTATATTCAATTATTTTTTGCTGAAGCAGATCCTCACGGGATCCAGCGTACAAGCAGCGGGATTCTCGTATACGGTTTCTTGCCATTTAATCAGTTATTTAAAAACAACATTTGACATTCTGTTAAATGCACATAAATCTGTTATTTACCAGTATTTGTTCTATTTTTGTATCTCTATCCAATGGGGATTGTCACATTTTTTGTGACCCCAGTTTAGTGTGGGTCTATAATTTTTAAGCTTAAAAAGCGGGGTGGGCTGAAATTTTTTACCCCCACTTACTCTAAACTAGGAGGCCCTCCCCCCAGTAAATAATGACCGGTCCCTTGATAACATGCGTTATCCAGATTTAACTGCATTTTCATGTTACTTTCGCTCGAATTAGCACGGCGAGGCGCGACAAATTAATTAGCCTCGCAAAGCTCGCACGAGCTTTGCTCGGAATTACCTTGTTTTCATGCTGACCGTCCAGAGGAAGAATTTGCCCGTCGTTAACCAGCACATTCCGCTCATGGAGATTGGACGCCATTGCCAGGGAAAGGAACAAAATGAAGGCAACAACAACACGCATCTTCACTGTACGATTTTGCCTTTCTTTAACTGCAAATAATAAAAAAAATGTGTTTAGCACTCAAGCTTACTGTAATATAATTGATAATATACTTTAACCCTCGGACGTACGCGCAAACTTATATCCCACCCCCGTTGGGTTTTTGCGATATTGCAATATTTCGGAAATATTTTAGATCTAATAGATAGCCCGCGATGTGCTCTACAAGATAAAGTAAATATTATGGGTTGTGACGCTGCTGGGGGTCCGTGACGTCAACCAAAATGGCCGCCAAGATGGCCGCCATCTTGGATTTTACTAAAAAGTCAAATTTAATGGGAAAATGTGGAAATTGCAAATATTGTTTGCTAGAGTTGCAAAATAACATACAATTAAAAATTTTGATGCTTTTGGTAGCATTTTATATGATTTTTCACTGAAAAAAGGTGAAAAACATGCATTTTTATCCAAAAATGACTTGACCACACGTTACTTATGACGTCATATCTCGTTATCATAGCAACCGGTTGTCGCCAAACTTTACTAAAATGTGTTTTAAGGATAAATTAACAGCTACTGGAAACGGCATGTGAAACGGCATGTGAAACGGCATGTGCTAATTGCCACCCCTCTCCCCCCCTTGTACGTCCGAGGGTTAAGGCTACTATTATTTGCGGTGCTAAAATTTTGTGATTTTGCAAACTGAGTACTTTGTCCAGAGCAAAATTCTAATATATAAAATATCAGCAAGACCACAGCGACAAACCGTTGAGTGGTACCGGATCTCCCAGTTGTAGACCTGGATCAGTACAATAATTACTTGTATAAAATCAGAAAACGGCAAACTGATCCTTACGGCAAGGCGATGAAGGAGTAAATAAAAGAATAAAACAAAATTTATATATATATATATTAAAACGAATTTTTTTCATTTTTCTGTTAGCCCCTGAAGAAGGTTTGTTTTCAAACCGAAATATTGGGCAAATTCGTTTTAATATATATATAAATTTTGTTTTATTCTTTTATTTACTCTTTCATCGCCTTGCCGTAAGGATCAGTTTGCCGTTTTCTGATTTTATAAAATTCTAATAAATGGAACTGTTTTCGGTCACTCAAGTGTGTTAGGCTTGACTCAACCAATAATTTGGTGGATTTTTATTTCAAGTAAAAGCATTTATATAATCCTAATGAAACTTGGCAAGCATTTTGTTATTTGCGTTTGTATTCATTTGATCAACTTTTTCTTGTCAAGTTTGGGTCACGTGACTTGCATTTGCCTCATAACGGTTAAAATCTTTCAACGAAAATGGGGAATAGATAGTCACATTATATTCATCCTGTTTATTCCTTTTTATATGACTCCTAGTAAGGGCTTAATAATGCCGCCTTTTAATCGTGTCCATGTGTCAACGGAAACCGCCAATTACAGGTCACATAACATAACAAATGTCAAAATATCTGACAAGACATGCGACGGATACCGCCTTAAAAGGCGGAGTCAAAAGGCGGAGTTACATTGGAGAGGACCTTTTGGATATTTTGAGGCGAAAGTTTTCAAACTTTCCTATTGCAAACATGCCCCATTTCAAAAATCATGTTTTGTGACGTCATCAATTAGGGAATATCACGTGATGGTTGATAAGACTTTCATTAGATCGAACAAGTTAATTATTTATTCCCTTAAACTCCATGACCGAGGAAAGTTATTATAACAAGAAAGAATGGGGTTCTTTAAAATCTCTGCAGGGGGTCCTTTAAGGATTAAAGCCTCGAATTATAGCGAAAACATCAATAAACAGCAGAAAGGTAACATGGTCTAACATGCTATGCTGAAATGCTTTCACAAAACTCTCCACCTCCTCGAGGGATATCTTTTTAGTGGAAAATTCAAGGTATCTTTAAGAATTTCTCAGTAAGAGAAATACCAAAAACAGAATTTAAACTATACCTTTGGAAATCATCCAGAACAAGGTCTGCTGACCATTTATTGGAAATCCGCCACGAAAATCCAACGCGAAAATCCAAGTCGCGCATTCACGATATAAAAATGGTATTCAGGTAGTCGCCGCCTTAACTGTAAGTACCGTTTCACGCAGTATTTCAGAGTAGCTTATAAAACTAATATCAGAAACGCATAAGTGGGTTGAAACGTGTAACGCGCATTCACAGCTTCTGAATATTCATTTTTTGCTTAGTACTATATTTGGAACCCCCGGTCCCTCAAGATTGGAAGCAAAGTTGTTCTAGCGAATTGATTGGTTAATATTTTTATCGTGATTTTCCAAATATGGCTGTAACAATTTCTTAGCAAATTGAATAATCGGAAGTTTGTTTTGAAGCGTACAAGAGACAGTTGCACGTTTCAACCCACTTATGGGTTTCTGCTAATATACAATACCCACACTACAACACAATAGCTAACCATCGTTAGTTTCAGCTACACCAAGAAATACCCTGTTTTTGTAAAAATGTCGAAAGAGTCGTCGTCACACATATTCGGAAGTTAGCTGGCATGGACTGGTATTTTACAGGAGTTCATTATCTGATGAGAATTCAAATGGCGCATTGACGAAAAGAGATTAGCTGAATTTGTCCGATTTTTTTAGCGACCGTCTTAGTTAGTTTTAAAGCAACTACAACATACCTGAACCACAAACGGACGGTTTGAATGTTTTGTCGATGAAAAAGGGTACTTTTGTTATTTTTATAGTATTCATGCGACGAGGAGATGATGTTTTTTTTTTGCTGTGAAAACTATACAATTTTGGTCTGAAATCGTCAAAATCGTCTAAGGATCGCGAATCATTCACTGCCAATCATTTTGCCATAAGGGTGCCGCCGTTTACATTCATGAAATCTGTTTTACCAAAAGTCAGTTTATAAAAGCAATACACAGCCCCTCGCTATCAAAGTACTGTGTTTTAAGATGCAGAGCTGGTTGACCGTGTAATAAAAGTATCAACATTTAGTACTGACGTAAAGTACGCATTTCAAACCGACTGAGATGCTCCAGGTTTCGCGTTTACTTTTATGAGTTGCCTTCAAGCTTGAGTTAAAATTTCGAGGAAGAAGGTTTGTGTTCTAATTTCTAATAAAAGCTCTTTGCCACTTCTTGGTATGCCAGAGGTTGTTCTAAATAGGGCTTTCCGATTTAGAGGAAAAGCTTCTCGTGCAATGTAATAAGGTCACTTTAGTGCTTTAAAATACTGTAAAATCCGGAAAACATCGCTTATTTGTATTTTGATATGGCCACTCATTTCAAAACAAAATCTGTGTTTCGCTGTAATTTCGCGCGCGCACAGGAATGTCACGTTAGTTGAGTACGCGCCACTGCGAAACCTTGGTTCATTTAAAGCCCCAAGCTTCCATGACATTTTGATTGAGACAAAATGACGAGTATGAGGTTGGGTACAAGTCTTTAGACGATTACTTCCTCAGTAGTAGATAGCCATTAGATTTAACCCCGCGAAGGGATTCCCCTGGATTCCGTGGATTCCTCTGTTTAATAAATGAATATTAGTAAACGGATTCCCTTAATTTATATTTTCGGAATCGAATGCCAAACTACTTTGCAAGAGCAAGAGGAGCCTATACGTCGCTTGCCTTCCGAAAGTTACGTTTAATTACGTTGTTATTGTTGTGGTCCGTCGGATACTGGGATCGCTGGTCGGATACTGGGCAACAAAGGAGCTCTGCAGCAATGCAAAGTTCACGACGGATACGAAGGTAAAAACGTAAACCTTTCTTTCATCATACATCGATTGTCTCAAGGCCAAATTTCAGAACTCTTGCGACTGAGGAGGGAAACTTATAGCAGTTTTAAACTGAAGTGGTCGGATACTGGCCGGGCAACATACTGTACTCACCACATTCTTAGAAGTCTTAGTCTTCGTCTCCTACGTAGGCGTTATGGTCGTCACGACCAAAATAACGACTGCGCAGGAGACTTTCACATTCTCTGTTTTCGTACGTCCGTACTCTAGCGGGATTAATCTCATTTTCAAAATAAAGTGTCTCTGAATAGGTGTTAACTGGAGGGTACACGCATTCTCACTTAATAATGCGGAAAATCGGCCTCATATTCTGGACATTCTGCTAAATCGGAAAGCCTTAATGCGTGCTTCGTTGAAGAATATTTACCCAAGCAGTGCCAGAATGGACTTCGAAGCGTGATTAATCTTTAAGGGAATTTAAATAAAACGTCCGAGGAAGCAAAGATCTTACCTTCAGGATGCAGTGAGAAGAAAGGAAACTGTCTGTCTGATAGAAGCAATGTATCACTTTGTTGTACAGGAGTGTTAAGTCTCAACAGTGTGTATTCACGTTTGCATTTATTAAGCAAACTGTCAACTGTTAAATGCAAATTGAAAATGCAATTGAATTTACATTTATTTTCTTATTTTCTGTTAATGTCGTTTCTTTAACACTGTCTTATAAATTCTATGCACCGTATATGGCACTCGTCTTTTCATGTCCTTTTCTTAAAAAAAATTCATATTACAGCCAAATTCGTTGTATCGCGATGCGCAAAATGCAAACTTAGAAAAATTTTCTGCTTTTTCTGCGTTTTCTGTTCCGTCAATCATCTCAGTGGGAGGCGGGTTTATGCATTTGCTTGGGCAGTTTTAATTAAAGACTGAACATGAGATCGATTTATGAAAAATTAAACGAGCTAAATGCTAGAAATACCTGGAAACTGTAAAACACCTGTAATCGGCGCGATTAAAAGACCAAAACGGAATTATGATCAAATTTCTGCGCCCGAGTCGAAAGAGTGTACCGTACCTAAGACAAACTTATAGCCGAAAATTCTGTCAATGATTTCATCTTCAAAATCATCTTCAAGATGATTTCTTTCAAATATTTAGTTCGTATTTAATCACATCGCATCTTGTTTTTGTATATTTTCTTTTATTTTCCGTCGTTACTACATTCGTTTTCTGCATACATACTGTCAGTTTACATTTGCATATTATTACCGTTGATGCATGATCGGTCGACTGTAACTGTAAACAACAGGAAAAGCTCAAACTTCTCGGCTCGCCAGCGGAGTCGATTTTGCCAGCATATAAATGAAATATTCCATGGAAGTTGAAGAAGGTTTTTCCCATCTCTAGTCGTCGAATTTTTTTAGATGCAAACTTTTGAAGCCGATAAAACGTCCAACGCCGGCGGAGCTCACTAATTTAATATGCCCGATGCAAATCAGATTTACAAGCGAAGACACAAATTCTAAGGTAAAAATCGACGGATAAAATTAACTTTCTGAATTCCTCTCCTGTATCCATCTTCTTCGATTAAGCATCCTTTCTCTTTCTCATCAGCTCTTCGAATAAAATTTATCGCCATTGAACTCTCCGAATCAAACTTGCGGGAATCTCTCATTGCGCTAAAAACTCGCTCCGTGTTAACCCCGCCTGCCACTGAGATGATTGACGGAACAGAAAACGCAGAAAAAGCAGAAAATTTTTCGAAGTTTGCATTTTGCGCATCGCGATACAACGAATTTGGCTGTAAAAGAACTTCTTTTCGTCGTAACCGATACCTTATTTTAGTCATGCATGTTTTGAAATTAAGTCATGGTGCATATAGCGATATTTATCGTTACGTCACCTATTGTTATTAATGAACCAACCAGAGAACTATTGGCCTGTTGGCTGTAGAAACAAATACTTCCTTTGTTTAATAGTTGGCAAATTTGAATAACAAAACAAATTTGACGTAATGTTTGTACAGAGAAATATCGCTATTGCTTCGCTATGAAAGTTTGAATATATTTTTACTTTAACTGCAACCGAAGAAAAATAGGTCGAAAAAGATCAGACAATGGGATGATAAAGGACGCGCGTGACAGCCGCGTGGGCTCAGAAAATTATTGTTACACACCAAATGAACCTATCAGTTTAAAACGGCTTCAACCAAGAAAACTAAAAGGGGGTAGACCGGGGTAGACTACAAAATTCTAAAAAAGGAAAGGCTTAATTAACTGTATGTCCCAAATTATGGATGAAAACCAAACCAAACGTTTAAAAGAGTGAGAAGTCTAAGAAAAGGTGTGAAAGTTCAGTTTACGACAGCGTGGCAACTCAACCGAGTAGGTTTAATTTGAGATCAGCTAACGTAATCATTGAGCTCGAATGTAACATTTCATTGTAGCCACGAGGAAGAAGGGATATTTCTCTTTCATTCTGTCTGAAAATATTTTAATTGTTATCGCTGAAATCCTTGAAAATGAACAATTTTTTGAACTCCACGCGCTGAAATTCCTTCTTGTTTGCCTCGAGGACTACTGTTTAAACAACGGCTTGCTATTGGTTAAATCTCGTGACGCACACCGCCTGTTCGCAGACTTTCCTATACTAGATGGCTGCCATCTTGGATTTTTCTAAAAATTTAAATTTATCGAAAAAATGAGGAAATTGAAAATATTGTCTTCTAGAGTTGCAAAATAACATACAATTAAACATTTTGATACTTTTGGTAGCATTTTATATGTTTTTCGCTGAGAAAAGGTGAAAAATACACATTTTTCTTCAAAATGGGTTGACCACATGTCGGTTGTCACCAAACTTTACCAAAATGTGTCTTAAGGATAAATGAACAGCTACTGAAAACGGCATGTGCTAATTTATGTGGTCTTGAAAATATCGAAGAAAAACCTTAAGGACGGCGGGGGGCCTACTTCAACACGTTCTCAGGTCTAAATTCACCATTATCCTGAATTGTCAAATTGCCCTGAATATGATTATAGTGAATTTAGAACACTGTTTCCCAGGACATTTCAGAAAAGAAGAAATAAAAAACAAACATGTTATTTGGACTGCGGGATTCGAACCTGGAACTACCGCTACTAGGAACGTTTTCTTACCACTAGACCACCGAACAACAAGGGGATGGGAAATTTTATCTGCAAGATATTTATTTGAGTCTTGCATAGAATATCATTGATCGACAGTGATTAGGCCTAAGCGCTGATTTCAAATGGTTAGTTTTTTTTTGAGGTTTGGTGACCAAGCTTTTCCATTTACTTTCTAAAATTATTTTCAAGCGAGTGATTTTATAGGCTTACTACAGGGTGTAGATAGGTTAAAAAATTGAGGTTTGCTCAACGAGCAGCGTGGTGGTGTAGTGGTTAGAAGAAAGGATAAGTCAGCGAAGGGTCGTAGGGTCGTAGGTTCGAGTCCTGTCCGAACACTAAGGATTGTCTTTTTCAACAAAAATGCTGATTTCCCAGAACTCCTTTCAGACTGTCAGTGTTCTAAATTCACTATAATCATGAATTCAGAGCAATTTGACAATTCAGGATAATGGTGAATTTAGACCTGAGAACGGGTTGCTTTGGAAAGCGACAACCTCGTACCCAGGGTCTCTCTTCTTCCCGCCCCCTGGAGCGACAGAAGGTCGGGCGGAGTTCAACTTGTTGAACTTCATGGGACACGTCGCGGGGACAAAATGTCCCCAAAATTGGTGTTGCATAATTGTGAAAGTATCAGTTCACACGAAGGGACGTGTCGCTACAAGATGTCCCGGAGACATGTCCCCGCAACATTTTCATGTGTGTGCAAGCGCTATGATTATGTCCCTGCTGCACGTCCCTGCTACATGTCCTTCAGTGTGTACTATACAAATTTTTCTAGCTGCTGCATGTCGCCGCGACATCTCCCTGCTACATGACCCCTCGTGTCTGACCACCTTAAGGCCCCGTCCACACGTATCCGGATATTTTTGAATCCGCAACTTTTTTGTTGCGGATTGGCCTTCCGTCCACACGTATCCGGCGAATTCGGCTCACGAATCCGCAAATTTTTGAATTCGCTCTCCAGAGAATCTCCAGAGTGGAAATTTTTGAATACGCTACGAGTACGCATCGTGTGGACGGTCGAATTCGGATATTTTTTAATACGCTGACGTAACAGTATCAGATCCAGTCTTTAACCGCGCGAATATTCAACATGGCCGACGGAAATGTTATCGCTTCACTTCCACATGGACTTATTTCTAGTATAATAACGTGTTTACAGTTGAACTTTGATTTGAACTTGGCCTTTTTGTATGCTTTTTTGACAACATTTAAAGAGGAGCCCTGGCTGCTAGAGCGAATCCGGATACGTGTAGAGGGGAAAATACGATTCGAATACGCTACATGTGGACGCGAACACGGCAAAAAAACTAGTGTTCACCGTGCGGAAAACGAAGGTTGAATTCACGGAAAACGCGGCAATTTCCTAGCGTTTACCAGTGTTTTGCATTCGGAAAATCCGAGGTTTTCCGTGTGTTTTCTTGTCGGTGAATTCCAGTATTCGTTCCATTATCCGGTAGTTTTCCTTTGCGGTAAATGCAGGTAAACGAATCATTTTCCGGCATTAACCGCTCGGTTAACGCTCGGTGAACAGCTTGTTTTCCTTTTGTTCATTGGCATTTTCCGACTGTAAAACAGCGTATTCACCGGAGTTAGCGGCCGAAAACAAGCATTTTCCGGGAAGGGGAATGCGTGTAAATACTGGAGAACGTAATGTTTTCCTGTGTTCACTTCGGGTTAACGCATAGAAAATTGCATGTTTTCTGGTGTTCACAAGCATTTTTCGCACGATAAACGAACTGTTCACAAGAGTTTTCCAGTCGAAAGCAGGCATTTTCCAGCATTTTTCCGCGATGGTGAATTCGAGTAAATTCGTTGAAACGCATTTTCCGGCGTTTTACCGTTCGGTTAACATATGGATAACAAAGTGTTTTCTGCCATTCACAGCCGTTTTGTGCATTCCAACATCATGTTCACTGGAGTTAACCAGTCGAAAGCATGTATTTTCCAGTATTTTCTTTAACGGTGAATTCGAGTAAATTCGTGCACCGCTTGCATTTTCACGCGTTTACCGCCGCTCGGTTGATTGTTGTTCTCCACATTCGATCCCATGGATTTCACTTCTTCGATTCAACTATACTAAAATTTCTAAAAGCATTTTCTCCCATTTTTCTCTCCCAGAGACAAGAAGAACTCCTTCAATTACTCTCAGCATTTTGCCCCATTTTCCTATCCCAGACACAAGAAGAACTCCTTCAATTACTCAACAACATATTTATTGATAAACAGTCAAAGTGTTAGCGCTACAGTTTATTATTACAATACTAATTCAGAGTCCATAATTGACCCTGATAACAATCATGTTTTTCAGTCTTTCACCATAATTTACTTTACAGCCAAAAAAGAACCAAAACCCTAAGAAAAGTGCAATTTAGGGGCCGATTACATGGCGAATTTCAGCCCGGCTTCCGAAATAAATCGTAATAAAGCCCGGGATGAAAATTCCAGCCCGGTTTCAGCCCGGCCAAACGGGCTGAAACCGGGCTGGTGTTACATGGTGAATTTCAGCCCGGCCAAACGGGCTGAAATTAACCATGTAATCGCATCTGAATTTCAGCCCGGGCTGAAAAGTGAATTTGGCCATGCCCAGTCGAATCTTCGACGCCATTTTGATTCTCGTGGCAATCTTCCCGCGCGATTTCAAACTTGGCGCCCGGGCTGAAATCGGCCATATAATCGGCCCCTTGAAGAGTAAATTTGGGGAACAAATTGACTGTCTAGTCTGAAATGTGTAGGTCTATACAAACTATAAACAGAAGTTCTAAATACATTAAATTTCTAATAACTAATACGTGAACTTCATGTACCTACATGTAGGGAGTCAAGGCGAACATTCTGAGAATGTCAACTTGATACATTAAAACTTATGCCGGCATCAGACCCATTTGAAATACTTCTGATACTTGAAATTGCAACTGAAGAACAAATGCAATTGGCTTATCAACTAGCCACACATCAAACAAACATTTTCTCAAATCTCTAATTCTGAAGTCTACATCTATCTTCAACCCTGATGATATATCATCAATTATAACATTTATGAAAATTAAATTTCTAAAAATATTAGCTTCAAGCTAAGAGAGGAGCTAGAAAAAAATATACCTGCTGTACATAGTAAAAAAAAAATCATGTAATATACAGTCTTGAAACTCTCTTGTCTTGAAACTCTCTTGTCACAAAAGTGATCACTTTAAAGTGCTAATTAAGGTGGTTGCTTGTGGGAAAATTGAAATCAACAAATTGTCTGAATTCAAAACTGATTTCGGATACATATAAAAATGGAGTGGTGGGCCTACATCATCCCTATCATTGTGTAAAAAAATATATAGCTAATTTATATGTGAAGCTAACAAGAGGTGGTTGCTAGAAGAGAGTTGACTGTACACTTAATAATATTATTAAATTGTGAGCTCAAGATTTCTATCCTGTGATGGTTGATGAATGCGAAGCCCGAATCAACTACTGTAAACTGCTGCTTATTAAAGCCCGGGCTTATACAACTTCATAAGGGTTTTTGGGCTGTCAAGCAAAAAATATAGTGATAAATAAGCATTGTTTTAGTTAATTTGGTGCAAATGTTTGTAAAGAATTGCTGTTAAGGAACTGTAGTGTACCTATATATAGGAAGGGGTACCACCAGGATAATGTTTTGTTATCAAACAGATGGGCCTATAACTGGGTGAGCTTATAACTGGGGGGTTATATGCGGTAGTTTTAGCATCACGCATAGAAATCAAGAGCGAATAAATAATAATAGTTTTAGTATAAATCTACTAGATGTTCAAAAAATTATCCAAATCCTCCTCACAGGCACTTCGAAAACGCGAAGAAGCGTCCGCCATTTTGCTGACAACACTCTACTCACTTTCTACAACAGAATAGATAGTGAGTAGCATAGCCATTAAGAGAACAGCATCCGTAATAAAATGCTAGTAGATTTATACTAATGGGCATTATTATTTAAAATTACATGGTGGTGGCCCAAAGCAATTTTTCTGGGACCTCACTTTTAGTTCTATTGCTTGGTCTACCGACCCTCCTTGTTACTGATTGCCTCTTTTGTTGATTTGTCATCGATGATTTATGTCTCTGGTCCAAAATACTGAAGAAGTTTTAAACTTCGTCCGTCCTCCAAGTGAGAGGCCTTGTCACAAGAGCTGTCTCCTCTTCTTGATCAGATTCATCTGAGGAGACCAGACTCAGGTGCAAGGCCTCATAAATTTCTTCCTTCTTCTCTTCCTCACTTGCCACTTTGAGTCTCTTTTCCAGTTTCTAAAGGAAAAAATGCGAGAAAGAAGTATTTATAATATACTGTATACATGAAGCAAGGAATTCCTGCAATAAAGCATTTTTAAAGGCACTTGTATGAACCTCAGTGTCAGTGTCAGAGTTGTTTTTGGTTTGAAACTTTTAAAACCAGATCTGATTTTAACCTTTCCCTACTTTTAGATAAAACTTAATTCAAACCTCCCAAATTAAAGTTACAAGAAGCTGATAGAATAATTGGCAGTTTTGAAAAGAACTCCTGTAAAACAATTTTTTTCAAGCACCATGTGAACAGCAGAAAGGGAAAACCAAACTATTTAACTGAGTTATACTAGAGATGCCCTTACCCTTTTAATTCTTTGTCGCCTCTTTTGCTCCCTCTGATACTGCTCATAAGTGCCGTTTTCTTCCTGTCGTCTTCTTTTTTTAGAGGACATGTAGTTTTGAGAAATAGCATCTAAAGAAAGGATAGGTACACTACAATCAGTTACATTGTACATGAAGAAGATGGCCAGTTTTAACAATCATATTAGCCATTTAAAATTCATTACTTTTTCTTTTTGGGGAGTTGTGGCTGTGTCATGTAAATAGAGCATCTTAGTAGTAAGCCTGTGTTCATATGAAACAAAATTCATAAATTTGGAGACTTACATTTACTACGTCCTGGGAGGAGGGTGGTTTTATCTAGTATACAAAAATTGTACCCCCGCCCCCCACTGCAATTACAATTTGAAAAATGTACCCCCCTCCCCATCCCTTGCTCTCCTTTCATTTCTTTCTAGTTTAATAATATTAAAATTCATATATTTGATAAGTGATGGGTAGCCGGGTGGTTGAAGGACCGCTAACCATTCAAGATTGCCCTGTTCACCAGCAAACTCATTTCCAGGGTCTCTCTTCTTCATGCCGCTGCACCAGGTTCAATGGTTCACCAGTGGCCAGTCTCTCATCAAAACAAGTATTCATTTCAGTTATATTTTATAAAATATATTCTTAACATTTTTTTTTAGATTGGCATTATTTCAATAACTGTTATATACATGTGCTTGCTACCATTTGTATGTCTTTAAATTTTACCCCCTGAGATGCAAGGTAAAAAACAACCTCCCCAAATGGAGCTTGTTAAAAAAAATTACCCCCTCCCCCACCAAAAAAAAACCACCCCTCCCCCAAGGACATAATAAATGATCAGTCTCTTGGAAACCGTGAAATGTGATTTCCAGTCTCCTTAAAGTGCCCCCTGCGATCAAATTTTATAAATGTTTTTATTTCATTTTTCGAAAGAAAATATTGTAATTATTGCCCAGTCCAAACCGTTTTTCTTTCAGATTGCCAAACTCGTGTTCTGCATACTAAATAAGCTGTATTCACATGCTGCAATTTTAAGCCAGCGAGTCTTTGACGTCACTTTCTCTGGCTTCTTTTGAAACTACTGGAACATGCAAATGTAATTGGGGCCGTGCAAACGAGAAAGGTACAGTCATAAAAAAACGCTTTCCCGTGATCAGATTGAAAAACAGTTTGGACTGGTCAGTAATTACAATATTTTCTTTCGAAAAATGAAATAAAACAATTATAAAATTTGATCGCAGGGGCACTTTACGATCTAGGAGGATTTCTGTACAATGCAACAATGCACTCGGTTGGATTTACCTTAAATTAAAACCAAGTAATTAGTTGATTTAGAAATAATTAACACACCTAGAATTCGTCTTTCTGTACAGACAGAATCATTTTGAATCTGGTCTATTTGTTTGACCTCTCTCAACATGGTGGCTAGAACAGCTTGGTTTGGCGGTTCATTCTCTCTGTGAAAAAAATAAAATTGCATAATTATGACATATTAATAGTATGACAATCAAACTACAGATTATAAAGTCTTGATCAAACCATCTGTGGTGTTTGCTTTATTCCCCCCCCCCCCCCCCCCCCCCCCCCACAGACCAATGCTGTCTGAGCTGCCAAAATTTGGCCAGGCAGCGTGAACAGGGTCTGAAATTAACTTTTTTAAATCAGCGCCAGCTGGCAACTAAACAAAAAATTTCAGTTGCCAGATGGCAAATTCTGCTTGCCAATTTTTTAAAATGTTTTCGCTTACAATAAAACTTGAAAAAAAAGCAATTTTTTCCCTTTCTATGCCATTTCTATGCTTAAATAATCATACTCCAAACAATGACCACAATAAAGTCTTGTGTGTGTCACATATTTTCGACTTTGTTGTGAACTAATTACCTTTTGAAGAGGCAAAGTATCTCACTTAGAAAGTACATGTAGGCATAGAAAAACATCTACCCCTTAATTCGTTGATGCTTTTAAACTTTCTTTTCTTCCATAAAGAGCTATGGCACGATGAATCGCGTTTGGTAAAAACAAGAGGCGATAGCATTGTTGTTGGGTAAATTGTAAAATTTAACCTCAAATTGTCAAAATGCCTGCGTTAAAACAGTGCTTGCTATCTTTGTCAGACATTTTTAAGCTTTCAGCAATAAAGGAACACCGAAGACGAATGAAAGAAGCCAAAGAAAAGAGTCTGTAAAGGTGTGTCTGTAAACAAGCAGCAATCTTAGATAACCTTAGTTATAACCAGGCTAAATAAAAACGTGCTCAAGAAATTTGCAGTAAAATCACTTGTGAATATCATGTTTTCACGGCGTTAACCGCTTCTGGAAAACATTCACGAACGCGGTGTTAACACACGTTAGAAAACTAACGGAAAACGTTCAGGAAAACAAGCGATTAACTGGCGTTATACGGTTGCAGTAAAATCACTTGTGAATATCATGTTTTCACGGCATTAACCGCTTCTGGAAAACATTCACGAACGCGGTGTTAACACACGGTAGAAAACTAACGGAAAACGTTCAGGAAAACTAGCTCTTCAATGGAGTTTTCCTAGCACAGGAAAACTCATGACGAACTGCATGTTTTCCTAGTGTTCAGCGATAGTGAATTTCGAATTCGCCGAACATTAACCCAAATTGGAAAATGCAATGTTAACATGATATTTTCTTCGCATTTTCCGTTTGGTAAAATCACCGGTGAACGAGGGTTTTTTTGCCGTGGAATATGTTGATATTTTCTAATCCGCAACAAAGAAGTTGCGGATTCAAAAATATCCCGATACGTGTGGACGGGGCCTAAATTTATGAAAAACATTAGAATATAGAATTAAACTAGTAGATGTTAATTTTCAACATATAATTTGGCTAATTCGGATGTCCACTTATTTCCAGACAGACAAGTAGCAATAAACATACAATTTTGATGTCTGGGTCATACATAGGCCCACATAAAATGTTCAGACTCTGAACTGTGGACTTACTATCTTCGCTATTGAACGAGAAAAACTTTTATATTCTAATACGCTCCCCCGCTGAACCGAATATAAATCATTTACCATGTAATAAGCAACCACTTATGGGGTGTGTCAACACGAGCCGTGTACAGGCCTCTTTATTATGTCCTCCATGTCAATTAAATTACAAGATATATGTCAATAACCAATGTGGCGCAAAATAATAACAGAGCAGTAACTGTAATGTCTAGCATGAAGATTACGATCACAACATAATCTAGTATAATGTGAAAAAACAAAACAAAACATGGCAAGCCAAGAATAGAAAAAATAAACCTCCTGGATGCTAATATAGCCATTGGGTATTTAATTTAGAGGCGAACAGAGTGCGGTCGTATGACTCGAATGAATACAAATGAAGGCCTCACCGTATATATACCCGACACCCCGCTAATGAAGCATTGTGACAAAGTGTCACAAACGCCCAAAAATGAGGTTACGTAACCCATGATAAATACATTTATATTCTAATACGCTCCCCCGCTGAACCGAATATAAATCATTTACCATGTAATAAGCAACCACTTATGGGGTGTGTCAACACGAGCCGTGTACGGGCGAACTAAAAGAACGGGAAGTAAATTAAATACCCAATGACAATGAAACCGACAACAAAACAAGAGTATTATCCTTTATGTAGCCATCCTTAGCCTTGCCTGATTTCCAACGTCCGTGTCTCTCAAACAAACGATCAGAAATCTGGGCATTTGCCGCGGCGGAGGCGCCTCCAGCTCTAATTAGGCTGTGAAGCCCATAATCTTGTTTGGAGAGGCCAACGGCCTCAAAAGCGGAAAGCACTATCTCGCGCGCCCTAGAGTAGGACAATGGGGCAGACCCACGAAAACGATAAGATCCATTGCTGCTGCAGAAAACAAGTGGACGGAAAATTAAAACTTCACTGTCTTCTGAAAAAGAAGCAACTGAAAAATAACGAAGGGTTAACATAACAGGACAAGTAGGCTTTAGGGTTTTAGCAATGACAACCCAAGCTCCATCCCTATAAATGTCCGTCTTGCTACGCTGAACAAAAATTCTCATGAAAGAATCTTCAAATAGAAATCACACATGCGCAATTGAACTAACTTGTTGAAACGGAAAAATCCCGCATAACCCAAAACACACAAACTGAGCAAACGTAAATCAGATAAACTAGCGGAAGCGGAGCCATAATGCGCAAACAAGCGCTGAACAACTTCAGGAGTAACTGGTTCTTTCTTTCTAATCGGAACACTAAGAAGCCTTTTGGCAGATTCCAATAATGGAATAACAACAGGTGAATTACATGGGTCGGGATGACCTGCTAAATCATGAAACCACCTAAGCCCGTAATGGACTTCGTCAATAATGTTACAAGAAACCGATTCTTGTATCAAACTAAGAAAAAATAAAGAAACATAAACGCTAGAAGCGGGAAAAATTACAATCTCCTTGAACTGTGAAGCCCATTTTCTCCATGCATTAAAACCTCTTTCATACTTCTTAGCTGTATTTGCGCTTTTGCTCTTGAGAAGAACTTCAGGGAGCTCCTGAGCTAATAACTTGAGGCGGCTGTCTTCAACATGTTGAAAACCAGGCTGTAAAGCCCCTCTGACAAAATCTATGGGAACAACGTTAGCATTACAAAAATAAATATCATAACAAACGTGAAACTAATTTACAACGCAAAGAACAACCCTGTACAACCCTGTACAAATCTGCACAACGCCACTAGGCGAGAATCAAGCCACTCGGCAAACTAGTTTCATTCGAAACACAGTCAAGGAACAAGCAGACGAAACTTCTTGAACTCACGAACATAACCACTGACCAGTGCGAACGTCACTGCAGTCAAAAAACCACTCGGCATAAAAGAAAAAACGCCATGCCTAAGAACTGTGACCCCTAGCGTCAATTCTGACAGCTAGAACCGCACTATTGAACTTATCAGAGCCTATGAGCGAATCCTTATAACACCCAAAAGCAAATATCCCCGAGGGATCTGGGAAGTTAATGGACCCAACAAGGTATGGTTGAAAATCAAGCGAGCTCGCAAATAGAAAAGGCCAAAAAACGTTAGACGGCCAATAAGGGACCACTAAAGTCCCAAAGGCGCCACATGAAACAAGATGTTGGATCACCCTTGTGATACAATGTACTGGCGGAACGAGCCTATTATTTTCTGCCGTCCAAGAGACTGAAAAAGCGTCAACAGCTTCTGAGCCTGATACACAAAACCTAGAATTGAATCTAGGGAGATGGGCATTGGACGCGTTAGGAAACCTATCAACGGTATGGGGACCCCAGATAGAATCTAAATGGGCAAAAAACCCCTGGGTAGTATACCAGTCGTCGTAATCGATAATGTTGCTAATTTCATCAGCACAAACATTAAGCTCTCTGGGAACCCATTGAGGAACAAGACGAACATTAAAAATCCTACAGAAATCAAAAATCTCAAGCGCAATAGAATGCAATTCTGCCTTAGGACTCCCTATGTCAACTATACGGACCGCCCCTTGATTGTGAGAGTGCCATTTAACGGACTTGCCCTGAACTGAATCCTTAAACGATGTTAAAGCAAAAAACACGGCTTTAAGTTCTCTCCATGTAGAGCTCTTCATAGCCTCACATGGACTCCACATACGGTGACATACTTGGCTAGTACCGACAAGGTAAGCGCCACAGGCTACGTTACTAGCATCTGAAAAACTAAGCAAACAAGGCGCCTGATAAGGCACTATAAGTCTAGAATTAAGGCTCGCGATATTGTTTTTCCAGAAAAATCTTTCCGAAAGACAATCGTTATGAAGCCCGATATTGAACCGAGAATCCCACGAAGACCTGGAGTCCATGACCTTGTACAAAAAACGGGTCTTAAGACGAGTCAAATTACCCAAGACTGGTGACATTGACATAACATGGCCTGTGATCGAGGCGCAATCCCGAGCAGTGACTTACGGAGCCGATTGAAGGAATTTCTCTAAAAAACCAATAAAATTGGAAATACGCCTATCAGAGATAGAAAACGAACCAGAAACAAGATTCCAGTTCAAACCCAACCAAACAAGTGACTGCGTAGGTTCCCAAGTAGACTTAGCGGAATTAGCGACAAAAACTGCATAACCCAGCGATGTCCGAACGAGCAATGAATGATCCTTAGCAATTCGCAATGAATCACCCTCACCACACCCGTCGTCGAGAAACACGACTATTTTGATGCCACTAAGTCTCCAAAACTTAGCCAGACTTGAGATCAAAACTGAAAAGGAAACCACCCTTGTTTACATATGATAACAAGACCTTCCTCCTCCTCCCTTGCTCTTAATCTTCTGCTTCCAAATAGACTGGTTGACATGCCTCAAATCGAGAATAAGCCTTTTCTTGCCTGACGATTGAATCGACACAGAAAGCGGGTTAACAACGTGTGGGACAAAGGGTACCTCAACCACCGAGTGATTGCAAACTAATTCAGATATAGCCGACTCGACAAACAACGCATTATCCAAAGCTGACCTATTGTTAAGAAAAAGCGCCCTGCTAGGGGTACTGAGAAAAGGGATGCGATAACCGAACTTGATAGTATCAGTAACAAAGCTATTGGCGCCAATAGAATACCAATAATAGAGCGCGGCCTTAAGCCTGCCTTTCAGTACAGGCAAAACAGAGTTCTGTTCATATTCGAATAGATTTCGATCGTAATCGAAATCGACTAAAGAACTAGAGTCTCTTTCTCTGAAAAACTCTAAGCTGGAAAAATCCATAATCACAAAATAAATACTTAACTTTTACTCCAAGTTCTAGGGAAGGTTTTTATTTACCTCCAAGGTTTGAGGAGAAACCGGAATTCAACTGGCTGGAACTTGAAGGTCTGGGTTGGGAATGTCCAGGACACTCGGATCTCCAATGACCTTGCCGACCACAAGCGAAGCAGAAATCGCCAGGCTTTGCTTTACTAGCGGGTGCAAAGGAACGAGAAGCGGAAGCAAAATTGAACTGACGCTATATAAACCCGACACCCCGCTAATGAAGCATTGTGACAAAGTGTCACAAACGCCCAAAAATGAGGTTACGTAACCCATGATAAATACATTTATCATTAATCGCGCCAAGTTACTTATAATTTCGGAAAGCGCTTTCTAGCACTGGACGATGAAATTTAAATCTCGGTAACAGAAGGACTTCAAATGATAATAAAAAAACTTGTCTTCGGCGTGACTCAAGCTAGATTGATCAAATGCAATCAAATTTAACGAAACGGTTACAAGCCCTTTTTGTCATGACGTAGCATTACATTGCGAATAGAATCGGTGCGATTGAATAGTGTGCGCAGACAGGATGCGCAAAACAAATTGCTGCTTTGTAATGACAAAAGCAGAAAAGAAAATTATTTTTTGTTTCCAGAGACCAAACAGTTTGTCTGTATCGGAAAGGTATTTTACATTGACATTCCTTTAGCCAATCTGTCAGTTCAGACGATGTTTGTACAACGATTGTAAAGCATGTTGTGATGTTATGACACCACGCTTCATTTGTTTGTGTGAATAGACCTCATTAGCTTGTATGGTTTGTTTGCCCAATGTAGGTCATGCAATACAATACAATACAATACAACACAATACAACACAACACAACACACAACAACACAACACAACACAACACAATACAACACAACACAACACAATACAATACAACACAACACAATACAATACAACACAACACAATACAACACAACACAACACACAACAACACAACACAACACAATACAACACAACACAACACAATACAACACAACACAACACACAACAACACAACACAACACAACACAATACAACACAACACAACACAATACAACACAACACAACACAATACAATACAATACAATAAATACAATACAATACAATACAATACAATACAATACAATACAATACAATAATTTTTATTTAAACGCAGTAGTGATTAAAACGTTGCCGCTTACGGAGTCGTGCATTCAAACTAACTAAAACTTAATCGCGCATGCCCAAGTGCACTTTTCTACCCAGATGACCTCGCTTTTCATCCCGGGCTGAAATTTCATTCTGATTACATGAGGTTTTCAGCACGTTTGCTGAAACTTTCTTCATGTAATCGCAAACGTAGTTTTAAAAAGAATAGATCAAGAAACCGGGATGACATCTCAGCTCTCCTAACTGGGCTGAAATTCGCCATGTAATCGGCCCCTAAATCAGCTTAATCGAGGGATAAAATTTATCCTTCGATTAGATTCTGTTCCTGAAAGTACGATTAGAAAATAAAGGGATAAAATAAGGGTTAAATTTAATCTATCTTGCGAGGTCGATTAACTCACCAATCGGCGAATAAATTTTGTCAAAACAAACAAAATGGCGGAATAAACAGGTAAATAAGAAGCGGAAAAGTCTAGAGTCCATAGCTCAGAAGGAGGTCGGATACCTTATTGAGACTTATATAAAGGAGTAACTGGTTAGCTTTCAGTTGAGGTTCGGGGTAGCAGTTTATATAATTAAATTTAGGACTAAGCAACCCGAGAAGCTAGGTGGTACAGTGGTACGGTAGGCTATGTAAGCCTAAGCCTAGCTGAGGTCACAGGTTCAATCCTGAGTGGGGATTTCAGATTTTCTTTTTTACACTTAAAAATTTATTGAAAATAAAATTCTAAGTGTCGGCATTACGTTATATAATTCTCAATAAGTGTCCGACCTCCTTCTGAGCTATAGAAGGTAGACTCTACCATAAGAAGCAAAGGACCGCGAGCGGTTCGTTAAGTTGGTCTATGAAATATAGAAAGCAACTCAGTACTTATACTAGAAAAGCTTAGAAATAGTTCCTCTGGGCGACTTTAATGATAGATGAACTTGCTGTCCTTAATAAACTGGTGGTTGTCCGAGATAAACATGAGTTGACAAAATAGCTACGGTGCTTTTTGTCGTTGTCTCTTACTCTGACTATTATTAAGAAATCAATTTCACCCTTTTCCCTTATATTTGTCTGAAAGCCGAAATGATATAGAAAACTGCTAATATGAAATAATTAAACCTCCTCATCCCCTTTGACTCATCCATAACAACAGCGACTCAGTAAAAAAAAAAAACGCTCGAGGCTCATCTTGTATAAAGCAATGCACTGGATTCCCATGGTATAAATACGTGATGAACTTAATTAGTGACATTAACTTCTTTCTTACCCATCATTTTCTGTTACGTCATATTTCTAAAGTTTTATGTGTAACGCCGGTCCTTTTATATCTGTATTCATTTTTGTCTTTTAGCCCCCGCAGAATAATAGTAGAATAGAATAATACCTTTTGTTATTACAAATAACCCAGCACTTCCCCCCCGGGGGGGGGGGGGGGGGTACTCCCTATAATGGACTATACGGGGATGCTCCGCCCGAAAGGGGTACCTTTTTTAGGCTGGCGGTATATGAAAGGGTAGGGATTTCACGAGTTTAAGTATATGAAAGGGTAGGGATTTCACGAAGTATAGGAAAGGGTAGGAAAAAAAACGGGTTGAAGTATAAAAACGGGCAGGGAAAACTGCCATTTAAGTATTATAAAAAGCGCCTATTAAACAGACGCACGTATTATATGAAAGAGGTGCCATATATGAAAGGGATACAATTTTCAATGAAAGGTATATGAAAGGGGTACCTTTTCTGTCAAAAATGGTATATGAAAGGGTAAGGGTTTGGACCTTGGGGCGGAGCATCCCCGTACAAAACTTTGTTGGGTACCCCCCCGGGGCACTTCCTCATATTTCTGATATCATACGTAAACACGTCAACATCTTACCTTCCTCTGACCGCTGCAAATCCATCTTCAAATATCCACCTTTTGTTGCTTATAGACGCTTGGCTCTTTAATACCGCTGTGGACAAGATTGTGCCGCTACTTGTCCTTACATTACTAACGGTCTTCAACATCACACTTTTTATTATACTGGCGAAACGCGTTCTATCACCTCTTACATAAGCTTGTAATATCAGAAACCTCATTTATATAATACAATGCGCTAGCAGTATATTGGGGAAACAAAACGACGACTTAGAGACAGATTTAACGAGCACAGACGGTCAGTTGACAAAACTAACATCAAATCTAAAGGTAATACTTTAGAGTCACACGGCATGAACCGAAGGTAATGAAATGTAATTACTTTTTCGTTTTTATTTCCGATTTCGTCATATCTTGTATTACTTACAGTCTTCTATATTGTGAAATTCTCCTTGTATATAACATCGTACTAGTTGTACCTATCGGTAAGTGCCAACGAGCCAATAAATCATTGTTGTTGTTGTGAATCATTGTTTCCCTTAACAGCAATTATCATTATCAACAACAATGATTCATTGGCTCGTTGGCACTTACCGATAGGTACCACTAGTATATAGTTGTAATGAATTTTTTGCAAAAAGAACAGCATGGAATGGTTTTCGATATAATTTATATTTGTTTGAAATGTTAAAAATACAGTAAATTGTAATTTAGGCGATTTTGAGAAGAACGTGCTATTTCTTATAGGTGTATAGCACAAGTTTCTTGCTGTAGGTGTTCATAATGAGACTGGTTTGTTAGTATGATGCAAAACTTTTTACTTTTTGCAACGTTAAAAATGTCCCAAATGTGAGCCGTGATTGAGGTTTGAATAATTGGTTGTTTGGGTTATACACCTTATTCATAAATGGCGGCCGATTTATTATTCTTTTGTATTTATTTTAACTAGCCTCACTAGCCTCATTTTAGAGTATAAGTTCTTTTGAATTTTGCACATGCTAACGAGGCTAGTGAGGCCAATTAAAATAAATACAAAAGAATAATAAATCGGCCGCCATTTATGAATAAGGTGTATTAAAACACACTATTTTCACTATTTTCACTATTTCCATGGACCTCAAGATCTCCGTTGAATAACATCCAGCTGCAATTGTAATGGTCAGAACGATAAAAAAAAAACTACAAAAAAGTGCCATATTTTGATGAACGTAACTATATTTTTAATTGGATGATGCGATCAGTTAAGGCTGATAGCTCAAATCTGTAAGTCAGGCGTGAGAAATTGCTCCATAGGCGTGAGTAGGAGGGAGATTGGAGTTTGGGACTCGCAGGTGTGAGACTCAAGCGTGAGGCGTGAGACTTGGCATGTAATTATATAATTATGTTCAATCATAACAAATCCCAACCTCGTTCCCAGGGTCTCTCATCTTCCCGCCCCCTGGAGCGAGAGAAGAGAGACCCTGGTCAACTCTGGTCACGTGCCTCTTGGACATTTATATTCCTAAGGAGGGGTCGACGGTGTTTGTAACTTTGTCTCGTTTTCTTCACAGTGGCTCGTGCTGTGCGCGAGGCCGTTGACGTCCGGAAACGGTTCAATCAAATGATTCAAACAAAAGCGAATGAATTATGCGCAAGGATTAAAATGGTTATCGTTCAATAATTTTACAAGCGTATAATGAAATAATGAAATGTAAAGATCTTGTACATGTATAGACATTCAAACGGCTGGAACTGGTAAATGTTGAACAAAACAACATGCCTCACCTACGAAGAATAAAAGCTATCATTATCTTCTCTACCTCGTTTCCTGTTATAAAAGTGTAGAGTCGATCTGCATGTCAAAATATTTCTCCACTTCACCATCGTCCGAGAACAGACGGCGACAATTTAATGTGCCTGTCGAATGAAGCTTGAAGATCGCCTGCTAAATAGTATGTAGCGATAATTCATCTTAGTTCGGAACAATGCCATATAAAATCAAAAGCATTTTCTGCCGAGACCGAGCTTAGCGGCGGCGTCCAGTAATAAAATTGGACTGTAATTGTGTTGCGAGTGCAAAATTAGCTTTTAATACTGCCGACAAATCTTCAAGCGCCGTGACAATTCCCCAACTGTTAATTTACAGATCCTAAAGCAACTTGCACTCTCAAAACCAGTCGATGTGAATATGTTTTGAAGTCTGCAGATGACCGCCGCTTCACATTTATCAGAAGCCGCCAAACGCTTTTCGGATTTGTTTTGATTTGCAATGCTCTGCTAGAGCGAAGAAATTTCACACTTTGCCGCCCCTCCCTCAAATCTTTTATTTGTTACATCCCAGATTTTGGGACGCACGTGACCAGAGTTGACCAGGGTCTCTCTTCTCTCGCTCCAGGGGGCGGGAAGATGAGAGACCCTGGGAACGAGGTTGAACAAATCCAAGTTACATACACCTTAAAAAAAACAGAATTTCATTCAAATTATTTACGAAATGAACCATCTGGATGTTGAAAGGTACGGTACAAATCCCAGCAAACTTCAACACTTTGGAGCCTCGTGACGTCACAAAGGAAAATAGTGTTCTGATTGGCTCGTGCGAAATATCAACAACATGCGGCTACATCCTAATATGGTCAAAAAATGTCACTGACACTGGAAAAGACTCGAGTCTTAATGAGCTTATCAATTATGCGATTCAATAGTTAGAAATCCAAGTTTCATACACCTTAAAAAAAAAACAGAATTTCAGGCAAATTACTTACGAAATGAACCATAAAATCTCCGCCGAACGACGTACGGAAGTGGACGGTGAAAAGTACAAATCCCAGCAAACTTCAACACTTTGAAGCCCCGTGACGTCACAAAGGAAAATAGTGTTCTGATTGGCTCGTACGAAATATCAATAACATCCGGCTACATCCTAATATGGTCAAAAAAATCTCACTGACACCGGAAACGATCACTTACGCTAAAATCGCGCTGAGCGATCTGAGATTTTTTCTGCATATCCTTCAAACTACGTATGGCTCTATATACTGCCGCCTCGTCAGGCTCGCGTTTTCGCTCGCCTGACTCGTTGGCAATGACATGTTGTATATTTAGTAACATCTTAATATACCTTGTACTAAACAAAATATACGCTGTTTTCAGCTTTGCTTTAAAGTTTTATATTCAATTTTTTTTTTTGCTGAAGCAGATCCTCAAGGATCCAGCAGTACAAGTAGCGGGATTCTCGTGTACGTTTTCGTGCCATTTAGCCCCGTATAAGGTTTGTTTTGTAAACCGAAATATCGGGCAAACATATTCAAGTGTTTGTTTCTTTGTTTGTTTCACTTCTGTCTCAATCTCTTCTCCTTGCCGTAAGGATCAGTTTGCCGTTTTTACCTACGGATTGTTATGTCTGGGTCATACAGTGGCCCGCATAAAATCTTAAGATTCTTACATCTTTGCTATTAAAGAGGAGATCTCTCCTAAATTGAATTAAATTGAACTAAATGAAATTGAGCCATGCTACTTACAATTTCAGAAAGCACTTTTTCTAGTAGGACGATGAATTTTTAATAGATCCCGGTACCCGGTACCAGATACCAGGGCAAATTCAAACATGGCGTGACTCAAGATAAAAACTTCCGGGAAATTGTTCCTAGCAACTGTCTGTCACTTTAATAAAGAATGGAGTAAAGTTCATTCCTTCAAGTTGTTGTGCAGCTTTTTATCATGGCTACCAGAATTGAAGCAGCGATTACCATTGTTTTCGTGATTACCTTCGCTGGTAAGTGCTTTCAGCTTGTTTTAATCTGCTAATTGTAACTAAGCTGTCTGAATAATGTTAGATTTACTTTTTAGTTTAACAGTCTCCCTTCAAGGAAAGGAACATTAATTTATCCACGCTCACGACACCTCAAACAAACATTTTAAAAGTCGAAGCAGACACCTTGTCAGGCCCAGTTCAAACGTCGAACTTCACATGTGCCGAACCTAATGCAAATTAGCAAGAACAATAGATTTTGCTCATTTGCATTAGGTTCGGCACATGTGAAGTTCGACGTTTGAACTGGGCCTCAGACAACTTTTTAGCTACGACACAGCTCTGCGTATAATTATAAGTATGTCTTTCGGCTGAATCGATCCTTTAGACACATTTGAATCTTTGGGCCCGTAATGTCAGATGAAATGACACCTAGTCCATATTTAACTTTCGTTTCTTCTTTAAATAAAATTCATAATAATTAATTATTCTATGCCTGACTTCGATTACCGTATTAGAGGAAAGTGCCTCTTGGAAAACATTGGAAATGGTATTTTCAAACCTTAGGCGTTCGCTAGTCCGGTCGAAAACCAGCTTACGGGCTTGAGAAACCGAATGACTGTACAGTCGACTCCCGATAACTCGAACCAAAATTGATTTCTCCTGGATGTAATGTTACTCTCGGTAACTCGAACCCTCGATAACGCGAACCTCCCGCGCTAACGCGAAGCAATTTTCGTTTCCCTTCAGGACATTTTCTATATAATTCTACCCTCGATAACTCGAACCACGTTTGTCAAAACGTGACAAGTCAAAAAATACAGTACTTTAGTCCAAAACATTGAGTTTATTTTGAAGCAGCCGCGTATTCTTTCTTTTTGAAAAAGTAAAAGTGTTAAAATCGCTTGAACTCTGTAGCAGTAGCTCGACGTTGTTCGCATTACAGTAGAGTGATTTTACTTCATCTGTGAAATAGTAGAATAGTACGCACTATTAGACTATAATTCCATTGTTTCCTTTTGTTTAATTTGGACTATAACACACTAATTGTTAGATAGTGTTTCACAGATGAAGTAAAATCACTCTAATAAAATTTGATTAAAATGTACACTGTATAAACAGAAATACACAGTAAACCCTGTTTTTTCCTTATTTCCGGTCATTTGTTCTCAACTTCTCAGCTTGCATTTGAATTTGTACAGAAGAAGGTTCGAGTTATCGGGAGTCGACAATATAATACAGATTCAAATGCGAGCGGTTGTAGATCCGTTCTTAAAAAGGCAAAGCAGAAGAGATGTTATCGCGTATCTCATTTAAAACCAGGCGTTTTTATTCGCACACATTTTTAATTCAGTTCTTTGAGCGTTTTGCTTTTGAGCTTGGATCCTATTAATTGCATCAATTGCGTTTAATGTATACGTATATGTGGATTAAAAATATCAGCTGCCGCAGTTCATGGAACAGACTGAGCCCAGCTAAACGAATCACAAAGTAAAGATTTTAAGTAGAAGGCCATGCAACACGTTTCAGGATAAGAACGAGAACTCGTTTGTGTAATATATATATTTTATATATTTTTTGTAGGTGAACTTTTCTTGTACAAAAGTTTTGGGTACTTGATTAGAAACGACGAAAAAAAGGTGGGGTGCCCGTGCTCGTTTACGAGAAAACAGTCACTACTCTGTTCTCAATTATTATCAATATACGCGGCCAAATGAGAAACTGCCTTCGAGAAAACACGCATAGACCACTTTCATAATGGCGGCCGATTTATTTATTCTTTTATATGTATGTTAATTAGCCCCACTGGCCTCGGTAACATGAGCAAAATTCAAAAGAATTTTTACTCTAAAATGAGACCAGTGAGGCTAATTAACATACATATAAAAGAATAAATAAATCGGCCGCCATTATGAAAGTGGTCTATGAGTGGCGGGCGATATTGAATTTGACGGGCTGCAAATGCATTTACGGCCCTGTTTCTGTTAAACATTTTTTTCTTATTAAATGAATTTGTACGATTTGGCCTTGTGTATTGCAGCATCATTTGCAACATCATTTTCGCAGCTTCATTTGCGCCCGAGCGGAGCAAATGATGCTACTCGGGCCACAAATAAACTATATGCCCTCCAAAAGTCATGTGATTGTCCTATTAATGTACGTGCGCTCGTGCACGCGCTAATGACGCAAGACATTATGCACAGTAAGTGATGCGCAACGCAAAACAGTGAAATCTAAGTTTATGGAAACCATTAGAATATAGAATTAAACTAGTAGATGCTAATTTTCAACATATAATTTGGCCAATTCGGATGTCTACTTAAAAATTATTTCCCAATCTATTGCATACTGAGGTTTTGTAACAGCAGACAAGTAGCAATAAATATACAATTGTTATGTCTGGGTCAAACATAGGTCCACACTCTGAACTGTGGACTTACTATCTTCGCTATTGAACGAGAAAAACGAGAAAAACTTTCATCATTAATCGAGTCAAGTTACTTATAATTTCGGAAAGCACTTTCTAGCACTGGACGATGAACTTTAAATCTCGGTAACAGAAGGACTTCAAATTATGATAATAATAAAAAACCTTCTCTTTGGCGTGACTCAAGCTAGATTGATCAAGTGAGTCAAATGCAATCAAATTTAACGAAACGGTTACAAGCCCTTCTTGTGTTTAGATAACATGACGAAGCATTACATTGCGAATAGAATAGTGCGATTGAATAGTGTGCGCAGACAGGATGCACAAAACAAATTGCTGCTTTGCAATGAGAAAAGCAGAAAAGAAAACTATTTTTTGTTTCCAGAGACCAAATAGTTTGTCTGTATCGGAAAGGTATTTTACATTGACATTTCTTAAGCCAATTTGTCAGTTCAGACGATGTTTGTACAACGATTGCAAAGCATGTTGGGATGTTTTGACACCGCGCTTCATTTGCTCGTGCGAATATATGTATGTTTTGTTTTCCCAATGTAGGTCTTGTGATATTCTCAAAGGAATTTGTCCTTTGTCTTTTCGTAAATTATGCATACATATGCACGTGAAGAAAACAAAATTTAAAAAGAACAGTTCTCTAGGGTAACATCACATGATCTACATTGGGAAAACAAAACATACAAGCCAATCAAGGTGCCGGCTCGACTGGGTATTTTGGCGACACAGCATCCCAACTACTTCACTGTCTGAGCTCGGTCACGCAAGCTGCTTCACCCATACACTAGAGATGGTATAAACTTTCCAAACAAGTAGATTTGATGGACATCGGTGTTACCATAATAACGATCTGACGACGTCATTGTTTTTGCATATTGGTAATTTTCTCAACATCTATACCTAAGCAAACAGGGTGAAACCTTCAAGGAATGTAATTGTATGACACATGTATACGTATAATATATGGTGAAAATATTGTTTCAATTTGTCAGGAAAACGCTGGCATTCACGAATTAAAAGAAAGTAATGCAGATCCTTAAAATTTTGATGGTAACTATTCAACCCAATTTTTTTCGAAAACGCTCTCATATAAATTTTTCAAACTGTGTAGTCTTAAAGACTTACATCTAGACTATAAGCGGCATACAGTCGTTTTAAAAGTTTAGGTCTAGATGGTGAGAAAATTACTAATATTCTCATTCGCGTAAAAGCCGCCGTGCTCTCGTGGCAGGCATTCTATAGGCCAGAAAAGTCCCTAAGGAGATTTTCAAGACCTTTTTTACGCCCTTGCAAGCAAAATCTCTCTCTTCTCGCAAGTCTACTCGACTGGATCGTTTCTACAAGTTTCCCCACCCTCCTCCCCTTCAGCAGCGCTGGCAAATTCATATCTTATCCTTATCCTTCGTGAGGCATAGAGTGGCTTTATGTGCGAATGTGAATTGTTTACTATGCAAAAAACACGACGTCATCAGATCGTTGCTATGGTAACGCCGATGCCAATCAAATCTACTGTCAATCAAATTTAGCAAATTTCCACCGGTTTTCCACGGTGGTGTGGACTCTTATTTACCACGATTTATGTCATCAGATGGTCAAAATTTGTTGCTGACTCGCTCGACTGTGCCTCGTGAGTCCACAACATTTTAACCATCTGATGACGTCAATTGTGGTAAATAATAGTCCACACCACGGAAAACCGGTAAAATAAATAAAATAAAATCGATATGCTTGCACACAACTTTCACACTTATCGATTTTTATCGATTTCCGATACAATTAATTAATTTATGTCGATTTTTATCGATTATATTTTTTCATATTTGTATTTTATTGTTTTTTTTTTTTAACTCGAAGTCCAACTCGAAGTTCAACTCGAACTCGAACTCGAACTCGATGTCCAACTCGACGTTTCGGGATTCCCTTTACAAGTGTACCGTTTAGCAAAATTTTGTTTCTTAAACGATCGATGCGCGACGTAAATATGCATTGTATGAAATGAAAGTGAACTGAACGTAATGCGTTAAATTTGATGTCCTTTAGGGGACTCTCTCCTGCATTTGCATTTCAAGACTGCTGTTTTTGCTGCGAGCCGCCAGGCGAGTAGCACACTAATCTTTGGTTTGCCTGTGGTTGCTTGCGTTCCCCAGTCTCGATTTTTGATGTTTGTCACGATGATTTTGAGCAAGCGTACGTCCAGCGGTGTCATTATAACTTAGATGCGCCTGGATCTGGATGCCGCTTTCGCCGTTAAATATAATCCGTTAAACTTAATCCGTTAAATATCCGTCCATAGCACATGCTCGCTTCTCTTCGCTTCTTCGATATTTGCAAATGTATCATGCCAAATTCAAACTTATTTGTTGCTGGAAGCATTCATCAAGGTCACGAACGATTTAATGACATTTCACGGGGAAGACAATGTTTTTTTATGCGTTTTTCAGCGTTGTTTAATACGTGCTCAGAGTTTGCCGATTGAACAATGGACCGGAGTAACTGCAGAATACCCTGCCATTTCGAGTGCCTCAGGAAAAAAGTCTGTACGCGGTACGTAGTGGCAGTATGAAGACATGACAAGACAACATATTTTCTTGCCTAAGCGGTACGCGGTACGCAGTCGTTAAATAATCCAAGAGGACAAGGCAATATTTTTCATTGCCTACGCGGTACGCGGAACACAGTCGTTAAGTAATCAAGAGGACAGGGCAATTATTATTTTTTCTTGATACGCGGTACGCGGTACGGAGTTTATAAATAATTCAAGTGTGTTGCCTACGCGTTACGCGGCACGCAGTCGGCGGCTAAGAGTTTGCCGATTGAACAATGGATCACAAAGAGCATTCATCAAGGTCACGAACGATTAAGGACGTTCACGCTAGTTGTTTATGCGCATCCTTACTGCGCACGCAATTCATGTCGCAACGCCATGCTACGTCATGCACGAGCGCGCGCGCAAGAGAAGAAATCTAAGCACATAAAGGGCTGATAGCCGTTGCGTTAACTTTGCTTAGATTTAACTCGCTTGGATGGTTGGTGACCCCCAATTTTTTTTCATAGATAATTTTCTTTGCCAATTCTCGACAGATTGTAAAAAAATGAACAAAAAATCAATATAGGAAGTTTAAATTTTTTCCATTTTTCTACCCGCGCGCCATCGAATCCTGCCAACTTGCGGCTGTCATAGTTTGCAAATGCTGTCGTTTAAAGATGAAATTTACTTGAAGGAACGTCACCAGTTGAATGAATTTGTTGAACAGACCTACCCGCATAAAATTTGGGAAAGAAAGTTGCATTTTAGAGATTCATTTGCAATATTTTTAGACTAACACACATTGGGGTAACAGCCCGTAAGGAAGACCAATTTTTCAAAATTAATGTCGCCTTTCAGATAGCTTATCTCAGAAACGAAGTCGGTGACCCCCTCATTTTTTGCATTTCTGACACGAGTAACTCATAATCTAGCTGTAGCAAAAGTTTTATAAAAAAAATCAATGTTAGAAGATTTTCGCGCGAACGTCCTTAAGTGACATTTCGAGGGGAAAGGCAATGTTTTATGAGTTTTTTAGCGTCGTTAAGTGCTCAGAGTTTGTCGATTGAACAATGGATCACAAAGAACTACTTATACGGTATGTAATTCGATTGCAGTTTTGAAGGCAAGGACCAACGTAACAAAACAGAAGCACCGGATACAAAATGAGGATCTAATCAGCTATAAATAATAGCAAATCAGCCTTGCTTTTTTTCGTTTATGTAATTCGAAAATGATGGTAATTGACCCAATTAATAAATTTATGAAATTATCAAAATCTGTATGTATTAAACTTACTGTTTCCGTTATGTCTTACTGCCCAGCATCTGCTCGCAGCATATTGTCATTACAATTTGTAACCTCTAGTTTCAAACTCTATTTTCATACGCGTGGGGTTGACCATTCAGATCCTTTCGGTAGGAAAACTTTCTTTGCATTGTTCATTATAAAACAAGTAGGGACGACTGCTATTAATAAAAAAGGTATTGGCTGCGGCCGCACTTGGTGAAATAACTGGGTTACAGCTTTGGCAACCTGGTTAAAATTCCAAAGAAAATAATAACTCAGTAAAAGGTGTTTGTAATGAAATAACGGCGTTTTCTTTTACGAGCGACCGCACTTCAAAAGGCTGAACTTTGAACATAGGAGGTCATGTCATCATTTACTCTAGTTTTCCCACCTTCACCCAAAAGACGTTGCGGTCGTTTGTTTCTTGTTTTGAAAAGCTCCATTGTTCATACGCGTGATCTGATTGGTTGCACGCATTCAAGCGTGGATTTCGTGTTACACGAAATTCAGCACAACAAGTGATCACGGCGCGCACAGAATTTTGGATGAAGGTGGGCCTTTAAGTTTCTTTTCATCAGATGGGAGAGAGGAACGAAATTAGCCTGCCAAAGCGTCCGCCGGGTAGCAACCACGACGGCGAAGCAAATTTCCCTTTCGTAAACGGTCGGTGCCATTTTTAACGGTCGATGCCATTCTTGCTAACGGTCGATGCCTTTCATAACGGTCGTTGCCATTACTGCTTTCGACGAATCATGGGTAATAACGCGAAATCGCGTGATTTTCTCTTCAATTTTCCTTTTGTTATAAAAGATGACAGGTCTGGCACAAATCCTGCTCGTCGCTAAAAGCATTTTAGCCCAGCTTAAGAATCAGGTCTACCCCAAGAACGTGCTTGAGAGATTTTTCATTGTAGATCAAAATAATGATATAACAGACCTGTTTCTTTGGCTCACTTTAAACGGCGTTAGTATTGCAGGATCAATAGTAGCCGCTTAACATGAATAAGTCGCTGCTTAGGACACGGTTCATTTCTCATTACGTGTCGATTTAATGTGAGCGAAAGTCTGCGGTTAGCATAACCTGTGAGATAATGTTTCAACATCACGGCAAAAAGAGTCCAAGATCCAAGTCTTACGCGTTAGTCACGGTCTATATTGGAATAGTGGCATCTTGCAATTGTTTTTAGCTCCTCAGAGTTCATTCTACGTTTAAGTTGACATGCTTCTCAGAGCTAGGCAGTACCTCCATTGTCAGACGTATGGCGTCATTGCATCCGGCTTGACTGAATGTTTGAATATCCAGCATGGTAGCTGTTTTGTAATTCTTACATATGCAAGTGGTTACTTTTGTACTCTTTAATTAAGCAACACTCGAGTTTCGGTTCTTTGGTGAACCTCATCAGTTGCTCCCATGTAGAAAGGTCTTGTAGAATGATTTGCCATTGTAGAATGTTAGCCACTTTTGAGCTCTTGGGAAGTTAGCTAATAACCATGGTGTATTTTCGATCCGATCATTAGTTGTTTCTTTGTAGGCTTTTTAGCCGATTTCTTACGCATGTAAGATATTTTCTCACACAAGGAATGGCTATTTTATAGTTGTACAGTGGTATATCTCAATGGATGAGAAATAAACATAACCGACAGGGGGTTGGGGGGGGGGGTACTATGTAGATTTTTGAGTGGGGGTGCGCCGCTGGGACTCTGAAACCCTTACCCTAATATACCAGACCATGTTCAGCTGCATTTTCCAACCCTACACCAGACTAGACACCGAAATTCCTTACCCTATACCAGACTTTCTGCTTTTAGTACTGTATCACTCGTAGTGATACAGTACTACTTTACACCTCTTAATTTGCTTTACTTTTTTACCTTTGTGCTTGATTAATTATTTATGTGTATGTTTATTTATTTAGTAGCTGTTTTTTTAAATCGCTTTATGTTTGGTAAATATGACTGTAATTAGTACAACCCGCCTAGATTAGCTATGCTATAAGCGGGTTTGTAGATATTTAAATTTTATTTCTTTAAATTTAGATCAATTAATTAATGTAATAGTGTTGAAAACCAATAATAATAAACCTCAACCTCAACCTAGTGATTTTAATGGAAGACCTTATGACAACAATGTTGCCGGGATGAGTGAAGGCTCTTTCTCTTCCGAGTTTTAATTCCTATTCTGGACTGAACTTCATACCACTGATCAGTTTCCCTGCAAATGATACCCTATTCTAGACCAAAACCCTCTGATTTCTATACCTTATCCCAGACTAAACTGCTTGAAAACCATACCCTTCACAGCAGCACATACCCATATATGATAGTACCCCTCCCCCCGGGGGAAGAAATACTTTGTTTGTCTGTTGTATAACATGCTTGTTATTGTTGTGTAGTGCTGTGATACATGCGTAACTTAGCATCTTGCGCAGCGCAGCAGGAAGGAGAGACGTTGAAACATTACTCGCAGGTTATGCTAACCGCAGACTTGCGCTCACATTAAATCACGGACTGAGAAATGAACTTACACTAAGCAGCGACTTATTCATAGATAAGCGGCTACTACTGATCTTGCAACACTTTTAAAGTGTACCAAAGAAACTCCATATGCCAAGAGATAGCAAACAAATAAACGACCGCATATAAATATTCTAAGCGGCTCTAGAATTTGAAAGCGTAAATTCCTCCTGTCAGTATCACAGCTAGATATTTTTTTCTGAGATCAAAGAATCGAGTACATTTAAAACAACAGGCCTGTTATATTTTTATTTTGATCTACAATAAAAAAATCTCTCAGGTACGTACTTGGGGTAGACCTATTCTTAAGCTGGGCTAAAATGCTTTTAGCGACGAGCAGGATTTGTGCTAGGCCTGTCACATTTTATAACAGAAGACAAATTGAACAGAAAATCAAGCGATTTCGCGTTATTACCCATGATTCGTCGATAGCAGTAATGGCAACGACCGTTATGAAGGGCATCGACCGTTAGCAAGAATGGCATCGACCGTTAAAAATGGCACCGACCGTTTACGAAAGGAAAATTTGCGACGGTGAAGGCTGCGAGAGAGACAAATTGGATTAATGAGCGAAAACAAAACAATGCCTCTCCACGTTGTCGGTTTTATATTTTGGTACCCCGGCAAAACAATAACGTCAAATTATCAAATTATAAGATTTCGTACACGAGGGAGACAAAAATTACCGCGTAAGCGAAGGTGATTGACAGATCGGAAAAGTAAACCTGCACTAAGTTACCTAGCGATGGGGTTTGAATTCGGTGAAAACCAAAAATACGCGGCCGCATCGGGAATCTTTTTTTAAACCAGTTAATTTTAATTAATTAACTGGAAATGACCCGGTTAACAACTTTAGTGCGGCCGCAGCCATTATCATGAATTTTTCGATGTGAATTGAATTATGTTAGTTTATACTCTGCGAGGTATCGAATTGTCTGGCAGTTTGAAGGCTTCAATTTAAGAAAACGTAACTCTGGTTTGGTCTTCTTGAAATGTGGCGATGACCCATGAAGGTTTGTTGTGATTCCCATTGTTATACTGCTTCAGTGGCTTAATGTGTTCATTCTCACTGAAAAGAGGAGAATAGTTTACTTTGTACATTGCCTTTTTTGTTCCACTAATTAGACAAACTGTTCTGTACTTTTAAACCTTTCACTCCCAGAGTCAGTTATGGAGACATGTTGTGTAGTTCTAACCTTTGAGTCTGTGGATGAAATCTTATGGTGTGACCATTCAAATGAAGCCTCTTCAGCAGTACTTTTGCATGGTACCATTTGTTTTTTAATATTTTACAAAATAAAATTTGGAAGTTTTCTTTAATTTTTATTTTTGGCACTCTTGCGGTGAAAGTGTTAAACACATAAAAAGAGGGAGACATTTTTTGTTTGTTTGTTTGTTTTAGGCCATTTTCCATGAGGTATTTCGTAAATTTCAATCTTGAACTGCAGTATTACGGTTTTATCTAGTCCTCTATTTCGGCACGCGGTATTTTAGCGTTTTGGTCTACGGTATTCGGTAGAAAAAATATTGTTTTCTCTGTCCGTCTGTCTCTCTCTCTCTCTCTCTCTCTCCCAGCAATAACCTTATTCCTAAAACATAATTCTACACTGGTTCGTTCTCTGACACTACAAATGCGACATGAAGGTCTGGAAATGGAGCTTTTACCTTTAAGTCGTAGTGTGTACCGTAAAAGTTCGCATTCGTGGCGCAAACAGTCTGTTTACAGCGAGGAGACGGTTAATTAATGCTTCTCACTTCTCTTTCAGTGATTCATGATGTTTTTAGCCAAGTACCTCGTACCTCGATGCTGACTCCTTCAACCACTCTGGATGTTTCACCAACTCCTGCTCAAAGTGTGTCACAGTCTTCAAGCGCGCAGGCTTGTAACTCATCGAAGTTTATCTGCGACAATGGTCGATGCATAGCAGCCAAAAGGAAATGTGATCATGTAGATGACTGTGGTGATAATTCAGACGAAAAAAACTGCAGTAAGTGTACAGCTTTTTATTTTTGCTTCCCTAAAAGGGTAAAAGTTAAAAGCGAATATCATTGTTTGACTCAGAACAGCTTTTAAAAATGACTGCTCTATCCTCACCTCTATTCACTTGTCTGCATAGATATATATGGAGACAAACGACATCATGAAATATTGATATAGAATAGCCTAGCATCGGAGCTTCCAAGGAATATAGGGGGTTTAAAACATAAATCACAGGAGGTTTCCGAAGCACTCGTAACGTTTGATAGTTTGGAACGAAATTTTTCAAGAGCCCGTCAAGAAATGAAAACATCAGAGTACCTCAAAAGCTACTCCTGAATTAGCCAGTTCCAGACGTTCAGGCAGCGCGCAGATGGAAAACATATCGCGAGTACTGACGGAGGGGATAATCAAGCACTCAAACGTGATGTACTCTCCGACGACCGGAACATCCAGTAAAGGCGACTACATTGCCATATAAAAGGGACAATTAAAAGGCAAATGCAAAATGTAATTTTTGCACTATTTTAAAATCAAACTCATCAAAATCCAGCACTACGGTGGTGCATTTGAAGGAAATTTTGGCCCAGGGGGGGCTGGAATTTGAACGAACCAAACAAAAGTTCAAATGCCCGGGGGTTGCCCGGGGGATATGTTGAAGTTTCGAATTAATCGGCGCATAAACGCTTAACGAATCGGAATACTGTATTCTTTATGTGACGAATCCGATAACATTTACGAACCCGAAGACTTTTGCTTTCGTGAAACCGAATGCGCATCTCAGTTAGTGTCCAGATCACGCAGCATTTCCTTCTAAAGTTCAAGGCAAAGTCCTTTATTAAGCGTAGAAAACGAACCAAAGATCAAATTAGTTGGTTTCTAGGAGCGACTCCATTTTTGCGTCGACATGTACTTAGAGAAGCACATGCCGATCCACCGGTCAGTATTCCATGTATGACCCCATGATATGTCCTGAGATATATAGCTATATATATATATATAGTTCAGTTTTTGAGGTCTTCGCGTCTTGTATTTGAGTCACGTCAACTCGACAAAACAGTCATGCCATAGTTAGTAAGTCGTGCCTTTGGCTACGAGCCAAGCGCACGACTTATGAATTCGGTGGCAAAAAAATAAAAAGTTCCCATTTTCAAGTGTTTTATACTGGCTGAGGCGAAATGTTAGTGACATCATATCAGTTGATATAGCAACTTCAAACTCATGGATGGTTGGATTTATTTACAATATGGGTGCGTTCGATTGGGGAATCCGGCGGATTTTAAAATCTAAATCCAGATTTCGGGTTTACATTGTTCATGGAAATCCATCGCGGAGAAGGTATTTTGGGGGAAATCCGAAATCCGGATTTCCCAATCGAACGCACCCTATAAGAAAAAGGAAAATGACGAAACGAAACATAAGGAACTTACATTATTGCCGGGTTTGGCGACAGTTCTATTCGATAACGATTTCGTTTTCTTTCTTTTCGAGCAACAGATAAATGGAAGTATAAAATATAAAAGTTAACGGTGACCTTGCATGCACGAGTGATTCCGAAAGACTGATTAAAGGTTTCAAATGACGTACAGTGACCGGAAAAGCGACTGTACATGTACAAATCATAACAATATATTGAATTAATTCTCGTACCTTAGACGTGCTTCTTAAAGCACGACTTCACTACTCGAAGAGTTGTTGTTCTTGTTGTGAATTAAAATTATGATTTTTGTTTTTGTTGTTGTTCCAGCGTATTCCATAAGGTGCCATAAATGCCAGCCCGACGTCGGCAACATAACGACTGCTTTGAGTACGGGAAACATCTCGGCAGTGAACCTTTGCAACAACCCAACCGACACCTTTGACTGTAGTCAAGATCCAAATATCGGAAATTTCACTGCTAACTGCTACACAGCCACTGTTACTTTGAACGTATCGCTTCTTAATATTGGCAAAATTACGTATCACATGCTAGACTGCACAATGAAATCAACGTGCCCTCAATTAAAGAAAACCACCTGTGACACTTTGAACACCACATATTCGAAAATATCTGGCATTGTCATTTCGCATTGCGATATCAGTTGCTGTGAGGGGGATGTTTGCAACAATCTCTCGAGATCTTCAACCGCAAGTCCCTCCGGATCCCCAACAACAAGTCCTTCGGGATCTCCAGCAACCAGGAGGAAGGCCCTCCTGCCAGCAACAAATACCTCGGGATCTGCCACAGGTTTCCCAACGTCATCTGTGAAAAGCACACATAGTCAACCAAATGCCGGTATATTTGGGATCTTGGGTTGTGTTACTGGAGGGTCTCAATGGGGTGGTGGCTTTCACGGTTAACGGTAAAATTTTGGCCATTTTACGGCGAACGGTTAATTTCTTCCCGTTACGGTTAACAGAAATCTTAAAATTAATTTATATTTTAAAAAGTGAAAAATTAACTGTCATTGTTGTAAAACACATTTAAGGCCTTTGGGTCATTCTGTGACAAGACACAAACTCACATAACAACATAATAGTCTTAACAAGAGCTTGCAAATGACAAATCGTGGCCAATTTTTTTTTTACGGTTATCATTTTTTTACGCTTAACGGTTAAACATTTTAAGTTTTTACGCCCAACGACTAAATTTTGGGCTGTTTTACGGCTAACGGTAAACCCCACTGAGAACCTCTACTAAGATGTCAACATTTTGTGATACAATCTCAGTTAACTCTCAATACACCTTATTCGGGGTCTTTCTGCGTGTACCGGTACTCATTGTCTTCTATTGTTTGTGAGGTACTGTATTTTTGGGTGTTTCTTGGTGTTGCGGAAGCCATTGTTGGTTAGCTTTTGTGTTGTGCTGTGGGTATTGTTCAGGGTCTTTTGAATCTTTTGTTTTACGTCATTTGGTGATCACACCATCCGCAACACCAAGAAACTACCGTATTTTTGGTCTTGTTTTGCCTTTGCATTATTGTCGTTCTTTGTTCCTTTTGTTTTACGTCATCTGTGCTCCGGTACACACAGAAAGAACCCTTATTCGAAGGTTTAACAGATAAAACGTGCGGATACTTTACGATTCAGTGCATAGTGTTTTTTCGAGCCTCGTAGAGGCGAGAGAAAATGCGAACAATGAGTAAAATATCCAACGTATTATGTGTTAAACCATCCATGGATTTATTTTTCGACTGAAAGTCTTTTATTTAAAATAGCTTCTGTGTCTTTAAACCGGGACACTTAAGTGTAAAACGGCAATCTACTGTGTAATACGCTTGGATGTTTTGAGTTTTGTCTTTCCCTAATAAGGTAAAGTGACGTCAAAGGTCGAACAATAAATTCATATACCGTATTTTCTCGATTAAACGCCGGGCCCCGAATAAACGCCGGGTTTTATGGAGGAAGTTGTAAGTAAGCCCCTCAAACGTTTATTTGTGGTATAATAAACTTAAGATTTAAGGGCAAGGTACACGACTGTCAAGAAAAACGAATAATAACCCTTTCTTAAAAAATGGCGGGCGAGAAAAAACTGCTGATTCAAAGAAACGCCGGGTCTACAAGGCCAAGTTTGAAATAAACGCTGGGGGCGTTTAATTGAGAAAATACGGTCCTATAAACAATTTATAAAATGATATCTTTTGTTTGCATTGTCGGATGAGTGTCCGTCGTGTTAATTGGAATACCGGGGCGCAAACATTGGGAAAAGAGGAGGCGATAAACGCTTCAGATTGTAAGTAATGTTCACACTTCTCTTTCAGGTCTTTCAGCGAGTCATTATATTTTAAGCCAAACCACCACTCCATGGTTGCCTCCTTCATCCAGTCTGGATGCGTCTGTTTTTTCGATCCCGTATCCAGAACCAGAAAGGCCCGCGGTCCCAGCAACTTCTACCGGTAGCCAAAGCTTTCCACAGTCTTCAAGCATGAAGCAAGCTTGTAACTCATTGCAGTTTGCTTGTGACAATGGCCACTGCATAGCAGCCGGAAGGAGGTGTGATCGCATAGATGACTGTGGTGATAAATCGGACGAAAAATCCTGCAGTAAGTCTACAGCTTTTAAGCTTTGCTTGCTTAAAGGGGTATTGTCACGCTTATTTTGCTGTGTTTTGGACCAAGTACACCATAGTTGACAAAGTATCTTTGCCCAAACGCTTGCTCCTAGAACACCAAGAATAAAAATATCTAGTGACTTCTTCAAAAACGAACAAACCATAATAGGTATTTCTGCGATTCAGTTCCACTACGCTTGGGAGGAACTTGAAAAAATTGGCCAATTTTTTCAAGTTACAATCCATTTCCATCCTGGCCATCCGCAGTGCACCCCCACCCCCCCCCCCCCGGGGGGGGGGTTACTCCCATATATGAGCTATATAGGTATGTGCCGCTGTGAAGGGTATTGTTTTCAGGCAGTTCAGTCTGGGATAGGGTATAGTAATCAGAGATTTTTGGTCTAGAATAGGGTATCATTTTCCGCGAAACTGATCAGTTGCGTGAAGAATTTAGTCTAGACGAGGTTTACTGGCAAATGGCATTTCAAAATCGGTACGGCGGGCAGTACGGCATTTTCACTGACCCCTGGCATCTTAGACTGTGATAGTGAACGTGTTTCTGGAAAATAGCGAGTCTGGAATAGGTATAGGATAGGGTAGGGTTTTTGGTGTTTAGTCTAGAATAGGGTTGAAAAATGCAGCTAAAAATTAATGGTCTAGTATAGGTTAAGGGTCTCAGAGTCCCAGTGGCACACCCCATCCAATCGGGGCTGTGCACTCGAAGAGTATTTGTTAACAAAACTGGACCATTATTTGTCAGTTTCCATGGAAACAAAATTGTTTTCTGGCTTTTTAAAGTGACACTAAAAACAGGTGACATGGCCTCTTTAAGAGACTAGAAGCCCAAAATAAATACTTTCGTTTATTCCAGAGATTCAAAAGTTGCTAAAAAATGAAAAAAATCCTCACCTCTGTCGATTCATCAAAGTTATAAGTCTCCATCTCGAGTGAACGTGGAAATCTAAAAACTGTTCTTCTTCTTCTTTTTTCTTTATTTTTTAAACATCTGTTCAAACGCTACCTCTACGTCTTGCTTACCATAATAAAACAAGACGCTGTTTTTAAAAAGCGTTAACTCGATCTTCCTTGTGGACTACATAACGAATGAGTTTGCCTCATCACGCTTTTGTTGTACGCATAATGACGCTCCTTTGTTTAATACATCAGATTCGTCTGACACCACGTTATTTGATACCACAAACATTGCTGCACAACATGCGAATATTATTTTCACACAAAAGTGACAAAACTAATGGCACAAATTTGAGCAAAAATATAATAAATGTAATAATCGTATCAATAACAAAATTCTCGATTGTGATTGGTCATCCACGCGCCTATTTCTTACGTAATTAGCGCGCGGTCACGTGGGTGTCCAATTACAGCTATCCAATTACAACTTTTTGTAATTGGATAGCTGTAATTGAACACCTACGTTGCGCGCGCGTCAATCAGGTGCACTTAAATGGGTTCTTTTTCTCTCTGTTTCCTCCTGCTTTCAAACTGATAGAAAATAACCTTGACGTTTTGAGTACAAAAAAAAAAACTCCACATAGACCTTTTAATCTCGAATTTTGTTATTGATTCGATTAATCAGTAATTGAACTTCGTGTCGTACAATTCAAGGGTAATCGTGCTCATAATTTCAAATCGTAATTTCAAAGCGTATAGTAGTAGTAGTACGCTCAGGTAAACGTCCGATGCAAAACCCTTCAAAACGCTAAAATTCGCCGTTTTCAGCACAAGAATGACACCACATAACATTTCAGGTAAAAATACGTTTATTTTGATCTTGTATGTAAACATTCATCGCAGTATATTACGATAAGTGAACCTTTTCGATATTCCCTTACATTTCCTCTAAATTTAAAAATACGAACAACGGTCACACAGTTTGTGTGGGCCCCCTGGGGTTTGACGAGAGTCACTTGTGCAATCCAACACGGCGTCCATATTGTCGTTTCCGAGTGTTTGATTGTCGTATTGTCGTATCTAGTAACAGACTGTCCACTTTTTCTGGTCATTGATAACTCATTTGATTTCTGGTTTGATTCTGGAAAAAAGTTTGTTAAATTATTTGATTCCTTGGCTACTATGAGTTCGCGGAACGACCCGTTTCGAAATGTACGCTAACTATGCCATCCGCGAACGGTGTGTGGGTGTAGAAAAGATGACATCAATTGTTGACACGTATGACATACCCTCCCCTTTCGACATCGTGGAAAGAAAACAAGCACGTCGATGCGATTTTCGTACCCAGTTTCTACGGTCTCCGCTAGGAACGCCTGGGACCATGACCCCAAATTTGGCGACCGACGAAGAAAAATTAAGACTCTCGCTCCTACGGAAGCTCGAGTAATGAGGATGGTCGTCTTAATATTTGAAAGGATACCCCTGAGACGATCAATTGTATCGCACATGTTCTACGTTTGAATCTTTAAGAAAGCCATTTAAGTATTTGTTGTTGTTATATTATAAAAGGCACCTAAAATTCAATGATCGCACTGATTAAAGCCTGGTTTTCATATGTCGGGACAATCCCGGACGATCGGTGATTTCGTTTTTTCTCGACCGTCCCAGATTTGGCCGACTTATGAAAACACGAAATCGCAATGTAGACATCTCCGATCATCTTATATGGTCGGGGACAAATCGAGAAAATCTGAAGCGTTTCTATTTTCCCGACGCGTCCCATATTTCTGCGATGAGCGGCGGTTTTCCCCGACATATCGGCAAAATCTGGGACGATCGGAAACAGCAAAATACCGGATCGTCTGGGATTTTCGCAAGAAAAATACATGGCCTGTTTTATAGAGGTGTTCACCTTATAAGGTGCCTGCTTCAAGAGAACGTCATAAACGTTTATATCTTATTATTATGTAATGATATTTAACAATTATTGGATGAGGTTGAGCATGATAGCGATAATTATCAAGGCCAAAGTTTGTGTTATCTGCCGAAGCCGAAGGCTGAGGCGGATAACACAAACTGAGGCCTTGATAATTATCGCTATCATGCGAAAACCGAATCCAATAATTGTTTTATTATGCATATTCCTGAGCTGCACTTGTAAAGACAAGAGCGTGCACAAAAAAGTGATCAATGCACAGCAGTCAACTTGTAAGTAAACAACTTACGTCACTTCTGCATGCATAAAACTATTGTCTGTGGGTATGACGTCACTTCTGCATGCATAAAACTATTGTCTGTAGGTATGACGTAATAGAAACAGCAAGCAATAATTAGCTGCGTGCTTATAGCCAATCAAAATCGAGCTAGTGACACGAATGTATAATAATATGTATTTTTTTTATCATTTATGTAGGAGGCCTAGCATTTTCACGAACACCGAAGAGTCCAAGTTACGTCAGAAAAGGCAGGAATGCCGTCTTTGAATGGGACTACAATGATACACCGCAATTGATGGTTATCGTTTGGAGCGTATATAACAAAACAGTGGCAAAGTTCCAAACACTGATGCTAGAAATTGAGAATAAGATTGTTATTTTAAATCCCGCTATATCACCAGTATATAAAGGGAGAGTGGAGAAGAAAGGGCGAGCTACTCTAGTTATAAAAAACGTCAGCTCTGTTGACTCTAACAGCTTTAGATGTATTCTCATTGGGAAGACGTCTACCATAACGAGCAAAGTTGAGCTTGTTGTTACAGGTACTGATGATTATGAACTTTGTTAGGTAATTAGAACTTATAGTTAATTGTGCTGATTAATATGTATAGATTTGTACAATCCATACTGCACAATGTACTCTATTGTTTTCGCTTTCAAAATACGTTTTAATTTTAGCCTCTAAAGTATCCCGGCTAGCCCCCAGCCAAAACGTCACGTGATATGGCTCTTTGACGTAATATTGTGTATACACCACAGCATTCAAATCAACCCTTGCAGAAAGATATCTGAGATCGAAAGGCCGGGGTAAATGCTCATCGTGAACATCTAATACGACAAGGTGCTCCAATAATTCCAGTAAATTCAAGACAAAACAGTCCATTACTTTATTTACTTATTTATTTACATTATTTATACACGGTTTAAAAAAGAAATACATCAGGTAAATAAAATACTAATCTAAACATTACAACTATAATCATTAACTAAACCTGTTTTCCATGAATGCCGTGTCTCTAATTTATAAAGTTAAGGATCACTGATCTCTTAAATTGATGGAGTGATTTTTCCGATCTGAGAGTGATTCCAGTTCAAAGTTGCACCGCTTTCACTGTGGGAAAAAATGCAACTTTGGTTGTCAGTACTATTTATTTATTTAATATTTATTTATTTACAAGGTTCACCAATGTTTGTTCATATGACCCTTAAACTCACCTAAAAAAGCAAATAACTGAAAAATAAGATGTTGGAAGGGGATAAACTTGCGGTGGACTAGCATCCCATCAACTGCTCACTGTCGATTCCTGCTACATATACGCGGAAATATGAAATCATTGACAGCCTAAAGGGGGCATTTTGTTGTTTATCAGTACGTTCTTGAAATCTGTTTTCACTATTACGCCGGTATTTTAGTACCGGGGAAGGATGGGGATAGTTAAACCCTGTCTCATAACTGCAAGAGTCATCAACAGATATAAAATTAAAAGGAATTAATTTTGCATCCTTTTTACTTGTTCTAAGAAACTCCACCTAAACAAAACTTGTATCCTTATGGGCCGGAACAGAATGATAACGTGTTGAGTCTCAATGACACTGTTTACTACGGCAGCTGTCTGAAGATCAAAACAGATCAGTTTGGATTTCCATTCTTCCGTGAAAGGCATTACAAATTACACGTAAGTATCTCTATATATCCCAGTGAATTATGGAGACGATCCTCCAGCTGAATTAAGATGAGAGTGACTTAATGATCATTGGCTCTCAGCTTTCAATGGGAGAAAAGATACAGTGAATAAAGATACATTTGAATAAGGGACCTCTTTAATAGATTTGTAGTTTCAATGTGTGGTTGGAATTGTTAAAAATTTTGATAACCTGCGAAATGTTTCCATTCAAATAAAATAGCAATTTTGCAGTCCATGGAAATTCACAAGTCCTCTAATGTCAGCAGCAGTAAGAAGACATGACCCAACATCACCGTGATTAAAAGAGTTTATTATAGAAGATTGAGAAAATCCTCGATAACTAATTGCCATATTATTTTTAAATTATAGATATGTCGCAATGGCATAATCCAGCTTAACTATAAATGGAGTTGGTGGTGGCCACGCAAGTTTGGTGTTTACCGATGGTTTAGAAATATGGCAATCTTCGCACCATTCTGGGCCACAACGGATCAGTTTATGGCTTTTAAGGCCGGTCATTCCAAAGTGTACTATCACGTGTATAAGCGAAGCCGAAACGACACAGTCCAAACCAATAACATGCTAAATATTTCCTCACAGCATGTTAAATTGTACGAGAAAAGTGGAAAATTTTCCAACTTTAAAGCTTCTTGGGTTCTGGTTGTGACCTGGGAGAAACTTTGCCCGTACGTCTATTATCCATATTACTACTATTACAACAACTGGGAAATCCCTACGCTTAACTGTCAGTGGGTAAGTACAGAATTGTCACGTCATCTATCACGTTATCTATGCATTGTGAAAATACAAACGCTTGAAAACAGAAAGGTCTAAACAATTTAAGAAAAAGTACAACATTTTTTAGTTTTAAAGCCACGTCTCTAACTTCTGCAAATGCTTAAAAATACTTAAAGTGCACCTAACCCCCCAATTTTTTTTTTTGCTTAATCAACTCTATGTACGTTGAAAAGTTGAATAGTTAAATATTTTAACGTCGCGTTAGTGAGTTAGATATGAATTTACAAAATGCTAATTAGATGACGTAAATTCGGATATCATTTATTATACAACTACTTGTTTTTACCTTCAAGTAATATTTTTTACGAATCAATTGACTATCCACAGTTTATATTTGGTATTTCTCAAATTTGCATCATCTAATTAGCATTTTGTAAATTCAAATCTCTATAACTCACTAACGCGACGTTAAAAACAAGAAATATTTAACGATTCAACTTTTCAACGTACATAGAGTTGATTAAGCAAAAAAAAAAAAAAATTGGGGGGTTAGATGCACTTTAATGCATCTCATGCATTATTAACAATCGCCATATTTACGTCACTTTTCTACGGTCAGACTCAATGAGATTCAACAACTTTTGAAAGGCTGTTGTCAAAATCTAGAAATAAAAATGCTTTTTCTTCTTTCAAGACAGGCAACATGTTTGGGGTGAAATACCTTGTCCCGAAAGCTCTCCGCTCATGCGCGTGGTTTACAAGCTTTCACGTGCTAGATGAAATGCAGCCTTGCTTTGTTGGCGAAACTAACTGGTATTTGTCTACACGCGTCCCATGAGCATCCTTCCACTAACATAGTCTCTCACGTTTTTAAGAATTTGCAAAAAGTCTGAGGCATGCCGGATCGTATATCACTATCTTGAACTCTGCACCTACTAAATTTCAATTGAAAATCAAAAAGGGCTTTAAAGCCCGCCTGAAACCAAAAAATCCAGAACGTTAATTTAATTCGGTCTTTTTACTGTTGATTTTCGTATGCTTTGTACCGTATCTGTTTTATTTCGTTTGTTTTGCTGTCAGCCATGTTATTCTTTGTCACTACTCTAGTTAACATTTACTAAAAACTGTAATTCAACGTTGTAACATTATTTTTAAACTGATGATGGTAGTTGCACTACCGAAACATGTTTCTTAACCCTCGGACGTACAAGAGAATGTGTTCACTGCAATTATGCAGCAACTGAAGGAGTTGCAATTAGAGCCTGACAAAACTTTCAGGCCACGGTATTGGAACCCATGACTTTTGTGATTCCGCCAGGCGCAAACACTCTACCACTGAGCTACAAAGTCAGATGGGAGCTTGGTCAATTATGAGTTCTATTATACCCGTAATTATATAAAATGATGATTATAATAACGTGTTTATGAAAATAAATTCATATGAACTGCGGGAAAAGAATTAAAGAGAATTTGCCGATATGAGCCTCATATGAATTTATTTTCAATAATACCATCTAAAAATCTTTGAAAAGAGTTCTTTCATTAAACCTTGAAGGCTAAATTAAAAAGAAATACACAGAGAATCGGCTGTTGCATAAATCAATAAATTATGTTATATGTTGAGGTCCAACAATTGATTAGTCGCATGTATGCAGCGTTGATAGCATTAATATTTTACTTTTAACGACATGTTTTAAACAAGATAGCTCAGTTTTGGATTAAACTATAGACGCCTTACAACTACTAACTTTCACCTGCCTGCAGAGTAATACTTTTCAAGCTGTCATCGTAACAAATGGGATTAATTCATTTTTGATGTACAACTATCCCAAAGGAGGAATTCAATGGGTTGTGCCAGTACTCCCGTAAGTTTATTTAGTTATAATCAGTGATATAATTAAGGGCGTGGTCGTTATCGGCCACAATGCAGACGATGTAAACAGTGGTGCGAGCCTTTGATCTATTTTGGAGGGTCACGCAGCAGAATTGCCAAAGGACGACTTGTTGGTGTTATGTTGTCCACTGTCTTAAGGTGGCTCCAAGTAGGTTTTTTTGGGTCACACTTCCCTTTTTGAATGCGCTATACTTAATCTTACTTTAGCTCAATGAATCTGAATTTGATACCAGGTTAGGCATGGATGAAAGTTTTGGCCGATGGTCTTTTTATCCTAATTAGCGTTTCCATAGCAACGGTAAACAAACATGGCGAAAAACAGTTTTTCCTAATTATCTTTCGATTTTGGAGCTACCCGCGACAAGCGAATAAATGCATTAGAATCTACACAGTGTAGCCTCATGAAAGGGATGGCAACAAAATACGATTTCCATCTTTTTGCACTAAAAACGATTAATAGTGGCGATTCTACGATCGGTTAATCTTGTTTTTGTAGATCCTACTATCGCTACTGGACAGGTGCGTACGGTCTTCCTGTCGCTGGGTGGAATGCAGGCGACGATGGCAAAAACTACATAAACATGAAAGGGTGAGAAGAAACTTAATTCATTGTTTTAGTTTTGATCGCACAGTTTACTGAAATGAAGCAGGTCAATAAACTCATTCGTAATAAAGTATATTATCGTTTGTCTTACATACTGATAATTTTCACTATATAGAGATTACCTCATGGTTGGTTAGCAGGTACATTGTGAAGAATCGCAAACGAACGAGCGAGTCTTCGATGTCAATGATGACAACAGCGATTAGACAAGGAAATGAGTTTTATTCACTCAAAACCATAAAAGAGTCGACATTTTCTCTTCAAAATTTCTAGGCGATGCAAATGAGTTTTATTCACACAAAAGCTTACAAAAGATTTAACATTTTCTATTCAAAATTCGAACAAAAAGAAAAAAATAGAAATAATAAAAGCTAGTTATATTTACTTTGAATTATTCAAAGCAATGTTATTCAAAGTCAAGCATACTCATCATCACTGTCGCCAAAAGCCTCGGTCTCTTCCATCGTGGCAAGGCTTTAACTTTACATCACCCCAGCACATATCTCTATGCTCTTTGCAGCCTCTGAGTCCAGAATGCATGCTGTTATTTAACCACAGTGTGTTTAAAAGCGCTTCAGGATTCGTGTACCGAAGCGTTTGGCGTATTTTCTTTTTTCTTCAACCCTTTCTTTTTGAACAGAAGAACTTTCCTTGTCTTCTCAAATACGAGTTTATTCATGATAGCAGTTTTTCTTCTTTAGATGTCGCTCAAAACTTGCCACTAAACTTCAGAGCGAAGAAGGCTCATAGTCTTTGCCATCTTTGGTTCTGACCGAAATGATGAACGCACACATTCATTCGTTCAGCTCCACTGCTGGAATTTTGTCAACTTTTCTAAGTTCATTCTTGGTTTCCAGTAAAAGCGTTTGCAAAAGTTTTAAATCTCGTTGTGTTCTTTGTAATGTCGCTTTCTTTTCTTGTTCTGCAATAAAATTGTCAACCGAACCGGCGTCCGCTAATCTTTCCGACATATTAAAAAACGGCGGCTTCCCAGTTTTCGCTCCAAGGATAACGTAGTTTCCCGTGCGATCACTTTTCACTAGTGAAAAACGTTCGTCCAATCAGACGCCGCGAACGATGTTTTTCACCAGAAAAAATTTCATCGTTTGCGTCGCTGATTGGCTGTGACTAAAAACATAACGATTTTTTCATCACTATCATTCTATGAATAAATCTCATTTCTATAATCATAAATCTAATTAAATATACTACATTATCAGAAGCTAAATTATTAAGAAAGCTTAAATCATGGTGTTGTTAAATTATAATTATCTGAAATATACTATCCACAAATAATAATTAAAGCAATTTCTCTTACTTACTTCTCTTTTCTACCCAACATTATCCTCTGAGTCGTTCGTCTATCTATTAATCTTTGTTTCAGCTCGGGTACTTTGCGCGGGATGTATAGTCTTGATGACAAGCCTGGAAATACTGACTTGCTGGGAAGACATTTTTGGAGAATTGAGAACAACAATGCCAAAGACGCATTGGATAAGTGCATTGCCTGGGCTACATTTCACGAAGATGGTATAAACATTCTTTTCTGGTACAATCTAATGTTTCGTGAGGACTGGCGTATGGCTTGTCCTTGTACTGTGAGACAGGCATGGTTCGACAGCAGATTCATTTGGGAATGGAGGTTTTCATGGCCCAAGCGATGTTTCAGGTCCAGACGATCCAAGTCTTACACATATTACATTCCTGACAAAGGACTTGTAACGATAAGGCTAAGACAGGAATGTTGTTATTCCATGGATTGGCCAGGGGACTGGGGTGCTCTCAAGAAAGGTCCACCTGATGGAGGCCGCGTGCATGTGCAGACTACTTATCACTGGTCGAGAGGCGAAGAAGAAACTTTTACTGACAAACAAGCCTATAAGTATTGCTGTGTCGATATACCTATGTGTAAACTGTTTTATCATTATCGCCCGTCAGACAATTGCGACCTTTACATTCCTCCACCAAGACGTAAGCAAGTATTTCTGATATTTGTTTGTTCATGTATTCGTGTATTGATAAATTCTTCTATGTCTTGGATGTAAATTCTATTATAAATTATGCGTTCAGGGAATGGAAAGTCCGATTTATAAGCTTTTTCAATCTTTTCGCTTAGTGACCGCTTGGTTATGCACTTTGGTTTATAAAGACAGGACCGGGTCGGGCCAGTAAGAGGCAGATAAATGCAAATAATGGTTAAACAAACAATCAAGCTCTGAGATGTTGCACACTTTCTCTTGTAAATGTTAGGAACAACCATGTAGTTCTTAACTCCGATAAGAAATGGAGTTTGTTTATAATACTATTTAAGGAAGCCTGTTATATTAAGACAATGCAACCGCTTATTAACAAGGCGCCATTTGTAATTCAGTGTAACATTTTCGTCTTTTCATGAAAATGATCAAAGATATTCTGTTTTTTTGTTATTCGGTTTATAAAGCAAAGTTGAATGATACCTTTAAGGCAGGGAAAAATGTCTAATTCTGAGGAAACCATGGGCAAATGAAAGACAAATTAATATCTCTAGTGGTCACATGGACAAAATGTCAGTGTGTAATTTACTTTCGAAATATATTTAATTCCGCATATCGTGTGTGTCGAATTATTCGTTGTTTTCTTTAATCTCATTATAATTGTAACTGAAAACAGCATCCAGTGATGGTTTTTCCTATTTAAAACTCAATTATAATTGAGCTGGTTTTTCTTTCAATTCAGGTTGGTTCTGGGGTGATCCTCATTTTAAGACTCTAGATGGTGGAAATTACACGTTTAATGGCCTTGGAGAGTTTGTGATGGTCGATGCACAAAACGGAAAATTTCAACTGCAAGCCAGGACAAGCCTTGCCCAAGGAAACTCGACTACTGCAACAATTTTTACAGCTGGAGCTGCCAAAGAAGAAAGTACTAGCGTTGTTGAAGTCAGAGTAAAGAAAGCAGGTGAGACAGACATGAAAAAAAAAAATGGAAACGATCATCCGTCTCTAAATTTTACGGTTACTTAAAGTGTGAAATGGCCAGCAAATCACTTTGACTTTTATCTCGGACAAATGTATAACAGATAATATTCTTGTCACCATATGCCGTCTTCAGTAGCTGCTCATTTATCCATGAGAGACATTTTGGCAAAGTTTTGGGATAATCAGCTGCTATGGTAAAGTGATATGACGTCATACGTAGCACGAGCTCAAGCCATTATTGAATAAAAATGCTTATTTTTCATCCTTTTTTGGTGCTACCAAAATCAGAAAAACCTTAAACGGTATCATATTTTACAACTCTAGAAAAATATGATATGGATGATAACACACATCCCCAGCAGCGCCGTAATCTATAATGTTTATTTTATCTTGAAGACCATAAAAGTAAAATATTTTCGAAATATTTAACTTAACACCATCACAATACAATATAACAAATACTTTACAATACTATATTCGACACTCCCCTCACGAGGGTTTTCAATTGTCAGTAGGGTAACGCGACAATTTTAATCTACAACGTACCCTATCTAAACCTTAACCTAATCAATCATATTTCTGCACGGATGACTTCATGCGCTTTATTTTTAGAAGAAAAAGGTAAAGTTTGCAATGATGGTGCGCTATTGTAAAGGTCCAAAACTTGAAGGTTTAATGAATAAAATGTCAGCTTTCTGAGTATGAATTATGTTTTTCATTTTTAAAGATAGAAGCAGGGTTGTAAAGGTAACTGATTCTATTTCTCATTTGGTGATTTTTATCACCACTTCTTTTGCTCTCTTAAACTTTATCTGCAGTTGGGCAATATTCCTTTTAAACCGTTCTTCTTGTGTAAAATTAAATTTTAATTAAATGCAATCCGTGCACATTGTTCAGCGAGCTCCGTCTTTTCTCTCGCTCCGTACCTTCGTGTCTTTGGCCATTATTCTTATTCTGGTCAAAGCTCCAAACTGTCTTCATGTCATCACTGTTAATTCTCACTAGTGGAACTGCGAATTTCATTATCGTGGTTACAACGTTGTAATTTTAGGAGTTAAAAACAGCGTTGTTACAACGGTGTCAGGCACTAGTGGTACCCGCGAATAAACGCAGGGATAACATAAACCCCTTTTCCTGTTATATTTAGGTGGAATCACCATTTTGATTGATAAGAAATTTTACAGTGGTTATAGTAATTTGACAAACCGAAGTGTAGAAATTGGTGGAAACCTTTCGGTCTCGAAACCAGAAGAAAACTGCCTGGAGGTTTCTTTCCCGTCTTCAACCTCGGTACAATTCTGCGAGAAGAAGGAAATGATGTCCTTTGTGGTAACTCCTGGGGACGATTATAAAAATAAAACCAAAGGGCTGCTGGGGACTTGGAACGATAACCCTGATGACGACTACACATTGCCTGATGGAACGGTGCTGTCAGCATCTTCAACATTAAGGGAGATTCACTTCCAGTTTGGTGTTAAGTGTAAGTATATTTGCATTATTTGTATAATGCAATTATTAAGTTAATGTATTTTCGTATTCATACACTATTTTTATGTTGGAATCATGGGACCATGGATACAAAGGCGCGAGTCCCTAATGGAATGCTCCAAACAACTGAGTTACATGAAAACGAGCTAGGTCATTTTTACATACGTCCACCATATTGCTAAGATCATTGTTTTGTTAGGGCGTCATGTGCGATAAGATGTTAAATGGTAAGCTCGGTTATGTAAGGAAAGTAAACTGTCTTCAATTTATCTCGAGCATGGGATCTCAAAGAAGAAAGCCCAGTCCCTGACGGAAGTCGCACCCGGTCGATTGCTCTTAGGACTTGAGCTGGCGGGGAGACTCATGGTGCCCTTACGCATTTATGTGGCTCATGTGAGACGTGTCCTGGACATTGCGAGTGAAGATAAGCCGTTGTACACTATTTGGGTGGATTTTTACTTGCTAAGGGATAGGTTTAACTTCCTTGATTTTTTGGCAACATGTAAGATTGTAATGAAGAATAAATTATTCAGTTATGTTTAAGTATCCCTTATTTTAACAGAAAAACAAAATATGGTCGGTTGTAATTGTTACTTTCAGGTCCAATAGCCTCAATCAAGGGACTGTAATAAACGTATACTGTGAAAATTTGAGGAATGAATGCTATTTTGTTATTTCAAAAGACGAAAACATGGTTAAGAATAATGGTTAAAATGATGGTCAATCAGGTACACCTTGCCGCGAGATTTAATTTGAACCAAGAGTAAAATTTATTCTTTTCTTTTTCTGTGCATATCTAGTAATTTATGCTGACGACAGTGGACTCGTTTGTCCTTTTTTTTCAGGGCAAGTCAAGGGATCTCAATCTTTGTTCACTTACGCTCAGAATGAAAGTGTGGATACCTTCGCTAAGCCTGAATTCAATCCCATGTTCGCCGACAATATCACGTGGTCTAACAACAGTGTAAAGGAAGGCGGCTGAGGCTCAGTGCGGAGTTGATTATGAGTGTTTGTTTGACGTAGCTTCCACGAATGACCTGTCCGTTGGCATAGTAACAAAAGATATTACTGTTCAGTTGGTTAAGGAATCCAATGCTCTTGGTAAGACTGGGTGATAACATAGATATTTGAATATTAACACGATGGGCATTTAATGTTTATTAAATGCTTATTTTGTTGCAAATAATGAAATAAATGTATAAAAAGGCTGTCCACAGACACATTTTTTAAGACAGTGAATACAGCTGTACGAGAGCACACGCGAAGCGAACGCGAAAGAGCAGAGAGATTAGAGAATTGCTAAAAGCAGAACAGACTAGGATAGTTAGGGTAGTTTACGATTTTCACTAGAAACATTTCACAAAAAATGTTCAACAAAGTATTTAAGAAATATTTAGTTTGTCTTTATGTTTTACCCCTCAGACAATTTTCCACCAAAGATGATAGATCCTCCCAACGGAATCAACGCCACACTTCATAAAACTGTTCAGCTGGATATTACAGCTCAGGATAACGACACGATTACATTTGATGTAATCAATAAACCTGCAGACGCCACGGTGAACCAAAGTGGAAATGTGCTCCATTTTACTTGGCTTGTAACATCATCACAGAAGGTAGGTCCCATCTGTATTTACACCAGCAAGCACACAAAACATTTCCTTAAAACATTTATGTAGCAATCACAAGTAATTTGTGTGGTGGCGCAGGTGTGATCTATTTAATGCCATCTAATTTTAATATAATTCGCAAAACGACTCATTTTTGCTATACCAGCAAAACAGCTTTAACTGGAGTTAAGCTTCCCTGCACCAGTATAAATCACGAGTCATTATGTTTTCTCCGCGCTCTGGTTTTGTTTATTGTCTGCTTATCACGTAACTAACATTTTTTATAGACTTTTTTTTTAATTTATCAAACAATTGAATCCAATCAGTCTATACGTAACCTAAAGCTAGAATTTTCTGTAAACTTATTTGTTTTAATTGCTATATTCAAGCGAGACCATTTCATTGTGTTGAACACATTTAATTTCTTTGCTTGTTTCTAAAACGCATTTCCTTTTCTTGTGTATCTTTTTTTGTAAAACTATGTCTTTTTTGTAAGTAAATGTAGGCAAAAGTAATTATATAATATATTAATACACTGTAAATAATTGTACTGCAAACAATACAATTAAAAAACGCTGGTTTTAAAAGGGTTTGGTGACGGAATTTTAGGCGGTTCGGTTTCATGATAAGTGAAATTTCTTGCAATGTTACGGATACATTTTTTCATTCAGTAAAAAAGTAAGAACAAATGAAACTTGCTTGAATTCTGGCAATTTCCGGTGTTGCAGATGATGTGATCACCAATAACGTAAAACAAAAGATTCAAAAGACACTAAACAATTCCACACAATAAACACAACCAAGCAACCAATAGTTTATGTGTTAACAAACCAATAGTTTATTGTAATAACCCTCCCCCCCCCCCCCCCGCCCCTTTCCAAGAGAGAAAACACAGAAGGTAGGCTGTATGAACAACGTACATGTATTGCAAAATTACGACTACCTGAGCCTTTGGCTGACTGTGCGGGCATTCGTTATTGTTTATTAGACAAAGAAAAAACTCTTCCAAAACAACCTTATCCTTTCTTTTTTTTAGTTTAATCTGTCGTTTGTTGCTACTGACGACAAAGGTGCGAGCACAACATGGAATCCCACCATTAACATGTGCGCCTGCCATCATGATGGCCAATGCGTACAGCCAGAAGAAGGCGACCAGGTCAACACTGACGGCAAGTTTATTTACATGGGATGCGCATGTCAGGGAGGATATACAGGAAGATTCTGTGATAGTAACATTGACGCCTGCGAAATGAATGGTCAGCCGTGTTATGCAGGAGTTGACTGCATTGATCTTCCACCACCAGCCAATGCCAGTGGATACACATGTGGACCCTGTCCAACTGGTTATACAGGAAATGGCGCGCAGTGTGCAGGTAGGTGTAACCATGGCAGCAAAAAAGCGCAACCTAATGTAGATGGCATGGTAAGGTAACTTTAGTTAGACAGGGTGGCCAATGCAGTAACGTGACTGGTATCAAGAGGGGCCTTGCTAAAGCGATGATTGGTCCTAAGAATAGATAACAATTTATAAAAAATATGAAATATCTAACAGTTAAAAACAGTAATTTATTTGCAGCGCTCTCCCTCATTTAGATTGGGGTCAGCTGTCGCTTAAGGTAGACAAGTAAGTAGCAAATGCGTTGGGAGGGCGGAAAAAACTATTACCGAAAGTCGACAGCGAGGAAAGCAGAGAGAGAGATGAAAACATAAAGGACGAGCAAACCGCAAAAGATGGCGAGTGAAGTAATCTCAATCCTTATATACGCTCTGAGGGCGACCGCTGACAAATAGTAATCTATTTGCAGCGCTCTCCCTCATGCTTATGCGGATTTAAATTGGGGTCAGCTGTCGCAACAAGCCCACAAGCAACCTCGCAGATATACATTATACACCTCCAAAATACCCCCAAAACTCAACAAAACCCCCAAAAGACGAAACACCTAAAACCCAAAACCCAAAACGGAAAGTTCCTGATACATGGCCATTAACTGTCATCTCCCAGGCTTGGGCGGGGGTGAGACTTCCGGTTTTATCAACCCATGACACTAAGTTAGGGGAAACGGCAGTAGGATCAAAATTTAGACATCTCCCACTGATGAAAGTCAAAACTCCTTTCATTGAGAAGGCGCAAAGAAGACTGAAAGGTAACAGAAGCATAGATAAGGAAAAGATAAAAGAGAGCCTGAGAGATGACAGCCTTTGCCCCGGTAATCCGAGTAGGGAATTAGACTCCCTTCAAGACTATCATCGAAAGGGGAAAGAAGAAAAGGATAAAAAAAAAGTATAGCTAAAAGCGAAACAAGGGAGCATATGTAAAGCGCCGAAGGTGAAACACCTGAACAAGTGACAAAGAAGCATCTGCAAAACTTAATGGCAAAAGGCATGATGCCAAGCAAACACTCACAACAAGAGGCCGATGGCAAAGCGCAGCATACTGCAAACAAATTCCGTGCAGCATGTCAGAACAAGCATAAGCAAGGCCCCGATGGCAAAGCGCAGCATGCTAGACAAACTCAAACTTGTCACGACGAGCATCTGCAAAGCCCCGAAGGCAAACACAGCATGCCAAACAATTAAAACATGTGACAAACAAGCATATACAAAGCCCCAATGGCGAACGAAGCATGCTAAACAAACTCAACCTTGTCATAACAAGCATCTGCAAAGCCCCGATGGGAAACGAAGCATGCTAAACAATTATAACATGCAACAAACAAGCGTCTACATGCAAAGCCCAGATGGCAAACGTAGCATGCTAAAGAAACTCAAACTTGTCCCAACAAGCATCTGCAAAGCCCCGATGGCAAACGCAGCATGCTAAATAATTAGAAAATGTGACAAAAAGCATTTGCAAAACCCCGATGGCAAACGCAGCATGCTAAACAAACTCGAACTTGTCACAACAATCATCTGCAAAACCCCGATGGCAAACGCAGCATGTTAAATAATCAGGAAATGTGACAAAAGCATCTGCAAAACCCCGATGGCAAACGCAGCATGCTAAACAAACTGAAACTTGTCACAACAAGCATCTACAAAACCCCGATGGCAAACGCAGCATGCTAAACAAACTCAAACTTGTCACAACAAGCATCTGCAAAGCCCCGATGGCAAACGCAGCATGCTAAATAATTAGAAAATGTGACAAAAGCATCTGCAAAACCCCGATGGCAAACGCAGCATGCTGAACAAACTCGAACTTGTCACAACAAGCATCTGCAAAGCCCCGATGGCAAACGCAGCATGCTAAATAATTAAAACATGCGACAACAACAATGGTCTGCAGGGCCTAAAAGGCCAAACTGAAGACTCAAACGTGTGACAACGATGGCAAGTACAATGAGCATGCTAAACAGTTGGACAAAATGCGCCAAACGAGCACAAGCAAAGCCCTGAGGGCAAAACGCAGTATGCCAAAGAAAATAAAACAATGCTAAAAACAAACTCTTGAAAACCCGAAGGTAACGAAGAAGCATGCAAAGGAGCCGCCACGTGCAACGAGAACAAAGAACGAAAGCCGACTTGACGAAAAATAAAAAATAATTACGTTGAAAATGACAAATAAAGCAAAACTACCAGAGGCAAATGGCGAGCATGAAAACCGAAAAGCATGGGGGCAAGGAATGAAGGAAACGCAAAATAAAACAAAATATATAATACTATCGTGACAGTAAGTGAGAAGAGATATTTGCCTCCAAATTTTCTTGTTCCGAAGAAGAACCAGGAACGGCGTTCTGATGAGTAGACTGAGCGGCAACAGGGATGGCGAACAGCAGGGCGACCAACGCGGCTTACGCCGCCGCTACATTTGCAGAAGGAACTTGAGCGGCTTCTTCGGTCATATTAAACTGACGACAGGGAGCGGAGAATGCAAAGCTGACTGGCGCGAAAAGAGGGCGAGTGAAGTAATCTCAAACCTTATATACGCTCTGAGGGCGACCGCTGACAAATATGTTAAAAATTAATTAAAAACCAAAAAAAAAATTTACTAGCATGAAGTAGTATAATATATTAAAAAGAAAATTTAGATTACGTTTAGTACTAAAGAAAGTGGACTTAAATGAGGTTTTTAAAAGAGGAAATTGATACGGCTTGTTGAATTTTAACAGGTTGCGCATTAAATAGAACTGAGCCAAAACATCTTAAAGTGAATGGAAGTGGGCTTCTCTTCGAGGCCATGTACATTGCAGTTTCTAATGCTGAGGAACTAAGTTGTACAAACCTTTAAAAACCAAGACACATCTTACGATTTGTTTCTAAATCAGCCCACCCAAAAACATTAAAAGTATCTCCAGAAGAGCCGCGCCTGAGGATGATACGGGCGGCACGATTTGTAGCCGCTAATAAACCAAAGTTAAAACTTTTGCTGGAGCCAACAGACAGTTCACCACAAGAAGTGTCAGTATAACTTAATTAGGATTAGCTCACCGCTTCACTTCACTGCTTTGAGAGCGAGGATCGGGTTAGGGTTTTTGCAGTGTCAGCTCATGCGTTCTATGTTAGCGCTGCATTCTTGGACACAAAACTACCGCTTTTACGCTTTCGAAGGCTCCAGAATAAAACACAAGTGCACTTCTCAAAGCTGTGATGCAATTATGGTGATTATGGTAATTGTTGTCCACCAGCTATTTGCGAGCTTCAGCAACCACGTCGACAACGGCAGCGAGAGAACGACACAAAACAATAGGTTTGATAAGCAAAAACAATACCTCTGCGCGTGCGTTTTACATTTGGTACAATTCTTAGCTTTTCCCTGCAAAAAAAAACAACGTAAAATGATCAAACTATATGTTTTGTGGAGAACGTGAACACATAACGGTCAATTTTCCTTTCTCTATTTGAACTTGAAAGCCTTCCCTACGAATTCAGCTCCTAGATAATTCAGTCAAATCAGACAAATTCAACAAAATGGTACAATTGTAAAATGGTTTCAAAGAGCGCGAATTCTTTTTTTAGGGCCTGGTCGCACTACAGTCAAAAACAAAAATTAGCCCGTGCACTGGCGAATTTTTGTTATTGACTGTAGTGCGACCAGGCCCTTAATGGACGTTTTCCGTGCCGTTGCCGTCGTGGTTGCTAAAGCTCCCTACTGTTGCGTTACAGGACAAAACTACTTGTTGTAATTATGTGCTTTGATTTTACGCAGGCGGTTCGCGACACGGTTTCGATCAAGTGGAATTACCTGCGCATTAACCACAAAATTGTCATAAACTTTCTCATACATATTTTCAGTAACGTCGTTATTAGTCACTGCAGTTCGTGCATAATCTAAGGTGTTACCTGTGACTTGAAACTCGAGGTTAAAACTGAATATGTCGCTTTATTTTCACTTCACAGAAATAGATGAGTGTGAGAATGATGGCACAAACAACTGTAAACAAATCTGCGTCAATGTACCGGGATCTTTCGTTTGCGATTGTCGCGACGGATACGTACTTAATGCTGACGGACGCAGCTGTGAAGGTAAGAGACCTTTGTAATGGAAGTTTAAACAAACCGTAACAACAGCAAATGATCAATTTTTATTCATTCTTTTGGTTAATGGTTTCATTTATTCTGCACGCTGTGCCATTTATTTATAGAATGCAGGAAAAGAGGCAGGGTTGACAATGCTTCTTAATTGTTCGTTCGTTCCTTTAACGGGAAACGGGAAACGGGAAAACGGGACATTCCAGGGAAACGGGAAACGGGAAACGGGACATTCCAAAATATTGATCCCTCAGACGAGACATTTGCTCCAGGCGTGCGCGTTACCAAAATGAATTATTGCTCATAATTATGTACGTATGAGCTATTGATTTGCTTTTGGATTTCCATTTCCATTGTGTTTTAGTTTTGAGAACGGTATGCTTAACTGATGTATGGGGTTAAACGGAAATCTTTCTAGCTGAAAAGTGCAAAATGACGGAGGTTTTTTCGCTCGAACCAAAGCAAATTTCCCACCGAAATGTTTACTAGATTTCAATCTTTCCAAAACCGAGTATGGACATTATGCCAATTAAAATGAGTTATACCGCTAAAAGCGATGACCGCGCGGTTGAACTTCATATAAGCCTTTACTTGACATTGGTCACTTCAAGGTCAAAATGACGGGACTTTTTTTTAAAGTTATTGAAATATTTTAACGTTGCCAGATAGAATAATAACCAAGTTACTGGAATCCGAGTGTGGATTTCCGAAAAGTAATTCATAAATGGGCGAAATTTCGATTTTCCCTTAAAAAAATGGCGTTTTCAAAGTGATTTTAAGGGTCAATTGGGGGTCTGGGGACGAGTTAAAAAAATTAGAGGCAAATGTCACCCAATTTTTTGCCATGTAAGCGGCATTTTTCCTAAAACATAGAAGCTTCTTATTCTTATAACTACGAATAACCGTTTTATTTTTGGTTTACCATCTAACTTTTGTAGATAGAAATTAAAGTTTGGAAAGAATTTGTTTTTTCTACACTCCCAGCTATAGCTACATAGTTTACCCTTAATTGTCAAATAATGTAGAAGATCATTTCCATGAAGAATGCAAACTATAATTGTATCTTTCAATTTTTACCATCGAGAGCAGACTACCAAGTGCTAAATATTTCCCAAAAAGCCCGGGCGTTTGAGCAGTTATAAAAGAGGTGGAACAAATCCCATTTCTCATAATTTCTACAATAGGAACACAATAGGAACACAATAGGTCTAAGCATTATAAAATCTTTGTAAATAGTAGATTTACAAACATTGTTGGCAGATTTTATAAAGTCTGTAAATTTCAAGTCTTTCCCCTTATTACAGCTCCTAGAATTTATAAACATTTTACAAACATTTTATAAAGAACAAGACAACAAAACTATATAAAATGTCTGTCAAAAGAATTTACAGAGATTTTGTTTTTAACCGGGTGAAAGTACTAAGTCTGTAAATTCAAGATTTATATACATTTTATGAAGTCTGTAAATGGTCCAAATTTTCCAGTGCTAACTCCACTTATTAAACCAATTTTAAACAATTTGGTATTCGAAAACAAAATACAGCGCTTGGAAATGTTGAAAAGACTAGACACAAGTTTTGCTTTAAGCATTATATATCATCGAGAGTACTTCCTGCATTGAATTTATAAGATCCAAATCCGTCGAGAGAGGTTTGAAACTGTTAGGGGTGTTTAGCTTTATTAGATATTGTTAAAACAATAAAAGGAACGCAGCCTACACCTTGCTGAATATGTTTACTACACCTTGATATGAGGACATTTTACGTTGCCCTTTTGTTGTCTGATCGAAGTAGATATTATTATTGTGACCGTTTATTTCTATTACATACTTGATTCTACTTGTAGATATAAATGAATGTGAGCCCACCAGTGACTGTATGCAGCTATGTAACAATACTCAGGGAAGCTACAACTGTTTGTGTGACCAGTATTTCCAAACAGATCCATCTGATCGGAGAAAGTGCGTAGGTATGTGACTGTTATTTATGTCGCCTTTTTTTATCTCGTTAATGCGCATGCGCATTAAGCGAGATTTCGGAGTCGAGTACGAAAAGGGACAAAAGTTGTTAACAAAATTTTGTGGACTTTTGTCCGGGGGGGTTTCTTGTCCCTTCTTTATAGAAGCTATATTAGGGCATTGAGGATATGGTTGGTTAAACCGGTTAGGATTTCAAGAAAGGCGTCACATACTGCCACTAAAATTTTTGGGGAGCACCCCCGGACCTATTGTTAATTTCCCAAGGGTATTGGGATGTCAGAACTTGTGATGAACTTGTCATATCTCACATTACATTACCGCAAAGGTATTAAGTCCTTCTTTAAGTTTCGATATCTCACGTTACCTATCAGTTTCAATCATTTGTCGTAAAGCCATTGAAGCTGCTTTAGAAGGGATGCGTTTTCTTGGGAAACGCAGATTGAGAATTTCACGGTGTATTTTTACGAATGGAGACGTTTTAAGAAAGTTAAATGGGACAGAAAAGTTTGTGTTTTAATATGAGCGATATGGCAGAGCAAAATAGCATGAACTTTGCGTTTTTTGAGGAGCACCCCCGGACCTATTGTTAATTTCCCTAGGGTATTGGGATGTCATGAACTTGTCATAATTATCTCACGCTACGTCACCACAAAGGTATTACAGTTCTTATTTAGTTTCGATATCTCACGTTACCTACGGTATCAATAATCTTTCAAATTTCAAATCATTGCCATTAATAGATTTAGGTACATGGTAGAATGTATTGACGGTGATAAAAATTGCGCTTTGATTATGCAATAGTATGCAAGGGACCTCGTGATTTTGCAGACTTCGTCAAACTATTTCTTGTTTGCTGCAATTCTCTCTACAGTTCTATTCGTATACAAGTAAAATTTTGTTGTTGACAAAGCAAGCATTTTAACAACCATTTTATAAGCGATCTGAGCGTTTCAATTCAAGACAGACATTGGAACTTATTATTACGGACTTAATTGAGAAGATATTATTTGAGTGCCAATACGAAGAAAATATCAAGAAGTGGTTAGGATTTTATCGGATACACCGCCACTAAAATTTTTGGGGAGTACTCCCGGACCTATGTTAATTTCCCTAGGGAATTGGCATGTCATAATTTTTTTTTAAGTTTTGATATATAGCGTTACATATCAATCTTTCAAATTTGGTTTTACGTGGATGTGTCCGAGACGGCATTGATCTTCAAAGGTTCAAGAAATTTGTGTTTTTCTTGTCAATCATATGTCGTAAAGCCATTAGTGCTCATTTAGAAGGGTAAAAAAGGTCAAATGTTCTTGGGAAACGCAGTTTGACTGAAAATTTCACGGTGTATTTTTAAAATGAATGGAGACGTTCTGAGGAAGTTAAATGGCAAGGGAGCAAAAACAATAATTACTAAGTTCAATTTATGAAATGAATGGCTTTGAGTTCTCATAGTATGTTATCATATGATGAACTACCGATCACGCGAACGAAATCATTGCCATTATTAGATTTAGGTACATGGTGGAATGTATTGACGGTGATAAAAATTGCGCTTTGATTATGCAATAGTATGCAAGGGATCTCGTGATTTTGCTGAACAAACTAATTGTGCAAATGTAGAAGTTATTGTTTGCTGCAATTCTTTCTACAGTTCTATTCGTGTACAAGTAAAAGTTTGTTGTTCTGAATTGAATGACAAAGCAAGCATTTTAACAACCATTTTATAAACGATTTCAGCGTTTCGATTCAAGACATACATTGGCATTATTACGGACTTAACTGAGAAGATATTAGTGCCATTTATACGGGAGAAAATAAGACGCGTCTTATCTAAGACGCGACTTAAATAAGATGCGAAGTGTACCATTTATACGTTTGCGTCCAACATAAGACGCGAAGATCACGTATAAATGGTTCGCGTCTTATTTTGATACGGCGCACTTGTTGTTCACGTCTTATTTAGGACACGAAAGCATTTATACGAGGAAGTTCACGTCTTATTTAAGACGCGGACAAAATAAGAACTTAAGATAAGTCGCGTCTAAAATAAGACACGAATGCTTATTTTGTACTGTTTATACGATCGGTTCGCGTCTTATTTAAGTCGCGTCTTAGATAAGACGCGTCTTATTTTCTGTCGTATAAATGGCCCTATTATTTGAGTGCCAATACTACTCAAGTAAAAAACATTTGATAAACGTTTTTTCACCTTTTTTCCGGATCCACGGTTGTGGCGTGCAGGAAAGACAGAAACATTTCCGGTGAAGATCACAAGAAAAGACAGAAAAGTCAGAAAAATATAGCACTGCGACAGCTTGAGACTCAGTTGAAGTAAACAGTAGTGAAAATTGCTTTTCAGTGTTTATCTGGCTTTGACAGCTTTCGTAATAAAGGTTCCTTTTTATCATTGTGGAATGTCCGGTTTCCGGAAGATTAGAAAGAACGGGAGAGAGCGAATCTTAAAAATAAAATTAAAGTTGGAAAAATAAATATTTGCTCAATTCTTTCTTTGAGGAATAGAGGAATTCTAAGGATATGCACTTTTTGTTCTGACTTCCTGACTGAATTTAAGTCTTAAAATAGCAATGAATATGCGTGAACGGACTCTGATCGATCAATGACAGACATTGTAGCGACCATAGGTCATGGATCAGTTCTTTTCTTCTTTAAAATCTCCGTAAAATTCTTAGATGTTTATATCTTATATATAAAGATCTACAAACGCGGATAAGCGTAAACATTTATCCGATGCGTTGTGGCACACATCAAAGATTTAAATTGGATGATCCCACAGGCAGACCAATCGTGATATCCAGTACACAGTAATGAAATATACTAGGTAATAATACGATTTGTCACGGAATTGATAAGCGATAGAAAAATCGAAAATATTACACACTAAAGTCTTCTCACCTTTACTTTATTGTCTCTTGATGTATCCTGACCGGTTTAAATGCATTTTTACAACTTTTGTCACTCGCCCCACTATCCACTATAAAAGAAGGGAAGGCTGGAGACCTCTGAGCGAACCCTCGCCACGCGAAAGCCAATAATTTCTAAACAATTCAACTCAAGCTCCCCGAATTGCCACCAGTGAGGCCGCAGGTTAAATGTCTACCCGTGCGATTCGTGCTAGCTTCCAAATTCCCTTTCACGGGCTCTAAAAGGGCTCCGTTTTGGAGCGATTCTGGCCATCTTCGCTTCGCCATTGTCCGCGATCCAAACGGCTGTACCACGAAATTGGAATACTAAAGCTTAGCGACCGCGTCACAGAGACAAAGTGACATTCACCCGAGGGGAGGGTCGTTACTTTTGCCCTCGCGCAAATTGACACCGTCGGGGGAGCCGGTGCGTGTAATTCGAACGGAAACCACACGCGTGACCTGTCACTTATTTGTCTTTATTTGATAAAGTGCAATTTTTCGTCAAGATCAAAAGTAAAGTCTCTTTTTAAAATAAAAATGCTCGAAGGAAAATTATTAAGCTTGTTAAAACCAATTTGCGCCAAAAAATCAAAAATCAAAGGTCACGGATATGTATGTGTATACCGGGAGTCTAGGGTGTACTCTAACTGCACCTCTGATCCAAGAGAGAGGAAGATAGGGGCCTTGGGAACGAGGTTGGTAGTCGTTTCAATAACAAATTGATCATTAAAACAGACCGTTGGCCTTCGGGTGTTGATATGAACGATATGGTCAATAATGTTTAATTTTTATTATTGGTAAATTGCACAACCTTCTAAAGTCGCTGTCGTAATTTGTCGTATTTTTGAAGCGGAATCGAGCCGCTTCTCGCTGTTCAGAACGTCTCATGTCGGCAATTTTCGGGGCCAGGTCGCTTGTCGTTTTTACCAAGGCTTCTTTAAGCCGAGATGTTTTGAAAACAGCTTCAGCTATAAAAGGAAACGAAATCCTAATCACCAGCTCTATTCCTACAAGAGTCACCATTCTGCCCGAAGGTACACAATTTTTTAGTTGACGGAAAAAGCGACAAGTAAAATATTTTCATTTGCCTTTTTTTACAATAGTCTACCATAGTGAAGTATTTAGATAAAACATTCCTTTTTTACTGAAGTCTTTTTACTGAACTTATTCACATGCACAAAGTTCTTGTTTTGTCTCATACATCCACATATACACTGCACATATAAATTGGCTGTTTAAAAACATTGCTAGTAAATCAATTTTAATCCCAAATGAAAATCGTTGCAATATGTTTTAGTTTTGTTTAAATGTCAATAAATAAAGATAGTAAATATTTTTTAACCTTCGAACATCTTTCCCAAATTTCGATTGATAAGAAAATCGCCATTGTAATGCCATACAAGTCATTGCTACTAAAATACTGTGACTGATACAAAACATAGAAAATTAACTAAGTAAAAGGGCTCTCTAAAGATAGATTGAATCTAAGTAGTTTTGCCACCCCCATCCCTCCTCATAATTTTCCCCCGTAGCAACCAAATTGGCCTCGGCTCATTCGCTTAATATTATCAAGTTGAAGTTTCCCCTCAGCTGTAAAATGAAGACTATTTTGAACAAATACGCTAAATTAACATGAAAATTATTTATATTCATACTCGTGATTATTTTGTTGCTCATGACTTTTATTGATTTGGTGGCTCCTAAAAGAGCCCTTAAGTCCTCTATGACTGCAATGTCTAACTCTACGATTAGACCTACAGGTATTTTCAATCTTTCAACTTCAATAAACCATTTAGCAGCTTTACACATATTACCTATCACGTCTTTACTACATTTACCTATCAAAGGCACCCAACTTTTCCAATTCTTGTTGTTGTTGTTGTTGTTGTTGTTGTTGTTGTTGTTTATTAACCTTACATTCTCTCGCATTAACGAGATGGCTTTAAGAGCCCTTTGATCAGTTTAAACACCATAAGAGAATCACTCCTTTTTCACGCAGTATGTTTTCGACACAACTGACTATAGTAATAGTAATAATAACAATAATAATAATAATAATAATAATAATAATAATAACACTTATATGGTGTTTATCCATGTCCGTTCTATGCGCTTTACATCTATTGTTAAAAAGGTAAAAACTAATTGAAAATTAGGCACGTAAAAACTAGCAAAAATAAAATTTTAAGTCAACTAATTTATGTATTACAGTTGATATTAGTTTATATCGTATTTGGAATCGATGTACAATACTGGAGATTCATAGTATTTCATAGGCCCTTTGTGAAATGGATTCCGTGGTTAAATGAAGGTTTATATTGTTGTTCTTGCCAATAACAAGCTTATAAAATTCAAGTCATCATTCATTGTCGGAGTTATTGTCGAGTAATACAAAGATGAACACCAGGGTGTGAAAGTACGAGCAAATTGAACAGGTTATCTAGAATTTACGAAGCCATTATGCCATTGCTAGATCTAGAATACTTCAGCAGATTTTTATTTTCTTTTGTTCTTCAGCAAAGGACCCCTGTTCTCCAGACCCTGGTTGTGAACATGTTTGTTTCAAAGGAGATAATCGTCAACCAACATGTGCCTGCTTTGCTAACTACGAGTTACAGAGTGATGGAAAGACATGCAAAGGTGCTAACAGTTTTTCCTAAAACAAAACGATAAATGAATAAATTGATATGTTTCATAAAAGAAATTTTATGCACTTAAAGTGCACCTAACCCCAAGATTGTTTTTTCGCTTCATCAACTCTGTGTACGTTGAAAAGTTGAATAGTTAAATATTTCTTGTTTTTAACGTTACGTTAGTGAATTATAGAGGTTTGAATTTACAAAATGTTAATAACTAAAGATGACGTCAAATCAAGACTTGTTTATTATACAACTACTTGTTTCCACCTCCAAGCAATATTTTTTTATAAATCAATTGACTATTCACAGTTTTTATTCAGTATTTCTTAAATTGATTATCCTTAAGTCGTGAACTGCGTATTGTAAAGTGAAGTAGAAATGATCAGTAAAGTCGTGATTTGACATCATCTAATAAGTATCTCTATAACTCACTAACGCGACTAACAAGAAATACTTCACTATTCGACTTTTCAACGCACATTAAGTTGATTAAAAGAAAAAAATGGGGGTTAGGTGCACTTTAAATATCGCCTTAGTGAGCTTTTCACTAAAATAAATTATCCATCATTAAAATTTATTCATCCATATATAATTTTTAAACATTGTTAAAAATTCCAACTGGTGAGAGGCTAACTAGTGTGCTCTTTATACAGTATGGCTAATAATTTGAACACAGCCACGTTGCTTCTAAGCTCGATTGCCAGCCTTTTTTTGTAAAATGAGCTAGCCATCCTCCTTTGCACAACGATCTGACTCAAGAGAGAATTGAAAATCGAGCCTACTATGCCAATGGATTATTCAAAGCCAAGAATCTCGGGTTAAGGTTACAGTGTACCTTCGGGGGTGTCTCCAGTATAACAGCTCTAGCGTCTTAAGATTACACTTAATATACCTAAACCCAGATATCAAATTAAAACTTATAGAGCTGGCCATCTAAATATGGAAACCATTTGGTAATAAAATGAATTGTCGAATTTTTTACGACGTCTAAATTCGAACGTCCGAATCAGCTTTAAAACGCTATAACTCAAAGCGATTATTATATTTTGCTAATTTGATTTGTTCTCGGATTTCCGGACACGAAGCGCTAAAAAAACGTGTCGGCGATTTCCCATATTCAATTGCAGTGAAAAGTTACAGAATATTTTCGAAAAGGGGAGAAAAAAAATTGGAATGATCGCACGGAAATGGCTCTTGACGAAAAAGTTTTCGGAATTAAGAAATTCGCCGACACGTTTTTGTTGATTATAGCCTAGCTTCTGTCCAAATGTAAGGAAAATCGAACAAATTCCCTTTGAGGTGTAGCTTTTTAAAGTGTCCCCAACAAGCGAAAAATTAACTTTGAGAAAACGGCGCTTAAATAAACTCCGCCCACAAAAGTTATACCGTCATTTCTCCGTCAATTTTCACTATTTTTCGATAATTTTTTTTTTGGATGAAAGTTCATCCTGTAAACTTTATTTTAACGCCAAAAAAAATTTCAATAAATTTTCGATCTGAAGGTACACTGTAACCTTAAACCAATTCAGCAACTTTACACTTATTTTTTGTAGATATCAACGAATGTGATCCCAACAAGCCTCGCAATCGCTGCAATCAGATTTGCGAGAATACTCAAGGAAGTTACAAGTGCTCGTGTCAAAAGGGATTCCAACTAAGCAGAGATGGATACGTCTGTGAAGGTTTTATCTTCAAATAATTTTAATTTAATTAATCCATTCACATTTCCACCTCCTTTTTAGCTCTTTCTTGGCGGACTTGATCGATGTTTAAGTGGCAAGTGTTTAATGCGCCCATAGCCACTGAAAATGAAGGCGTTTTAAGCTCGAGCAGTTAAACGGCTAATGGGTTCAAAGTGGGTTCGGAAAATATTGTTGATCGATAATCAGTATGTTTATACATGTTGTGGTGCAATTTTGTCCTTGGTGCAAATTTTATTTTTCTTTGTATTTGGGTATGGAAATGTATGATAATGTATGATTATATAAAATTTGCACCGAGGACAAAATTGCACCACAACATATACAACAGGATGAAATTTTTCCTAAATGTAAATCTTGATCTCTTCGTTTGCCTTTTTTGCCAGCATACTTAAATGAATAGATAAAAGAAATGCAGCGACCCTCGCAACAATTCTGACCAAGAAAGATATAATGTTTCAACTATTCTTAATTATTTCGCAGATGTTAACGAGTGTATGGATGAGGACTTGTATAATTGCACAGATGAGTTCCACAAGTGCGTCAACACTCGCGGCTCCTACAAATGTGAATGTGAACAGGACCTGTACTTTATTGATGGCAAATGCAGAGGTAAACACAATATAAAGCTGCAGACGCAGTAAAGCTTAGGGTAGACTGGTGTTCTGGGGTGGATCAGACTTGAAATCAGATCTTAATGACTTGAGGAATATCCCCACCAAAGTCTTCTACCTTATATAAATAGATAAGTGGATGGCCGGTCTGTCTGGCTCCTTTGTTTTTCTCACCGATGGGCTAAAATAACCTGGACGTTTGAATGATCAGGTTTTTGAAACATACATCTCCATAGTCCTCCTGTTATTTAAAAGATGGATAGCGCCATCCACCAGAAAAAATTGTTTGTTAATTATTATGCACTGGACATTGATTTATCTGGTGAATGGCGTTATCCACATTTTTGAATATCAGGGTTTTCGAGATATAATCCGTGAGGTTGTGTAACCTATAAATAAATGCATTGCTTCCACAATATAAACAGACCCTAAGACTGTAACAGAAGATATTAAAGACATTGTAAATGCCGGTATTATTATTGTTCATACAAGAATCGTATAGCAGGAGACTCATTGACAAAAATTGGCTTTCATAGGTTTGGAGAAAAATGAGACGGCTCCTATTCCTGTGCCTCCCACACCGCGTGTACCATCAGAAAACGAAAAGGAGCAAGCTGTGGAGATATCAATCACAGCTAAAGACAATGTAAGAAAACACTTTTCAGCTATTTCAGAATTTGTTATTTTTCTCTGGAATAGTATTTTAGTTTAAGCGGCTAAACTGTGATCAATCCGAAAATTGTAAAAATAGTAAGTCTAAATTAATTTTTTTAAACATGGTCAAATACTTGCCACTCATAAAGATGATATCCCATTAAAAAATGAAATAGTTAAGCCAGGAGTGGTAGAGGTAGAACAAGAAATTAAGAAAGAAAAATAAAATACTTGTAACTATAGACCGCCAAAACAAACAAATACTATGGATAATTTCCAACTTCATTCGAGTAATTAAGCTCTAGCCGTTTTCATTTCCTTTGGTAGTTTAAATGGGATTTCTATACCGACAAGTCTTTCAAAGAAAAAATGGCGTCTGTCACCTCTAACTTCTGTACTGAGAACAGGACCGAATGTTCCCTAAAGGAATCATGGCGAACAAGGTAATTATCCCCATGCATTACGCTGATTTAAGGTGGCTTCATATTAACAGTTATTGGCCAGTCTTCCAAATATTATATATATACACGAACTTATTGCTGTCTTTCGAGAGTTTTGTTTCGCGATACTAGGCATAATATACACACACACGTAGCTTAGGCTTTCTCGTTTACGGAAAAGTGTAATTTTAATTACAGTCTCGTCTCGTTACCATGGCAACCGGTGATTGGTTTGTTGGGCTTATTGTTCAAGGCTAGCTTGGTGAAACTGTAGAAACATTCATTAAGTCTAATCTGACAAAGCCATAAAAAATGGTACATAATTTTCGCTAATTTACTCACTTTTCGTTTTTTACGTTTATTGGGTTTGTCTATGTACAAAAATTGTAGTCTTTTTTGACATCGCGAACCAAGAAAATCCTTTCAATTTGTCAATTTCTATAAAAATTTACCGTGTGGATTGCGTGCAATGAACGTTTTAACTACCGTAAAATCGTGTCGTCATCAAAATAAACAAACGCCCGCTCGCGCTATTTTCGTGCCCCTGCCTCGCGCGCCAAAAAAAAATCTATATGGAGCCACCTTAAGAAACATTTAATTTTTTATATTTTGCATTTCCAACCTTGAAGGCAGAGATTCAAGAAAACTAACAATGAGTTCATGCTTTTATTGGGTCTCTTACTATAACATCACTTCTTACAAGGAATTGAATGAATTGATTATAAAATTGATGAACTCCGGCGATTATTTTATAAACATGCAGCTGTTAAAGTTCTTCCTGTTTTGATCAGCGAAACAAAAAATTTTATCAGCCTAGTTTAGTAAGATTTAATGCATTGTAATCTGTTTATGATGATTATTGATTTTTTTTTTGTTAGTTTTATTTGTTAACTTTCTATATAATCTTACGCTTTCGCAATACTGTAATCGATTTATAGTCATGCAAATAAAGCTTGTTGTTCATGTTTTTGTTACAAGGTGTGATCTTACAAGGCCATTCCTAGCCTTTTTTAGAGAGCTACCCATTGCCAACAACTCGCAGATACTCAAGTATTTAACTAATTATTTGTCAGGCGCGCCCTTCTTGAGGCACTTTACAGCGTTGAACAAGTTCATCTTCTGCCTGGTTACCCTAGTAATGCACTGGGCACTCTTCTGGTGGTGTTTTACGTGCAGCAGCCTGTGGGACTGTTCATCGGAAATGTTTCAGTACTGCCTAGCAACACACTGGTGGTTGTTGTTCGAACATACAAATCAGAACTCGAGACTGCTATCGGGGCGAATATATCAGATGTGAAGACTTGGTTTAAACCTACAACATCACCAACAGAGATGCCAATAGATCCAACCCACAGCAGAAGTATCTTGAAGTGGATTATTATTGGTGTTAGCGCTGGAGTGGTCGTCATTATTTTGGTCGTTGTGATCCTGTGGTAAGATATGTTGAGCTCTCCATAATATTTTAAAGGAGTTTTAAAAATACCTTCTGATTCCCGGCTTTGCACCTTGAATTGTTTGGTCAACTAGTATTAAAACAAAACAATACGAAACAAAAACAAAATCAAAAGAGAAACATAAAACAGACTTAAAAGGAATATCAATTTGTATATGTTAAAGTGCTGACAAATTTATTGAATATTCAACGAATCGAAGATTTATACGGCGTTTTTTGTTTAAAACCGCATTTTAACATAAAGGATAAAAGTTCTCAATGTTAAATGTAAGTAAGTTAAAATAAAGAAAGTTTAAAAGATATAAGTACTGCACAAAGGTAGCCTGACGCAATTTATTATAGAATACAAGAATACGTATGAACCTGGAAAAAGCTGTTTAATAATTAAAATCATGCTCTATAAATGAATACAGGTAATATGTTTTATAATTTCTAAATGTTAGTTAAAAAAACGTGGTGGTCTTCAAGAGTGTCGATGTTGCTGTCACGAAGACATGAAAAGTTAACGTTGCTTTTATATGCCTTTCCTCAAAAGACCATAACAGTCTTTATTATGCCAGTTTAGCCTCATATTGACGTCATACATTCAATTGTTTTAATATCCTTTGTGCTTGAGGTACAATGAAAGTCAGAAAACATATAGCCAACTTTTGCTCGAGCAGTCGTGTTTTGGAATCAAAGAAACCTAAGAAGTGATATTAATTCTGAATTATGAATTTAATGGAAATACTGAGTTATAGCTTAATCACAAACACCAGAAAAACCATGCGGCACCGGTACTTTTATTCGTAAATGCATTTATTATGCAAATTTTGAGAATCGATTGAGAAGTTGACGCAATTAGTTGGCATGTGCAGCTCTTGCCAAGAAAAAAGGGACATTGGAAAGGCGTACCTGCTGAATACGAAGCTAAACCTGCACTGAAACTGAATGGCCTTTTTAGGAAAGATCAGCTATTTCTTTGATAGTGTTATTATTCATCACTTTATCGCTTGCACTTTTTAAAATGTAACTGAATAGCATTAATCTATTTTGATGGGCATAAAATGGTTTGAATCATCATGAACAACGATTTTCAACCGTGAGTGACCATTATATAAGAACTCCCCACCCTCCCCTCCCTCCAATGCTGTCCCCATAGGCACTTGGTGGATACTAATACGTATAACTGGATGTTACAGACTTCAACGTTTAAATGCTTCTCTGAGCTAAAAATAATAAAAACGCTTAATCATTCATTTTCTAATTCTTTTTCTAGCTACAAGAAAAAAAGAAAGACCGGAGTAAGACCCTCCATTATTGATACTCCTGGCGAATCGATTGCTCTGGAAAGCAGTACAGGCTTAAAGCCTGGCTGCCTCAAGAACAGTAACTTGTGATGAGCTTCGTGTATGGCGTTCTCTGGTGCTTTTTTATGAAACCTTTCTTTCATTTTCCGCTGGTAACATGCTTTAAACGCATTATTAATTAACTTGATAGTATTTTTCAATCGATGCCATTTTTTAATGAGTATATTTAAGTATAAGTACTTATATTTTCGTAAGAGCACGCGCAAAAATACTGAAGCTCGGTCATGACCACGCGCGTAGCAATAAGACTATAGAGAGCTTTTATTTAATGGGTATAGAATGCATGCTCAAAAATGCGAATGGCTTACCTCGACACCTACGAAATTCCTGTGATTTAGATGATTACTTCTGTTTCTTTAAGTAACGTGTACTTAAATGTTTTGGACCAGGAGATGCAAACACGTAACGAAGTATGTATTGGTCATGTATTAAGTCATTCATTCAAGGCGAGATTGCATTCGCGGTATGTGATGATATTTAGTAGTAGTGATGTTAACTTAAATATGTCTTCTCTAGAAGAAAAACAAATAAAAGTGTGTAAGTGTCTATGAAAACATTGTGTTTTGCTTTCGGAAAACGAAAACGGAAGGAAAACAAATACAACTGGGTTACTGTCGATAGAATTATTTTCCTTTGCTTGTGGCAAACACGCATTTTTGAGAGAGTTTTCAGAACGCACTTGCTGGTTAAGAGAAATGGAAAAGAAGATCGACACAGAGAAAAAAAAGGGCATTCACTCAGACACGAATTACCTGTTAGGCTAACAAGCCCTTCTTTTAAATTCCCGATACGTGTCTTGCGATGTTGATCAGTTCATACGAAGCCTGATATCCCGAAAATGTTTCACTAAATTCACCGGCTAAATTGAATGCATTATAGTTAAATTGAGTGCAGTATAGTTACGCTTTTACAAGATAAACATCTTTGAACACATAGCAGCGGTAAAAATTAGATAAAATTTATTTTCTAGACATCGAAAATGATCGCGCGCGCATTAACATGTTCTTATTTCGATGCCATTTTGATGGTGAGTTGCAGAGTAGGAGTAAAAGTGAATAGCCAACGTTCCACATTGAACCTACTAAAGACATAGTACTGTCATATAAGCTGTAATGGTATGTGCCGCTGTGAAGGGCATAGGGTATAGAAACCAGAGAGTTTTGGTCTAGAATAGGGTATTATTCTCCAGGAAACTGATCAGTGGTATAAAGATAGTTTATGGAAAATAGCGAGTCTGGGATAGGGTAGGGATTTTTGGGGTATAGTCCAGAATAAAATGCAGCTGAACGTGGTCTGGTATAGCGGTAAGGGTTTCAGAGTCCCAGCGCCACACTACCACCCAAAAAATATACAGAGTACCTCCCCCGGGGACATGCATTTGCAATGGCTGTTATGGCGTTATCATAATTTTAATTTAATTAATTTTAACTTTGGAGTTGTTCGGCCTTTTCTTTCAAAACATGGTTGATTTCAAAGCATCGTTCATTGCAAATCATGCGAAAGGAGCAACATAAAATGACCTACAAACCGAATCACGAGTTGAGCCAATTTGCTCTGATCTGTGACAAACAAACTGAACTGACGGCAAATGTGCTCGGTTGCCAGTGTGTTAAACGACCCATTAACGAACTGAGCGAATGCGCTCGGTGTGCCAAACGACCCAATAAATTTATTCACGCTTTGCTTTGTTGTAATTGTTCTTCTTCTTGTACGCGTTAGTTTATTTTGCCTACATATTTCGACTCCTAATACCTAAATCAAAAGACACCGAACTTTTATAATAGTGCATCTGCTAATGAACACATTCCTTCCTCTTTACTACAATCAACCCAATACCACAGGGAGCAGAGGAGCCAAATTTGACCTAATACGGTCAATACGCGTTCGATCTTTGAGCTTTAACGCGCGCTGTCTTGCGTTATTCGATCTGTTGTTTTCGAGTTTTTCCCCCAGCGGGACCCCAAGCGTAATCGGCGCTTCCGGAAAGTAAACTATCCAACACTGCATCCATTGTCGAACCGCAATAAGATATGGGGATAAATTTGGCGACCCGACAATGGTCACAGTGCGAATGTATGGGAGGGTGGGTGGGGAAACCAATTCTGGTGTTAGCCCCCAGGGCTTTCCCGTAAGTAAACCGCATCGCCTCGTACCTGCACATCCCCGCCGCACTGCAGTTGAGCCAAAGTGATAATTTATTCATATGTACTAATCTTATATGCGTTACTTTAATGTATGCAGTGTGAATAGTAAACTATCCAACACTGCATCCATTGTCGAACCGCAATAAGATATGGGGATAAATTTGGCTCTCGTCCCTTTGTGTCATCCAGTGTCCTTCTGTTACCATACCAACGATGGACTCCTCCCCCATACTAATAACTAACTAAGGAGGCCATCGTTACAAACTAGTCGTAACTCCCCAAAACTAAACCCAAACCTAACCCGATAGCCCTGGTGGGAGAGATTGTCCATCTTGACTCACATACGTTCCTTCTCATGAGGTGTCTTCCCGAGGCTGTCCGAACGTATATATACAAACCGTTTCAACTAATTAATATTTTCCATGTACTGGTAGGCTCTGTACCCGCGTTCGAGGCCAACCTTAACGAAGCCCTAGTTGAGATTAAAACCTTCGCCCTAGGTGGCCGTAACCTGACTTGTTAGCGAGAACAGTCTGGTAAAAAAGTCCTTGAAGACATACCGAGGCAAATCCGTCACCGTGTCCAACGAAAAAAGGCTTCTTCAGCATCCACAAGTACCGTGCATCGTGACACACTCTCGACTTGGTGGTCTCAGCCGTTACGGGTAGTACTAAATGAGGTGGTTTCGCATGACCAACCTTACCCACGAGCGAGATCGCACCGGTTTGCAGGCGACTTAAAAGCGTTTTCCGGACAAATTCTCTAAATTATTTACACGATACGTTACTTCTCAGTGAGTATTCAGGGGGTTGGCCGGTCGGAATCGCAACGTTCCCCCTTGAACGTCCCCCTAAAGTGTCTAAAGTATGGGAATATTAACACATTATGCCGCTATCGAAGATAGCACATTCTCCTGGTTCAATAAGGGTGCCAACTTCGCTATTTCTGTCCAATTAACTGCATTTCTATGGAGTTCCTGTGCGACAAAGATGGTCCGGATCCCGGAACATTAATTCTTCAAGCTGTCCAATAGCCTCTCCCTTTTTCTACTAGTCGAGCCATTTTCAAGCCGGTCATTTCCTGCCCTCTCACCGCTGACCCCTACGGGGTTTCCCCCGGTATTGACCCACTGAGTCGCATTTGTGCAATCACCGGCATTATTGATGGGGGTATTAAATCGTCATGCTTTTCCCATGACCAGTGTATCGCCTGAGGCGAAAAAACAAAGACCAAAAAAAAAGGCGAAATACGCGTGTGAAAAAAACCCGTAGAAGTCAGCAGAGAGAGGACAGTCATGACCCAGTATGACCGGGAGGGTTTTGAGGTACCCTGGTTTCAAGACTCTCGACTCCCTGTGACTACAGGCAGAAGGTAAAATAGGGAAAAAGAAAACTTACAGCACTCGCGGATCAAAGGGAGAGCATGGGGGTGGATCTGAGGAAATATATAAGCATTTTAAATATTTACGTCACCCTTTCGACATATATTTACTTTATTTGCGGTAAAATTCGCGTTTCTCGTCCTGATCGTCCCGAGATAAAAACCCGCGGCTGATGGAGTCGTGCCATTCCGCTTGCAACATCCTGGACCTTGAGATTGTAGGTGAGACACATCGGTGAGACCTCAAACACGAAACTGTCATCACATTCAAATATCATTGAATTCTCAATACTCTCTGTCATTTTTTTTCCCTGCTGTCTCACCCCCATTTGTTTGTTTGTTTGTTTGTTTGTTTTTTGGTGAATTCTCACACCATTTCTTTTTCTCTTTTCCATGGTGAACTCTCACCCCATTCCTCTTCTTTCCTTTGGGGAACTCTCACCCCATTCCTCCTCTTGTCTTTGGTCAAGTCTCACCCAATTTTTTTTTTCTCTTTCCCTTGGTGAACTCTCACCCGCCTTTGTTATTCCTTTGGTGAACTCTCACCCCATTTTTTTTTCCTTGGTGAACTCTCATCCCATTTTTTTTCTTTCGTTTCCTTGGTGAACACTCACCCCATTCCTTTTCCTTTCTTTGGTGAACTCTCACCCACATTTGTTATTCCTTTGGTGAACTCTCACCCCATTTTTTTTCTTGGTGAACTCTCACCCCATTTTTTTCTCTTTTCCTTGGTGACCTCTCACCCCATTTTTTTTTCTTTCCTTGGTGACGTCTCACCCCATTCCTTTTTTTTTCTTTTCTTTGGTGAACTCTCACCCATTTTTTTTTTCTTTTTCTTGGTCAGGACTCTCACCCATTTTTTTCTTTTCTTTGGTGACCTCTCACCCCATTTTTTACTCTTTTCTTTGGTGAACTCTCACCCCATTTTTTTCTCTTTTCCTTGGTGACCTCTCACCCCATTTTTTTCTCTTTTCTTTGGTGACCTCTCACGCCATTTTTTTCTCTTTTCTTTGGTGACCTCTCACCCCATTTTTTTCTCTTTTCTTTGGTGACCTCTCACCCCATTTTTTCCTCTTTTCCTTGGTGACCTCTCACCCCATTTTTTTTCTTTTCTTTGGTGACCTCTCACCTCATTCTTTTTTTTTTTCCTTTGGTGAACTCTCACCCCATTTTTTTTTCGGTGAACTCTCACCCCATTTTATTTGATTTGTTTTGACTACACTCTGCTTTAGTGGTGTAAAACACATAGCTGCGGTGAACTCACCTGTTCCACTCTACTCCTAACTCCAAAAACAAATAGTCATGCAGAGTCGCCGAGCTGCTTGTTGACACATTCATCCATTGTATTCGCAACATTATGAAGTATTTCATCCATGTTAATTGCACATACCAAACCTACAATTGACAGAGGTGCCTTGCGATGATAAAAGGCAGCTAAAAATGTGTACACCGCCGAACATTACGTGAACATTTAAATAAGTATCCCAGACTGTATAGAATGTAGACCGCTCGTGCAGAAAGGCTCGTAGCACACTGGAGCTACCCGATGAATTAACAAGCTAACACATTGACTGAAATGCAAAACAAATGAAGCGTGGAACCAAAACAAGTAAACTCGTACAACGCAATAAGCAGAGTAAAACACACAGAAAAGGAGGGTTGCAGCCCTTTCCCCCGCGCACAATTCATATCTACACATGTATCTTTAAAAGAGAAAAACAGATATACTTTATCTCTAGCTCTCCCTATTAAGCTTGTCCCGATGCATGTTGGACTAGGCCTACTCTGGGACCTTAAGTCGCCTAAAGTCGCCTTAAGTCGCCTTAAGTCGCCTTAAGTCGCCCTTAGTCGCTTAAGGTCGCCTGAAGTTGTTAGGCTTAAAAAAAGGCCTGTACACCTTAAAATTGCCCTAAAAGGTTTCACTTTTACTATTTCTTGAATATATAATAATTTTATTGCCCCAAATCTCTTTTTTAGTTCCCATATATAATTATATGCTGCAAGGTCATGGCCCCATGCAGTAAAACACCATGCTTCAATAGTCATGCACCATGCCCTAGTTGCTTCAATTGTACTTGTTGAACTCTCTATATATAAAGGATGGACTATTTTATTTTTTAGGGGAGGGGGGGGGGGGGGGGGGCGGGGGTGGGGTTGGCAAATACCAAAAAAAAAAAATTGAAGCACAGATAAAGTATAGAAAAGTATGAAAAAATCACAAAAAAAATTCTTGCACAGCCTCAAGATGGAAAAAAAAAATCATGCTAAGACAAAATAACCAACCCCCAACCCCTAAAAATAAAATGGTCCCTCCCCAAGGAGGGTACACTCATTCATCTTCAAAACATTGACAGCTATTTAATATTTAATCTATAGGTTTACTTATATTTCATGGACAAAGTGTTGCTGAAAGGATGAAGTTGTGACTTATATTATAATCAACATTTTATATGAGCAACAGCATAAAAAAGAAACACTGCTGATCAGCAGTCAATACTGACATACTGTATTAAATAAATGATGCAGGCATTCCTTCACCTTCAGTGTATTATAACAACAGTGAGAGCTGTTTTGGATCACTATGATCAGAATAATTTGAAAAGTATTTTGGGGTTAAGCCCAATTATTGCTTATCACTTTTACATTGATCAAGTAAGCTTGAAAAGATCATAAGCTTATCCAAAGGCAATGTAACTGTATACAAATGTACTTAACTTTTAAGCTTACTTACCCAACGTGAAAGAGCAACCAAAAATGGGCCATTTCTCCCGCATATAACCTCTAAGCTGCGTTCTAGCCATCCAACAGTATTCTATTTACAACCAATCGTAACTGAACGTTTGAAAACTTGAAACTTATTTACAACTTGTACATGTCATCTTCTTGACAGTTTGGTGAAGTAAAGAATTTACAGTGCTGAGCGCCGAACCGTGAACAACCAACAAAGTTCCGTACAAGTTTTTGACAGGTTTTTGACAACTTTGATGAGTTTGAGTTTCCCGCAAACCAATCACGTCTCAGGATTTATTGGAGGCCTGGCCGTTTGTTTGTTCTTGTCCTTTCCCGATAGTATCGAGATCTCGCCATTTCCCGCTAAAATGGCTTCATATCAGGTGAAGGTTGAATACGGCGAAAAACGATTCAGCACTTTTCTTCTCAATCATGGTGACTTATCTTTAGAAACGCTTCTCAATCAGATCAAAAAGCACTGTTCGCCGTTATCTCATCTGCCGTCCTCAAACATAAGGATTCGGTTCCGCGACGAAGATGGAGATATGGTCAATATTTGCTCGGACGATGATTTTTCTTTTCAAGAAATGCTGAGAAGTGCAAAGGTTATGAACGATAGAGACTTGAGAAAAATATATATTCAGGCAAATGAAGTTGATTCTCCAATGCCCAGGAAGTGCCGACGAACTGAGCAGTATAACTCCGACGAGAACACGGCGGCATTACAACCAAAACATTTGTGCTTTACTCCTACGACTCCTACAAATAACGCCGCTTGTGCGACAAATCAGCCCAGAAGTCCCTTAGACGCTCAACAAAAAGAAATCGAGGACAACCTACAGGTTCTCAAAGTTCAGTTGTCAAGTGCGAAAGAAGAATTAGCGAAACTAAATCTAAACCAACAGCAGTTTCGCAGTCTAGCAGAAATTCGCGGTCGTGTCTGCAACAATTGTCACCAAGGCGGTCACACTAAAACAACGTGTAATAGTGTACCGTGTACTGACATAAATAAATGCAAAATCAAGGAAAAACACCCTGAAGAAAAGCAAAAGATCACACAACTTCAACGTGAAATCAAAGTTCTAGAGAATAAGTATGTGGACGAAGAGTCTAATCTCAAGAATTTCAAAGCTGCGCGCGAGAGAAGCAAGGGCTCTTTCTTTGCAGTCATGAGACCGCGCTTGAAAGCACAAAACATGTTTCGATATGGAAGTGGGAACAGAGCTATTATGGATCGCGATCTCCTTGTTCTTCAACGAGCGCTTAGAAATGTTCCTGATTGGGATGAAAGTGAAGATTGGCGGCTCACGCAGATAATAGAACAATACGAGAAATCTAATGTAAACATTTATATGCCTGGCAAAATGTAAGTTTTTTACAACAGGTCTTGAAACTTTGATGAAGATTCATTCATTTCAGGTCTTGAAACTGTTTTTGTTGTTGTTATATGCCTGGCAAAATGTAAGCTCTTTACAACAGGTCATAAATTGAAATTGTTGGCTATTTATACAAAGAACAAAAAGAACTAGTTTGTTTACGGAACACATTATGAGCCCTTGACCTGATGTTTATCACGTTCTTGTTTAGAAATTACTCCTTGGTTTGATTTTATTTCTGTGTATTCATTATCTACTATCTATTTTATTCATGCCAACGAGGAATATGAATATTATGTATCGAATTTGTTAGATCACAAACAAATGGAACAAATTTTTTGACTGAATAAAATGTCAACTGTTCTGAGTTTTCTGATTACTATCAATGTTTACATTGTCCGAATTTACACTGCATTCTTTGACGAGCTACAATTCGGAGAAAAGCTAGTTATACTATAGCGGCAGATTGTTTTTGTCCCGAGGAACTATAGAATTGAAATTTTTCCCCAAACTAGAAATAGCCAATGTGCTTGAAATAGGCGAATGAGTTTGCAGGCGAAATATTTAGAACTGCATCAGCAATCGCTATTTTAGTCTCTTGTTCTGCCAACATTTGGTGCATTCGCAGATATTCCTTGATCTGATGAAAGCAGAACTCACAGGTGTTGAACTGGGGGCAATACGGCGGCTGGTATATGAGTCGAACCCCACATTCTGCCAATATATTTCTGAGAACGGGTTCAATGTGGCGCGCGTGATGGAAGCCACAGTTGTCCATTACTATGCAGTCTTGGCGCTCAAGAACTGCGCTCCCATCTGCGCGCTCAAGTTGCAATGCTTCATCAAAAAACTGTAACAGTTCCATCCCATTTGACGGTCCATCTAAAATGTTATAATAATCTACACCCTGGAAGGAATGTAGGAGGTTGAGCGTGTAAGTGGCGTTGGACGCGTAGCGTTGCATCTCGAAAGCAACTTCGCCTAATGTAGCACTGCCATAATTTCTGTTTCCCGTTGTTCTTATCACGCTGGATTCGTCGAAAAAATGTAGTCTGTTAGAATCGAGGTTTGAGATTTCAGTAAGGTATTCATCAATCCGCTGTTGATTTTGCGGAGTCATGGACTCAAGGGGTATGACACTGTTTTTTTTTCTGGTCATGACGAGTTTTTCGCGGACAACTCGGTTGATCTGGGATGCACTTGGTATATCTGCGGGATGGATCACTCCGTCCAGCAATAGTCGCTCTTGAAGCTCTCGGCTGTAAACACTTGGCTTTAGGATTTTTTGGACTTCGATAAATTCTAGAGCATTTTGTCCTAGTTTTGGGGGTTCTTGTGAATATTGTTTCAAGGGACGAAGAGAAGTATTTACTTCGTTATAGCGGCTAACGACTTTGTTTATATAACTTGCGCTCTTGTGGAGTTCTCGTGCAATTTGTCGCTGACCCCATCCTTCGTTGTGCAGGTCTAATATTCTTTCCCTGTACATATCTGGTAGAGCCCTTCCATTGTCAAAAATCCCTCCACTACTATTCACTCGTAGCTGTACACCGGCTAAAATGAAAACAAATCTTATGAATGAAACTGAACTGACAGTAAAGAACTCGATCTCGAACTGCAGCAACACCTCAATATTGACTAAAATAGAGTTTTGTCGGTGAATACTTACAAGCGTTGATAGGAAAAGCATTCATTATATTCTGGCGCCTGAAGCTAAAGAAGAAAAACTCGAGGATTACCGTTGACTCTCCCGCGCTTTTCTCAACCTCCGATGCTGATTGGTCAACTGACGCGACTCATCAAAGTTGTCAAAAACTTGTCAAAAACTTGTACCGAACTTTGTTAGGTGTTCACGGTTCGGCGCTCAGCACTGTAAATCAACCTGTACGCTCAAGATTGCAAAATTTGCATTGATTATGCTACTATGATGGCTCTCTGTCACAAAGCTCAAAAGTTTTTCTTGTTATCAACCATTAAGCAGGAATGTGCAAAGGATTTGCAGCTGTTTCCAGCAGGAAAATTTGCCTCACTCGAGCAAACATGGCCGCCAATGTTTTGACCACGTGACTTCTTTTGGAACCTGGATGTCCACGCGCGCGGCGCGCGTGCACTCATATTCAATTGATTCGGCAAACAAAGTCAAAGCTGAAGTGTTGCTGTTGTTGAAATTGAAACACATTCCCACTTTACAGTACAGCCTGGCTAAGCTACCACTCACGTGCTTTTCCTTCGTGGCGTAGATTGTCAAGCTGGCCTGGAATTTTTGAAATCGACACCAATGCGAGATTCAGTCTCTCTTGTAGCCATTGACTGGCTTCCTGCTTGTATTGCGGAAAGAAAACTAATTTCGACAACTCAATTCGAGGTAAGGTAAATGTAAATTTCTGAAATTTATTGGTTAAGCGAGCGCGCGCGGGAACTAGTCGCGCGCGGGAGGAAAAGAAACGCGCGAAGCATGGAAACCATCTACGATTGGAAAGGAATTCTGGGAGAATCAAAATGGCGGACACCAATGTAAACATTGTCAACTTTGTCATTTGCTGTGCATTCATTTGTGATCCATTATTTTCTGGAAATTTTTGAGGTAATAATTAACTTCTACACCGATAAATCTGTCAACAGCCTCAACAGTAACACTATTTAGTTTTGTTTTGACAGGTTAAATTAAAATGCTGCCAGGTGGAAAAGTGAGAGCATTTCGGGCCTAGTAGCAGAACTAATCAACCCTGCTATAAAGTCTCCTACGAGGGTTCGGTTCCCTGTCAGCGGAACATCCAAGATTTCAGGAGCCGGACAAATAGTTCGAGAAAATGGGAAAGATGCGCTATTGAGAAGGACCCTCGCTTACGGTACCAAATATGAAATTGGAGTATTCTATTGGACTAAGGCAGGAGAACAACAAATTGGCTGGGTGCCTGACCAAACAGTTTTGGCTGTCGTTTGCCAAGCTTTCGAGCCAAAATTGGCTGTGCAACTGCCACAACAATGGCAGATAAATTAACCAAATTTATGTAATATGTGAAATCGAGAAGTGATTTTTAATTAATTAATTCGATGCCTTTGTTGTATAAATAAGCCAAGGAAAATGTATGTTAGTTTGATTCAGATCAGGTATCCATTTTTAAGAGAAAAAGTTGGATTTGTTTTCCAAGATTTTGTTTGGCAGTGTATATGATCTTTATATTTTTGTATGATTATTGTTTGTATTGCAATATCTTAAAAACATTTAAGCAGCTAACTGAATTTTTTCTCATTCTAGATAAGCAATATTGTTCCTGCCTCTTGTTTGGATAATTAATGTTCATAATACAACTTACCATTCATATTATTTATATAATGTAGTTGTTGTTGTTATTGTAATAGTTTGAATCTCAGTATAGCTAAAAGGGACTTTAAAATCTGGAAACTGGAGACTTTGGTCACTTAGGTCTGTCTGAGATCAAGTGAACTGATTGTGATAATTTTTTTTATTGAAATATGAGACAAACTATCATGAATGCCAGGATACAAGTCAGGACTCAAGCTATAGCCCTAACCCTAGATCTACGTCTAACCCGAACAGGAGTCCTAGGTCCCATCCTGACTTAAGTCCTGACTCGATCGGACCTGGCTGTCTCATATTTCTCTCCAGAGACCAGTGGCTTGGTATTTTGGCATAGTGATGAAGAGACTGTCGATAACTTTTTGTTTCATCACTTGTTTGAAACACTTTTATGTTGCCTGAAGTTGCCTTCAGTCACCTTAAGTTGCCTTAAGTCGCCTTAAGTCGCCTAAAGTCGCCTAAAGTCGCCTAAAGTCGCCTTAAGTCGCCTAAAGTCGCCTTAAGTCGCCAATATTTTAAACTAATTTTTCCTTAAGTCGCCTTAAATCGCCTTAAATCGCTTAAAGTCGCCTAAAGTTACGGCGACTTAAGGTCCCAGAGTAGGCCTTGGACTCCTTGTCCCGATGCTGGTTGAACTCCTTGTCCCGCGTCTGGTTGAACTCTCTGAGCTGCATTTTCCGCAGCAGGATGAACACCTTGAACTCCTTGTTCCGCGACTGGTAGAACTCTTTGAGGTCTCTGTCTCACGGCTGGTTGAACAACCTGAGCCGCATGTCCCACGGCTGGTTGAATTCCTCAAGCTCCTTGTTCCACGGCTGCTTGTCCCACTGCATGTTGAACTCCTTGACCTCCTCGTCCAGGTACTGGATATTATACGTCTGCTATCAGAAAATAGAAGAGGGGAACGAGGAGGCAAAAGAAATCCGTCGACGCGTCAGCGCACAACCACGCCGCACTGCAGTTGAGCCAAAGTGATAATTTATTCATATGTACTAATCTTATAGAGCGTATGCACATGACGTCATGGCGGCCATATTGGTGTACCAAAACAATAGAACGGCGGCCATGTTGGTGTACCAAAACAATCCTGTGGGATTTGAACGCTTTTCTTATGTTAACACTTTCTTTTGTTCCAATAAATTTGCATAGCTGCTTGCCACGTGAGTGCATACGCTCTATATGCGTTACTTTAATGTATGCAGTGTGAATAGCGTAACGATTTTGTGGCGCCCACAGTCAGCAATCTGCGGTTACCCAACGAAAAGCGCCGATTACGCTTGGGGTCCCGCTGGGGCGAAAACCAGACTCGTAGATCGAACGCGTAACGATGAAATTTGGCTCCTTTGCTCCCTGTGCCAATAACTCTCAATATTTTTAAGGCAATTAAGAAATATGATGCTTATAACTGGACCATCTGCTCGAAGCACTTTACCTTCCATTAGGAACCACCAGCATGCCTATATTTTATGTATTCCTAGAGCGCTGGAAAAAGTCTACGAATTGATATCTCCTTCTCAGTAAAGCTAAGTTTTATCTTCGATCTACACTCGAGTAAAGTTTTGGATTTGGGCTTCCTTTTGTCGGTCAAACTTGAAAGTCGATTCTCAAAATTCACAAAATTCACAATTCAAACTCGAAAGTCGATTTGCAAAATTGAAAATTAAAAATGCGAAAGTGGATTTCCAAAGTAAAAAAGGCTAAAGTCGAAAATTCCATATTTCGAATACTCAGTTCGCAATTCTCAATTTCCACTTTGACCACGCTTGAAACAGGCTGGCTAATAGCCTCTTCCAGGCGTTCAGTTAGTGGGGCGCGAAAGAAAAATCGGGCGCAGGAGAAAAAAACCGAGGGGAGGCTGGGGAGTCTCTCCCCAGCCTCCCCTCGGTTTTTTCTCCTGCGCCCGATTTTTCTTTCGCGCCCCACTAACTGAACGCCTGGAAGAGGCTAGCTGGCTAAATGCGGCTTATAGCGGCACAAAGACAGTAAAAAAAACACGAATAAAATGTGATGTAATTTATTTTGTGAACTTAAATGGCTGTTTATTGTCATTTTTCGTGTGCTTACTTAATCCCCCGGGACTTAATCAACGATAAAGTTCAGAAAGTTCCATACAAATTATTGTATATTGCCACTAAATCGTTCTATTTGTCAGCCTGGGGTCCAAGTGACACGTAAAAAAAGCCGGACGTTCGTATTATATTCTGGGCACACGTACGAATGTCTGGACAGACATCTTCGGTTATTTTGCGATAAAAGAAATGTGATACATCAATTGAGCTTTGTCAAAAAGCTCTTCCAGCAGTCTCAATTAATTTTATACAAAAACCAGACACTTCCGGAAAATTGATCCTAGCAACTGACTGTCACTTATAGCATGATTAAAGTTCACTTTATGTCGTGACAGTCGTGAAGCGTTCTTTGTCATGGCTGCCAGCACCGAAGCAGCAATTATCTATTTTTTCGTGATTATCTTCCCTGGTAAGTGCTTCAGATTTGTTTAGATCTACTAAGATTTGTAATTATATTGTCTCGACAATGTTGGGTTTAATTCCTTTGTTGCCATTTTCCCTTGGAAAGGAACATTTCCGCAATTACCTCAACGCGCGGAAGGATTATTAATAAATCAAAGCTAACCCAGACAACATTTTAGCTTCGATGTTAGACACACATCAGCCACTTCGTTACATTAAAGGCTTTATCAACCCGAAATCTTTTTTAGAAACGTTTGGAACATTAAGTGGGCCAGTAAATTCAGATAAAATGAAGAGAAGTTAACTTCATAGTAGCAAGGAGCCGAGCGCAATTTATGCGATTAGGATATCAATATGTCTTAAAAAACAAACGTTCAAGATTCTGAAGTCTCCAACAATCATTGAACCCAATAATATTGCGCGACACTCTACAAATTGAACTAAAAACATTTCCGCACGGAACACCCGAAAAAGTAAGAAAACCAAAACATCTTACATTAGTATATATTCCGAGCTTTGCCTTTTGTAAGTCCAAATCTACAACTGCTTTTAAAATGATCGACACTCCTCCAAAGATCGACCTCTTTCGTAAACATTCGACTAATTGGATTATAAAACAAGTACCTTCAATTTCGTAATAGTTTAAATGACCATAAATCCTCTATTTTGTGACGATAACTGCCACTTTAATATCATATTTATTAACATTTTGTTGCTTATTGCCCACGAAAATTATCTTTCGCTACATCAGTGCGCATCTTTGGAACTTGCTTAGTAGCTCTTAGTGTACATTTCAAATAATCTGCCATGACCAGTGTTAGTTTCATCTCCGGAAGGCCAGTGTTACCATGCAATAATCAAAATATAGTTTTAAAAGTTACATTGGAATTAGTAGCCTTTTTGGGAAGCCTAAGGGCAGCAGCAATGTTATTTTTAGATGACGCCATGATCAAGATTCACATTAATATATGGAGAATATATAATTACGCAAAAAAAAAAATTAAAAATGGCGCCCAAAAATACAATGGGCACCATAAGTAGGCAGGAATTTAGGTCTAAACGCGCCCACTTTATAATAATACTGAACGGAATGGAAGAAACCGACGGAGAGAAAAAGGAGATAGAATCGAGGAGGAGGAAGAGGAGGAGGAGAGCAAGGAGCAGGTGGGAAAAAATATAGAATTTGAGGAGCGGGAGGAGGAGGAAGTGAAACAATTAACAATTATTGGATGAGGTTGAGCATGATAGCGATAATTATCAAGGCCAAAGTTTGTGTTATCTGCCGAAGCCAAAGGCTGAGGCGGATAATACAAACTGAGGCCTTGATAATTATCGCTATCATGCGAAAACCGAATCCAATAATTGTTTTATTATGCATATTCCTGAGCTGCACTTGTAAAGACAAGAGCGCGCACAAAAAAGTGATCAATGCACAGCAGTCAACTTGTAAGTAAACAACTTATTATTTATTACGTCACTTCTGCATGCATAAAACTATTGTCTGTAGGTATGACGTCACTTCTGCATGCATAAAACTATTGTCTGTAGGTATGACGTAACAGAAACAGCAAGCAATAATTAGCTGCGTGCTTATAGCCAATCAAAATCGAGCTAGTGACACCAATGTATAATAATAGAATTTAGGAGGATCTAGCCTATAGAAATGAGTGACATTCGATTTTTTTCCCACCTCCTCTTACTCCTCTTCAATTCTATTTTTCCCACCTCCTCCTCCTCCTCTTCCCCTCTTTTGGCACGATAATAAAAAGATTTGCCCCAAATGTGGACCAATACAGGCTGGATTTCCACTCCACTGACTGCTCGGTAATTATCCGCAATGTCGCAATCTAGTCACAACACTGACAACATGACCGCTCCTTTCGGAAAAATGATGATTCATCCTTTCTTCTCTTATCGACTGCGTCTGTTGCTAGAATTAAACTCATGCAAAATACAGCAGTCATGGGAGATGCTCACATCGTCGACATAAAGGGAAATGGGAAGTTCCACAATTTCACTAATAACAAATGTCATCTCGTGATACACATCCCCCGTTAATCAGCACTGTTACTATGAGTACTATGCTATAAATAAAAAGGTAACCCCGCATTTGTTTTGTTAATTCTCACTGCCAGAGAATTTTGTAGCATTGTAAACCGTAATTATGTCATTAAGCTATTGGCAAATAACAATGTCATAGGTCCGCGATATGTGGCGTAATTAAAGTCGGCTTTAAAGCTTTAGGGGTTCTTGTTTGCCTACATTCATGTGGGAGTTTGTCATAGTATTTATATTTCATATTTAATACTTTGTTTTTTTGTCTGTCTAGTCTAATGATAAATGGACAGATAAAAAAAAACAATAAAAATCGTGTTAAGTGTAAGGTAAGCTGTTAAGTGTTATTTTGTATTTCACTCGCAGCATACACTGTCTCACAACCTGCCTGGCCACCGCCTTCTTCAGGAAGCTCTACCCTGTTTTTAAGCACGCAGGCTTGTAGCTCATTTCATTTCACTTGTGACAATGGCCGCTGCATAAATGGCGTATATCGGTGTGACCAGTACGATAACTGTGGCGATAATTCGGACGAGAGAAACTGCGGTAAGAATACACATTTTCATTTTACAGTCAACTCTCTCGTAAGCGGACACACTGGGGAATTGTAAAAAGTGTCCGTTAGTAGAGCTGTCCGCTTACGAGAATTATTCCCATAAGCGGACACCAAGGAAAAATAGGGTGGATGTCCGCTTAAGAGAGAGCGTAAACAAAATAAAAATCCAATTTTCATTTTCAAAAGTGTCCGCGTCCGCTAACGAGAGAGTGTCCGCTTACGGGAATGTGTAAATACAGAGTTTCAATGGGAGGTAAAACGGGGATTTGAAAAGGCGTCCGTAAGTAGAGCTGTTCGCTTACGAGAGTGTCCGTTAGCGGAGAGTTGACCGTATTTCCGTTTCTTTCCTGAGAGAATAAAGGTCAATTGTAAACACTATATTTTGCTTCATTGCTGCCCGCACAGGGCAGCCATCCTAATTCTGTTCTGATACTCTACCTTGCAAACATGGAAAGGTAGATGGATGGATGTTTGTTAGCAGTACCCAGTCCCCTCCGCGTGAATGTAATTCGTAGAGGGTGGTATTTCTATGGTCGATGTACCCGTCCGTATGCTTGAATGTAAGCACGATGTTGTGCTGGATTACCGAGTAATGGAAAGAAAAAGTCCTTTAAGAAGATTTCTATGCCTTTAAAGAGGTGGGAGGAGGGAGCTAGGAGCGATTGCAGAATACCTGGCATACTTGCAACGGCATAAATCTACTGCTACCGAAGTGGTTGACTGTGAATTTAGGCAATGCTCAGGCGGTGTTGGACACGGTCCACGTGACTTCATTCGTCCAATCACGCGTCACTTTAGTGATACTAATGGCGGCCGTCTATGGCGTGCCGTTTGTTTCAAAATAAATTATTCTACCTTGATATTATCTTACTGTACCTTTGACATATTTTCTACCCCGAAAGACCGCCGTTACTCCGTGATATATCTTTGACATATTTTATATCACCTCAATGTTCAAGGTTGGTATGTCGTTTTCTACCTTAGATATCACGTTACTATATGCCGTGATTCAATTTTCTACCTTGATATCACGTTACTATATTCCGTGATTCAATTTTCTACCTCGATAGAGCGTTAGTATACCTTGATATCACAATACTCTACCTTGATGAGATTTTCTACCTTGATATCACAATACTCTACCTTGATGAAATTGTCTACCTTGATGAAATTGTCTACCTTGATATCACAATACTCTACCTTGATGACATTTTCTACCTTGGTATCACATTACTCTACCTTGATATCACAATACTCTACCTTGATATCACATTACTGTACCTTGATGAAATTGTCTACCTTGATATCACGTTACTCTACCTTGATATCACATTACTCTACCTTGATATCACATCACTCTACCTTGATAAAATTTTCTACCTAGATAGAGCATTTACTCCACCTTGATAAAATTTTCTACCTAGATAGAGCGTTTACTCTACCGTGATGAAATTTTCTACCTAGATAGAGCGTTTACTCTACCTTAATGAAATTTTCTACCTAGATAGAGCGTTTACTCTATCTTGATGAAATTTTCTACCTAGATAGAGCGTTTACTCTACCTTAATGAAATTTTCTACCTAGATAGAGCGTTTACTCTACCTTGATGAAATTTTCTACCTAGATAGAGCGTTTACTCTACCTTGATGAAATTTTCTACTTTGATAGAGCGTTTCTCTACCTTGATGAAATATTCTACCTTGATATAGCGTTTCTCTACCTTGATGAAATTTTCTACCTTGATATCTCATTACTCTACCTTGATGACATTTTCCACCTTGATATCACATTACTCTACCTTGATGAAATTTTCTACCTTGATAGAACGTTACTCTACCTTGATATCACATCACTCTACCTTGATGAAATTTTCTACCTCGATATCTCATTACTCTACCTTGATGACAATTCCTACCTTGATATCTCATTATTCTACCTTGATGACATTTTCTACCTTGATGTCACATTACTCTACCTTGATGACATTTTCTACCTTGATATCTCATTACTCTACCTTGATGACATTTTCTACCTTGATATCACATTACTCTACTTTGATGACATTTTCTACCTTGATAGAGCGTTACTCTACCTTGATATCACATCACTCTACCTTGATGACATTTTCTACCTTGATAGAACGTTACTCTACCTTGATATCACATTACTCCACCTTAATGAAATTTTCTACCTTGATATCACATCACTGTACCTTGATGGCGTTTTCTACCCTGATAGAGCATTTCTCTACCTTGAATTTTTTTCACCAAAACGTAAAGGTACCGCGCTAATAAAACGCAAGATAAAGGAGTCACGCTTCCGATTTCCCTTTCTGATATTTTTCTGAGATTTCTTTGCTTCTGAAATAGATGAAACACTAGAATAAGAAAAAAAAAAAGAAAAGTGTTTGCTAACGGAAAAGTGTACCCATCATGGACGAGAGCAGCTCCTTTTTTTGCAAGTTCAAGGATATCTGACCACACGCGATAGGAATGCCTACAGGACAGGAAATGAGTACATGATGTGAAAAAGAAATGTCAAAAGTGCCACGCAAGGATGATCGTAGTCTCCTCGCAGCCGAAGAGCGTTGCGCGACGACACTATAAACGGCCGCGACGGAGACAAGGATAATAATGGAGAACACGCGATGCACAATTTAATTTTCATTTTTATATTTTTCAATTTTATTATTTTTTTTTTAAATTTTTATTTTATTTTGATTTTTTTCTGACAATGTCTATGAATGTTGATTGATTAGTTCAGGCTGAAGTTGTTGTACATTTGCGTTTCCAACGGGCACTACACTCTTAGGGGGATTTTAAACAATAGAGCTATTCGACTGTTTCTAGAAAATGTTTAGAGGGCATACATTGTAGGTCTGCACGACATCTCTGTAATTTGCCATATGTTTTGCTAGTACGGTTTGTTAGGCTCATTGTTCGCTCTGGAAGGAGAGGGTCTGAAATATTCCGCGAACATGCTATAAATTGCTTGCATTGTGACGCCGGGCGGCCGGGCCCGGCTGTTGAATTAAAACTGTTGCAATACATGTCCTTTCTTCAATATCACGGATATCGTATTCATTTCTGTCCCGCTTTGCCAGAGACAACCGTAGCTTTTCTGCGAGGAAACTATAAGTTTGTTTTAGGGAGATGTTCTGTCTGACGCAAAGGTTATATTTCTTTCATCAATTTGATCGAGCGTTGAGCTCGATGTTCAGGTAGAAAATTTCATCAAGGTATAATATTATCACATCAAGGTAGAACATTTCTTCAAGGTAGAATAAACGCACTATCAAGGTAGAAAATTTCATCAAGGTAGAGTAACGCTCTGTCAAGGTAGACAATTTCATCAAGGTAGAGTGATGTGATATCAAGGTAGAGTAACGTTCTACCAAGGTAGAAAATGTCATCAAGGTAGAGTAATGTGATATCAAGGTAGAAAATGTCATGAAGGTAGAGTAATGTGATATCAAGGTAGAGTAAAGTGATATCAAGGTAGAGTAAAGTGATATCAAGGTAGAAAATGTCATCAAGGTACAGTAATGTGATATCAAGGTAGAGTAAAGTGATATCAAGGTAGAGTAAAGTGATATCAAGGTAGAAAATTTCATCAAGGTAGAGTAATGTGATATCAAGGTAGAAAATTTTATCAAGGTAGAGTAATGTGATATCAAGGTAGAAAATGTCATCAAGGTAGAGTAATGTGATATCAAGGTAGAGTGATGTGATATCAAGGTAGAGTAACGTTCTATCAAGGTAGAAAATTTCATCAAGGTAGAGAAACGCTCTATCAAGGTAGAAAATGTCATCAAGGTAGAGTAATGTGATATCAAGGTAGAGTGATGTGATATCAAGGTAGAGTAACGTTCTATCAAGGTAGAAAATTTCATCAAGGTAGAGAAACGCTCTATCAAGGTAGAAAATGTCATCAAGGTAGAGTAATGTGATACCAAGGTAGAAAATGTCATCAAGGTAGAGTATTGTGATATCAAGGTAGACAATTTCATCAAGGTAGAGTATTGTGATATCAAGGTAGAAAATCTCATCAAGGTAGAGTATTGTGATATCAAGGTAGAAAATCTCATCAAGGTAGAGTATTGTGATATCAAGGTATACTAACGCTCTATCGAGGTAGAAAATTGAATCACGGAATATAGTAACGTGATATCAAGGTAGAAAATTGAATCACGGCATATAGTAACGTGATATGTAAGGTAGAAAACGACATACAAACCTTGTACATTGAGGTGATATAAAATATGTCAAAGATATATCACGGAGTAACGGCGGTCTTTCGGGGTAGAAAATATGTCAAAGGTACAGTAAGATAATATCAAGGTAGAATAATTTATTTTGAAACAAACGGCGCGCCATAGCCGTCTTCACTCTTTCGTGTTGAGGTCTCCTCTCTGTTCTTGGATTGATTTCTCGTTTCATGGAACGTTTTAGTTAATCGTTTTCGGAGGGCCGAAAGAGAAATACCGTGGCAAGCTATAACCCAACTTGTAGCTTCAGGTGAGCATATTTTGTATCAAATTTGTTCAATGAAAACCATGTTGTCTTCAAAATCTTTGTTTACCACTAATGTGTGACACGGGTATTTAGTTTGCCCTTTCTTTGCATCGTTCGGTCAGTATTTGGATTTATTTTTGCACAGAATTAAAGTTTAATAGTTAAACTTTGAGAAAAGGTCGGGGGGCCCACTGGGGCCCCGCCGTTTTAGTGGTGAAAAATCGACTTGAAGTTGTAGCCTTTTTCGCGTTTGTCACGTATCATCTTGTAAGATTTCACGGGAGGTGATGGCGTGATTGATGCACGCAAACTTGCTTTATCGGGATAAGAACAAACTTTTTGGAACTCAGAATGCTATTTTCTACTGATTCCTTTTATCTAAAATACATATATTTTTTCTTCTAGGTATTTCAGGTTCTAAACGGCCCGAAGGCTCTTCACCCCATGTACAAATCAGACAAATATATTGTTTTGATTACTGAGTCAGCTTCCATGGAATGTTCCTGCTTTCTTTTCCTGCATAGCTTTATTCAGGGGAAAAAAATATATAATAAATTTTTAAGTTGTAATCTCTCTGAATCTCTTACAGGAGTCATGATCTGGAGATGTTGCATGATTTCGTTCAGTATTTTAGTAATTTGCTGAGGGAGTTTTGGTAATGGTCTGGGGATGCCTGTTGTCATTTTCATGGTTAGATTACATCCCGGAATGTTAGGAAGGAGCTTTATTCTAACATAGCGTTCAAGCATTTTTGCCATTTCAAGTGCTTTTAAAACTGTAAATTCATGTCCAGGGCCTCAAAATAAAATGTTTTGTTGGATTTTCTTTCAAACATTAGCACATACAGTAGGCCCCTTTTTGCACTGAGCCCTTCAAGTATTCCCTGACTCCTTAATCATGAGGTCTATTTCAAATTTGCAGTTTGGAAAAGAACTTGTAGTTCATTTCTCATGAAGGTCCTGAAAATATTCTGTACCAAATTTTGTTTTATGTAAAAAAAATTTCTTATGTTCACAACACTGATAAAATTCAAGAGGTTAAAGTTTTTTTGGTTTGTGAAAACCTGCTTTACATCAATAATAATTGAAACTTTGAAAAATTTGAATTATTGGGCCAAATTGTTTTCAGGAATATATATTTCAAGAAATGTAACAACTACTATAAGCAGTGTATACTGGAGAGACTCAATCATATAGACTACAAAGTAGGGAGTCTCTTATTTCTCTCAGGGATTATTTGGTGGGATAGTCAAGCAAGGGAATCATGCAAGCCAGTGTGCAAGAACATTGGCTACCTGAGCCAATTTTCCGGCATAGACACTCGCATGTTTACCTCCCTTGACTATCCACAAATAGGAAATAGGAGATTACTTGCAATATAAGACTGGAAAGTAGCACTTTTAAAAAGTGTTGAATTTAAGTAACATACTGAACATAATTTACTTAATAAATTATTGAACATAGGAGGACTTGAATAATAAAAGAATGATGGTATCTGAATCACTTGCTTTGTACATGTCATACCACTAAATCAATGTGAGGCCCGAGGGGTTTGCAGGAGGAACTGGCAACAGATGTGGGGAATTTGAATTGTTTTGCCATTCCTTATAACACCATCATACAAGAGTCTTATTGTATAAAATATTAATAATAATAACTGTTTATTTACAATTCCATTGAAAAAGTGAAAAGGAGATAACAGGTTATTCCTTTCTAGTTTATCTCACAATTCTTTCTAGTTTATCTCCTAATCAACCACTAATTCAACCACTGTTGATTTAAAGGAAGCACTGGCATACTAGTTTTTATAACAGTTTTAAACATACAGCCATGGAATCCAGGAAACTTTCTTTTCAGCTTCCTTGAAAATTTTAATTGACATTTTTTGTAGTTGAATTATTTAGTTGGCAAGTTCTTTCAGTTCCATTTTCACTGTACATGCATGTAGATTTTCCCAGGAAAGAAGAGGGTGAATGCTGGTATTGAGTCATTATTGGTGTCTGCCACAATGGAAGATACCGGGTAATATGTGATGTCATGTTCTATTTGCCCATTTTGTGTTGCAAATGAAAGGTGCAACCAAGTAAAAGTCTTGATTGTTTTGGTCTTTCTCCTCTCTATCCCAAGATGCACCTATGCAGGAGGCTGGTCAGTTTGGCAGAATCAATTTCATAATAAAGAAATAAAAGTTAATTTATGAAATTTACAACTGTTTGGCCAAAAAATACATTATTTTATAGAAAAATAGTATACAATAATGCTGACACAAACAATTAAATTTGTTGTAGCAGCAACATACAGTTCCCTAAATATTAAAGTAAAGGCTTTCCAGCTTTTCAAAAATGCCAACCATACAATAATTTTGCAAGATAGACTTTCAGTGGTGCATTAGTAGAGCATTTTATTTCCAATTTTTTTTAGAAATTACCAGTGGCAGTAAGCTGCTGTAATTCGTATGTATAAAGGGTTCGCATGGTATTCATTACACTCTGCCCTAAAGAATAAAATGCAATATAAGGCCTTCTGCAAAACCAGCAGTTCATTTTTCTTGCCTTGGCGCTTCTGAAACATCCCGTGTAAACAAGAGCAAACGATTCTTCAGATTCACGCCAGTTTTTAAATTCCTTGCACGAATTCACTAAACAAAGACGAGAAATACGTGACGGTTGTAAACTTCGGCAAAAGATGGTAGCAAAAGCATCGACTGACGGACGGTAATGTCGCCTTTCTCGTTACGATTAACCTACGATCAGGCAGATCAAGCGATCTTTCTTTTTAGAGCGCGAGCGCCGGCGATTGCACGTTGCGATCGGGACTTTCATCACTAAATTCGGTCCTTTATAGCTGTTCTAAGCATCCATAATGCACATTTACAATAGCCAGTAGGTTAGAGAAAGATATAAAACGAAGAAGCGCAGTAATTTCTCCAAGAAAGCGAAGAAATACACCTCTAATCGTTTTTGAATCACGGAGAGCAGAGATGTTGACTGGTTGGCGTCAAGATGCAAATAACTTGAAGATTAAATTTCTCCCAGCATGCAGCGCGAAGCGTGTCCAACACCGCCTGGGCAAGGCTACCGCGCTCCGCGGTCCCGAAGTGTTTGACTGTGAATTTAGGCAAGTACTAAATGAACTGCTACCGCGGTCCGCGGTCCCGAAGTGGCTGACTGTGAATTTAGGCAAGTACTAAAATGAACTGCTACCGCGGTCCGCGGTCCCGAAGTGTTTGACTGTGAATTTAAGCAAGTACTAAAATGAACTGCTACCGCGGTGCGCGGTCCCGAAGTGTTTGACTGTGAATTTAGGCAAGTACTAAAATGAACTGCTACCGCGGTCCGTGGTCCCGAAGTGTTTGACTGTGAATGTAGGTTCGTTGAGAATGTATGTTTTTAAAACGATGAATGCTCACCGTTTAATATTTTTCCACCGTTTTATGTTTTTCGCTTGACACGCTTAAAGAACGAGAAATACACACAATGCTTTTGTTTCGTTGTGGAGTCCAGTTACAGTTGTTATGTAAATAATAGACTGCGGACCGCGGTAGCAGTCTTGATTTATGTCGCTGAAAATGGGCCGGGTATTCTGCAATTGGACAATTTCCTGAATGCGATAACTTATAACGTGTTTTGTTTTTGAGAGTAATCTAATAGATATTTGAATAAAACTTTAAACTGAGAGATTCCTGTGTTTGTTATTTCAAGAATTGGTCTGGATTTGCATTTCGCAGCTCTAATTTCCCTCGCATTGCAAAATCCAAAATGTCTGCGTAATTTTTCATATTTTGACTTTCAAGTTAGTTTTTCAGGCTATTTTTCAGGCTATTTTTCATACGCAACTGATATACTGGAGAGATGTTGTTTTTTCAAGTCTCTGTTCGCTCTTATTCTTATTCTTGTGCGCATTGCCAGGTTTATTATCGTTCCTCGATTCGCGTTGATTTGTTTAAAAACTGAGAAATCACGCAGGAGTGAATGGGTTAATGTGGTAGCACTTCACTTCCAATATGATGGAACCACTAGTGTAATTACTACTATAGTATGTTGGTATGTTCTGTACTCTGCTATTCTAGGTTACTGTTGTCACTGCTGTTTTTGGGTAAGATATTATTTTACTTCAACTGTGCTCCTTTTTTAGAAACGTTTGGAACATTAAGTGGGCAGGTTAATTCAGGTAAAATAAAGTAATTGACTTCAACTGAAGTAGCTGATGTCATCTCGTGATCCACATGCCCCGTTAATCAGCATACTGTTACTATGAATACTATAACCCCGCATTTGTTTTGTTAATTCTCACTGCAAGAGAATTTTGTAGGATTGTAAAACGCAATTATGTCATGAAGCTATCGGCAAATAATACTGTCATAGGTCCGCGATATGTGGCGTACTGAATTAAAGTCGGCTTTAAAGCTTTAGGGGTTCTTGTTTGCCTACATTTATATGGGAGTTTGTCATAGTATTTATATCGCATATTTAGTACTTTGTTGTTGTTTTTTGGTCTGTCTAGTCTAATGATAAATGAACAGATAAAAAAAACAATAATAATCGTGTTAAGTGCAAGGTAAGCTATAAAGTGTTATTTTGTATTTCACTGGCAGCATACAGTGTCTCACAAACTGTCAGGCCATCGCCTTCTTCAGGAAGCTCTACCCTGTTTTCAAGCACGCAGGCTTGTAGCTCATTTCATTTCACTTGTGATAATGGCCGCTGCATAAATGGCGTATATCGGTGTGACCGGTACGATAACTGTGGCGATAATTCGGATGAGAGAAACTGCGGTAAGAATACACATTTTCATTTTACAGTCAACTCTCTCGTAAGCGGGCACCCTCGGGAATTGAAAAAAGTGTCCGTTAGTAGAGCTGCACCGCTTACGAGAATTATTCCCATAAGCGGACAGCAAGGAAAAATAGGGTGGATGTCCGCTTACGGGAGAGTCAATTAGCGGGTGTTAATTATGTTTTATTGGGTGGCCAAAAATAGCAACTGAAGATACAGAGCGAAAAGTGGCCATAACGTGGCACTACAAATGTTACGTCGGACTCTTGTTAATGTCAAACGAACGGATGGCCTCTTTTCTCGTGGACAAATGAGATTTGACAAACTGAATGTTCAAAGCTCAAATTTTTACTCACCGCAAGAGAACATAAAGTTTTCTCTTGCTCACCGTCAAACAAGTTTAATTTTATACGAACTTAGTGACAACTAAATTTGCATGAAAAATTAACACCTCGGAAAAAAAGAAAACGAAAGCAGCCAATAACGTGCACGTGCACTAACCAAACCCGCGCTTTGTTAAATTTCAAAATACCTTTGTTGATAACAAACGATTACATATACAGTCTGTTTAAAATCTTATATGGAAAAAAAACAGACAGAGTTGGTTTAGTTTCTTTCATCGTGTTGAAACAAAGTACTATTTGATCCTTTATTTTTCTGTTTCTCACCACACTGTAATTATAACACCGAGCAAGGGTCTCTTTCACGAGTTCAGTTTTGTCCACAGGAATCTTTGTGATCGCATATAGGGCAAATATTTTTATTATCGTGCCAAAAGATAGGAGGACAAGGACGAGGAGCACGAGCAGGAGGAGAAGGTAAAAAGCAATAGAATTGAGGAGGATCAAAGAGGAGGAGGAGCTAGCCTACATAAATGAGTAACATTCGATTTTTTCCCACCTCCATCTCCTCCTCCTCCTCCTCCTCCTCAATTCTATTTTTTCCCTCCTCCTCCTCCTCCTCCAATAACTGCTCGATGGCAAAATTCGCAATATCGCAATCTAGTCACAACATGACCGCTCCTTTCGGAAAAATGCCGGTTCATCCTTTCTTCTCTTATCAACTGCGTCTGTTGCTTGAATTAAACTCCTGCAAAATACAGCAGTCAAGGACGATGCTCACATCGACAAGATAAAGGGAAATAGGAAGCTCCACAATTTCACTAATAACAAATGTCATCTCGTGATCCACATACCCCGTTAATCAGCACTGTTACTATGAATACTATAACCCCGCATTTGTTTTGTTAATTCTCACTGCCAGAGAATTTTGTAGCATTGTAAAACGCAATTATGTTATGAAGCTATCGGCAAATAATACTGTCATAGGTCCGCGATATGTGGCGCAATTAAAGTCGGCTTACCTTCATTCATATGGGGGTTTGTCATAGTATTTATACATGTATTTCATATTTAATACTTTGGGTTTTTTGTCTTTCTAGTCTAATGATAAATGAACAGATAAAAAAAACAATAATAATCGTGTTAAGTGCAAGGTAAGGTGTAAAGTGTTATTTTGTATTTCACTCGCAGCATACAGTGTTTCACAAATTGTCAGGCCATCGCCTTCTTCAAGAAGTTCTACCCTGTTTTCAAGCACGCAAGCTTGTAGCTCATTTCATTTCACTTGTGACAATGGCCGCTGTATAAATGGCGTATATCGGTGTGACCGGTACGATAACTGTGGCGATAATTCGGACGAGAGAAACTGCGGTAAGAATACACATTTTCATTTTACAGTCAACTCTCTCGTAAGCGGGCACCCTCGGGAATTGAAAAAAGTGTCCGTTAGTAGAGCTGCACCGCTTACGAGAATTATTCCCATAAGCGGACACCAAGGGAAAATAGGGTGGATGTCCGCTTACGGGTGTTAATTATGTTTTATTGGGTGGCCAAAAATAGCAACTGAAGATATAGAGCAAAAATTAAAAATTGAACGACACTTACCTGGAAGTGGAAGTTCGATGCTAATTCTACCGATCTGGACAGTTACCAAGAGATTACATGAGATATGCGCTGCGCATGTACCGATTACCTTCCAAAGCCTGATGAGCCAATTGAAAAAACTACAAATCGAATAACGACTAAAACTTCTATTTCGCCATAGGGTAGGGAGAGACGGGCATGTAATCTCTTGGTCACTCTCCAGATCGGTAGAATTACCATCAAACCTCCACTTCCAGGTAAGTGTCGTTCAATTTTTAATTCTACCTCACTGTCATGTGACCAGAGTTTCCATGTATATCAGTACAACTTGTCTTTCCAACGGAAACGAAGATATTTCCTATGTTTCTGTGCTATAGGAACTGCGTAATATGCGTCTTTCAAATCAATTGTTGCCATATAACAACCAGAAGTGACCAATTTCAGTATGGACTGCAGGGTGTCCATCTTGAATTTATTATATTCCACATGTAAACTTAAGTTTTTGAGGTTAAGAATCAGTCTAAAACTTCCATCCTTTTTAGGCCTGCGGAAAACATTAGGCAAAAATTCGCCACAAGAACTAACAGCCTCCTCAATGACACCCTTCTGAAGCAATTTGCTAATCTTCTGATTCATAAGACTGGACTCCCAGTCAGTAAATTTAATTGACTGTGGAGGCCTATACGGAGAAGGAAATTGATCATGTGTGAATGTCATAGGGCAACCCTTGGCCATATCTAAAATGACAGTATCTGAAGTCAAATGCTCCCAAGCCTGAACAAAGTGCTGGTCAATTCTACCAGCGACTTTTGTTGGTAAAGGCTCAAACAGAGTTTTGTTTACCTGAGGTCTCTGAATCAATTCCTGGGTGTTTCCTTGGTTTGCCTTGACTTGTTGTAGGCTGACAGGCGGTATTGGTTGGATGTCCTTAAAAAAGGTCTGTTAACAGAACCTCGACCACGATAAGCATTATAGTGTGTTCTCCGAAAAGCAGCACGACCCCTGAAAGAGCCTCTGTTCATGGGAGAAGATCTGGCCAAGATTTGTTTCTATCCAACAGTTTATGGGTGACTTTATTGTCATCTGTGATATCTTTGATTTGTTTGGTGACATCATCTCCAAACAATGAGTCAGTGAACTTGACTTTCTGAGCACACAAATGAGCATAATCTTTAGAAATTTGAGACTTTAATGCCTCCCGGCGTCTCTGAACTAATTCCCAGTTGGCTGCTCCTAAACAGAGCAAGGAATCTTCAGTCTGCTTCCATATTTTGTCCAACAAAGCCTCTGCATCAATGTTGGCCTTGTCTTCGGAGCTCTTCAGAATAAGCTTAGCTATTAAAGCTACGTTAGTAGTTCCTTTGACCAACGCATTCTGAACGCGTTGCATTCTCACATCACATGTTCGAGCTTCAGCCGAGACTCGATCCCAAACAACTTGATTAACTGTTATCTTTGACAAGCCTGGGCAATTCTCTGGTCTGAGAATGTTCTGAAATAAGTTTTTGTCACTTTCCTCTTCAGGCTTTTGCAGCATAATGGTCGCTGTGTGAGTAGCCAAGGAGGGGAGTAGCTAATGGTCGTGGGTCTTGGATAAAACGTCGTGGGTCGTGGGTAAAAAGTCGTGGGTCGTGGGTAAAATGTCGTGGGTCGTGGGTAAAAAGTCGTGGGTCGTGGGTAAAATGTCGTGGGTCGTAGGTAAAACGTCGTGGGTCGTGGGTAAAATGTCGTGAGTCGTGGGTAAAAAGTCTTGGGTCGTGGGTGTTAGAAAGAAAAAACATAAGAAATGAAGGAATGAATAAAAGCAATTTTAAACATAAACGCATCTATAGAGAGACAAACAAAATATTGTATTCCACAATGAGAGACGATCCGGATGCCAATAGACTGCGATATTTTTAACTCTCTTAAATAAAATAGCCAAAAAACAGGAAAGAAAAAAGTCAACGCATGCAGTGGCCTTTAATGCTCAGCATTAGAATTTGAGAAATGATTTTTTATTTTCTTTCTAAACATTGTTATTGTAAAATCTTTACACATCACGGCGTACTCATAGCCAGGAGCAGACTCAGAGACTCAGAAAATGAATGGTCATTAATACAAACGATATCATTGGGAGGAAGGTAAACCTCTCTGCCGTAATCTGGATAACAGTTATTAAAACGCGCAAAATATATTGTAGATTTTCATCATGGCATGCGAGGCTTTACAGTTATTAAATATCATTGCGTGACTAGAAATCGTGCTTAGTCTTCCACATTGTAATATAACCGCTCGAACTTTACGTCACGGAATTTCCGCAGTGTAAATTGTTAACCTTGCCATCGAAGAATGTAACGGATGTTCTTTATTCAGTTACGTAGCATTGGCTTTTGTGTTTGAACCATTAAAAATAGTATGATGATAACTTAAGGACCATTGAAGTGTCTCTTAAAAACACAAATATCTAATCCATGAGCTTAACTTAATACGGTTTACTTGTTTGGAACCACGAGGACCATTTTTTAACTGTTCATACTTTAAAATTGAACAAGGTGAATTCTAGTGTGTCAGGCAAGGCAAAGAGAGACTCGAAAGACTAAGTGTAAAAAAAATCGGTGAGGATTAATCGGAAACCAGGAAACAAGAAATGGGTAAATCGGTCAGTATTCTAAAAGTAGCGATAACAAATTTCCGACGAATAAAATCAATTTTTGACAAATAATGAGCCTGTTTTTGTCGGGAACGTTTAAATACGAAGAGGTCTCTATTGGAGTATTAATAAAATGCACCACTCCTGTCCACTTCAGTAAATTATTTTACATTAGGGTAATTTAAGAGGCTTTCATAGTGTACGAAAAAATGTTTTCTCCTACAATTGTCGAGAAAGTCTCTGAGTCTGCTCCTGGCTGTGAGTACGCCATGATGTGTGAAGACTTTTAGTCCTTACAATAACAATGTGCATAAAGCAAATATAAAATCATGTCTCAAATTTCAATACCAAGAATTAAAGGCGACTGCGTTGACTTTTTTCTTTCCTGTTTCTTGACTATCCTATCTAAGAGTTAAAAATATCGCACTCAATTGGCATCCGGATCATCTCTCATCATAGAACACAATATTTTGTTTGTCTCTCTATAGATACTTTAAATTAATGTTTAAAATTTCTTTTATTCATTCCTCCATTTCTTATGTTTTTTCTTTCTAACAACCACTACCCACGACCCACGACATTTTACCCATGACCCACGACTTTTTACCCACGACCCACGACTTTTTACCCACGACCCACGACTTTTTACCCACGACCCACGACGTTTTACCCACGACCCACGACCCACGACCATTAGCTACTCCCGCCAAGGAGTCATCAATTTTCGGGCCTGTAGCTTCCTGAGTATTCGCCTTCTTCTCAAGACTAGCAAGAAATTTGTTTTTCGGAGCTCAGCAAGGCCGTTCTTGCTCCGTGATCGACTCGTCAGCTTTTTGCTTTTTGTTAAGTGGAGGCTCCTCGGAGCCATCATCAACATTGTTAACTTCGTTAACTTCATTTGATTGTTCAGATACATCTTCTGGCACCTCGTCTCCAGAGTACTGAGCGAAAGACAAAAGATTGTCATTCATAACATTAAAATTGTCTCCTAGCCTTTCAAAAGTAGACGAAAGTTAGACGAAAAGCGCATCTGTTAACGACTTGACGACGTCAAGCGACTGGTTATCTTCGACAGAAATTATTTTGACTGGATCTTTCCGCTTCACTTCCTGGCCAGGCACTTTAGACTGTGGCAATTTAGACTTTGCTCTGTCAGTCAGAGCATGTGGCGGCTCTTCGAGCTCACCCGCAGCATGTTGTTTGTGGTCTACGGGCACGTGTGAGCTTGACTTCCCTCGTTCAATTAGAACAGAATTCCAACGAAATGTTGGTTTCCCTAGCACAGAAACGAAACACGACACAGTGTCAGTTAGGAGAAACACAAACTAAGTTCAAAAACATGAAAAAAGAACGACGAAAGCAGACACTTACGAAAGGCGACCGGCGACCATGAATTCAACGCATCAAGTGATCGGTACATGCGCAGCGCATATCTCATGGAATCTCTGGTCCCGTGACAGTGAGGTATAAGTGGCCATAACGTGGCACTACAAATGTTATGTCGGACTCTTGTAAATGTCAAACGAACGGACAGCTTGCTTTCCCATGGACAAATGGAGATTTGACAAAACCGATCCCCACTGTTATGTTGCTCTGCCAAGAGTAAATTTTTATACATGGTCCGCTTACGAGAAAGCGTAAACAAAATAAAAATCCAATTTTCTTTTTCAAAAGTGTCCGCGTCCGCTTTCGAGAGAGTGTCCGCTTACGGGAAATACAGAGTTTGACTGGGAGGTAAAACGGGGATTTGAAAAGGCGTCCGTAAGTAGAGCTGTCCGCTTACGAGAGTGCCGTTAGCGGAGAGTTGACTGTATTTCCTTTTCTTTCCATAAAGAATAAAGGTCAATTGTAAACACTATCTTTTGCTTCATGTAATTACTACTATGGTATGTTGGTATATGTTCTGTACTCTGCTATTCTAGGTTACTGTAGTCTCTGCTGTTTTTGGATAAGATATTATTTTAAAGCAACTGTACCACCATTGAATTGTTATTTTTTGTACAGCATCACTTCGTTAGGGACTGTGCAATAATTATCGGGGAGGGGGGTTTGGAAAACCAGAGGGAGAGGGGGGGGGGAGGGTATGAAGTAAAATCAAAGCAAGGATGGGGGGGGGGGCTCAAAGTAAAATAAGTCACTCAAGAGGAGGGGGGCTTAAAATTTTATTTCAAGTGTTTATAGTTCTCACTGAAAGACATGATGATCTGTTCTGTGGCTGAACTGCAATTTCAATCTGTTGCAATACGATTATCTATTCTTCTCTATCTCTATAATATAGAGACGAATATTGTGATAAAACGTTTCTGGCTTTTTAAATTTGAATAGCCCAATTTCGATATATTAAAATTCAACTTGAAACAAGACCACTGCGAGGCTTAGGGGAATGATAGTAAGGATTTATATGGTTTATTTCCCTAAGCCTCGTAGTGTTGTCTTTTGTTTCAAGTTGAATTTTAATACATCGAAATTGTGCTATTTTCAACAACATTTGAACAGTAGAATATAGTTTTTTACCACAATTGCCGCTAAACTCGCAATCCGATTGGTCGACGTGAGTGGTAAATTAGAGTCCAGACAACGGTGCTGACGCTAACATCACGTGCGCTTGAAAACAACCAATCAGATTGCGAGAAAGTTATAGACAACGCTTGCTCTTTCTTTGCTCTTTCTTTGCTGTTCTTTGTTGCTGACTCACTCGGCTGCGCCTCGTGAGTCCACAACATTTTGACCATGTGATGACGTAAATCGTGGTAAATAAGAGTCCACACCACGGAAAACCGGTGTAAATTTGTTAAATATACCAGTGCAAATATTTTGCCCTGGTGAAAATATTTTGCTCCAGTTCAAATATTTTGCTCCAGTTCAAATATTTTGCACTGGTTCAAAATAAATTTGAACCAGTGCAGACAAAATTGTACCAAAAATCATAATTTCACTACAACATAGATAATTGTATTGCAACAGATTGAAGATATACCTCAACCAGCATGGTCTTAAGGTGGTCAGACATGAGGGGTCATGTAGCAGGGACATGTCGCAGTGACATGTAGCAGCGACAAAAGTTTGTGTAGTACACATTGAAGGACATGTAGCAGGGAGTGTAGCGGAGACATGTAACAGGGAAAAATTCATAGCGCTTGCACACCACATGAAAATGTCGCGGGGACATGTCTCAGGGACATGTTGCAGCGACACTTCCCCTCGTTTGAACTGATGCTATCATAATTGTGCAACGCCAATTTTGGGGACATTTTGTCACCCGCGACGTGTCCCATGAAGTTCAACAAGTTGAACACCGTGAGACATGTCGCGGGGACAAAATGTCCCTGAGACATGTCCCCGCGACATTTTCATGCGGTGTGCAAGCGCTATCATTTTTTCCCTGCTACATGTTCCCGCTAACACTCCCTGCTACATGTCCCTCAGTGTGTACTACACAAACTTTTGTCGCTGCTACATGTCGCTGCGACATGCCCCTGCTACATGACCCCTCATGTCTGACCACCTTTAAGATCAGTGGAAGTAAAATGGCACTGCTTGCACGAGTTCTCCAGTCCGCTCGTGGTGATCATTCTTGCATCCCACGAGAAACCCAAGAGCGGGTTAACGAGGAAATGAGTTCCAGTGCAAGCAACTCGGATTTGCAATGAAGTGATTCAGAAGTGGGGTCAGATGGCTTTGTCGAACACTGCTTCGAGGTCATGTTTGTTCCAGATATGGATGTCCAACAAGTAAACATGTAGTATTGCTGTATATCCACGTCTGGAACAAACATTACCTCGTAGCAATAACAGGTGGGTGTATATTAAGAAAATGCTGGGTATTTGTATATAAAAGGTGTTTGAAGGGGGGGGGGGGTGGGGTCATACAAAATTTCTGACTGATCGGGGGGGGGGGGGCAATAACTAAATTCAGTTCTTTTGAAAGGGGGTATTACCTAATATTTTCCTACTTGAAGCCCATTTTCCGCCCCCCCCCCCCCCGATAATTATTGCACAGTCCCTTACATTAAAGGCTTAATCAACCCGAAATCTTTTTTAGAAACGTTTGGAACATTAAATGGCCCAGTAAATTCAGATTAAATAAAGTAATTGACTTCAACTGAAGTAGGAAGGAGCTGAGCGCAATTTATGTGATTAGGATATCGATATGTTTCAAAAATTGTTCAAGATTCTGAAGATTTCAACAATCATTGAACCCACGACCTCTTTATTGTGCTACGCTCTACAAATTGAACTAAAAACAATAGGGCATTTCCGAGTTACGTTATGCCTCGTTGTCAAAGCGAGGCTTGGTGCACAACCTTTCATATCGAAATGAGTTTTATTTGCATTTGAATAAAAACTCATTTCCATATGAAAGGTTGTGCACCTAGCCTCGCTTTGACAACGGGCATAACGTAACTCGGAAATGGCCTATTGCTCACAGAACACCCGAAAAGTAAGAAAACAAAACATCTTACGTTAGTATATATTCTGAGCTTTGCCTCTCTTCCAAAGATCGACCTCTTTCGTAAAAATGCGACTGATTGGATTAAGAAACAAATTTGATGAAAAATTAACACCTCGGAAAAAAACGAAAGCAGCCAATTACATGTCCATTAAACAACTCCGCACTTTGTTACATTTCAAAATACCTTTATTGATAACAATCGATTACATATACATTCTATGTAAAATCTTAGATGGAAAGAAACAGACAGAGTTGGATTAGTCTCTTTCATCGAGTTGATACAAAATACTATTTGATTCCTTTATTTTTCTGTGTCTCGCCGGACTGCAATTGTAGCAACGAGCAAGGGTCTCTTTGACGAGTTCAGTTTTGTCCACAAGAATCTTGTGATCGCACATGGGGCAAATATTTTTATTATCGTGCCAAACGAGAGGGGGGAGACGAGGAGCAGAAGGAGAAGGTAAACGATAATTGCATTGGGGAGGATCAAGGAGGAGGAGGAGGAGGAGGAGGAAGTGAAAACAATAGAATTGAGGAGGAGCTAGCCTATATAAGTAACATTCGAATTTTTCCCACCTTCTCCTCCTCCTCCTCCTCCTCCTCCTCCACTTCCCCTCTTTTGGCACGATAATAAAAAGATGTGCCCCATATGCGATCCCAAGAATCCTGTGGACAAATACAGGCTGGAGTTTCACTCCAGTAACTGCTCCATGGCAAGATTCGCAATATCGCAATCTTGTCACAACATATCACCGCTCCTTTCGAAAAATCCCGGTTCATCCTTTCTTCTCTTATCAACTGCGTCTGTTTCTACAATTAAACTCCTTCAAAATTCAGAAGCCATGGGTGATGCTCACATCGTCAAGATAAGGGAAATGGGAAGTTCCACAATTTCACTTATAACAAATGTCATCTCGTGATGCACATGCCCCGTTAATCAGTGCTATATATCACTATGAATACTATACTATATAAAAAAAAGAGGTAACCCCTCGTTTGTTTTGTGAATTCTCACTGCCAGAGAATTTTGTAGCGTTGTAAAATGCAATTATGTCATTTTAAAAGCCATCGGCAAATAATACTGTCATAGGTCCGCAATATATATGTGACACAATTGAAGTTGGCTTTACAGCTTTAGGGTTTCTTGTTTGCGTACATTCATATGGGAGTTTCTCATAGTATTTTTTTTTCATATTTCATACTTAGTTTTTTTTTTTGTCTGTCTAGTCTAATAATAAATGAACAGAGAAAAAAACAGCTTTAAAATCTACAGTTTAAGATAAATAACAAAAACAACAATAATAATCGTGTTAAGTGCAAGGTAAGCTGTAAAGTGTTATTTTGTATTTCACTCGCAGCATACAGTGTCTCACATACTCTCAGGCCATCGCCTTCTTCAAGAAGTTCTACCCTGTTTTCAAGCACGCAAGCTTGTAGCTCATTTCATTTCACTTGTGACAATGGCCGCTGTATAAATGGCGTATATCGGTGTGACCGGTACGATAACTGTGGCGATAATTCGGACGAGAGAAACTGCGGTAAGAATACACATTTTCATTTTATTTCCTTTTCTTTCCTGAAAAAAATAAAGGTCAATTGTAAACATCATCTTTTGCTTCATGTAATTACTACTATGGTATGTTGGTACGTTCTGTGCTCTGCTGTTCTATGCCACTGCATATGCTGTTTGGGGGATTTTATATTATTTGTACTGCAAATGTACCACCATTGAGTTGTTATATTTTGTACAGAATCACTCTTCAGCCACTTTGTTACATTAAAGGCTTAATCAACCCGAAATCTATTTTTAGAAACGTTTGGAACATTAAGGTGGCTCCAAGTAGTTTTTAGGGGTCACGCTTCCCTTTTTGAATGCGCTTATACATAATCTTACTTTAGTTCGATGAATCTGATACCAGATGTTTGGCTTGGATGAAAGTTTTAGATGATGCTCTTTTTATGCTAATCAGCGTTTCCATAGCAATGGTAAACAAATATGGCGAAAAATAGTTTTTCCTAAATATCTTTCGATTTTCGCGCTACCTGCGGCAAACGAATAAATGCGCTATAATCTACAGAATGTAGCACACTAAATTGGAAAATTTCAAACAAATTTAACTGTTCGATTTTGAATCGCTAAAACTTTTTTAATATGTGTTTTTCATGTTTGAAATATAAGCGGTCAAAACATTCCATACGTCTCACAAAATAACATTAAATTACCACAGAAAGTTTCCGCAGCCTTAAATTATTACTCCCTGCAAATAGCTCTGACTAACTCCTCGGCAACAAAAAGATCGAGGTTTTTGTTCAAATGCAGTTTTGCTTGACGTTTTCACTCGTTTTGAACTGCATTTGAATGAAAAGCTCCATCTCTTTATTGCCGAGGAGTTTAAGTTAGAGCTATTTGCAGGAAGTAATAATTTAAGTCTGAGGAATCTTTCTGTGATAATTTAATGATAATTTGTGAGGGCTATGGGATGTTTTGACCGCTTATATTTTGAACATCAAAAAACACATGTTAAAAATGTTTCATTAATTTACATAAATTTATGGAAAATATATTATGACACAAAAAATATATATATATATTAAATCAAGGGCTCCTAAGAGCCAACCCGTGAATAAGAAATGCTAACGCGTAACGCAATATTGCGGTAAGCTGTTTTCACACTGACACGGTTCAATGTTTTTTTTTTTTTAATTAAACATAAGGATTTTTGACAAACGCAAAAAGAAAAATGCGGTACATCACTTTACTGATATTCACTCTGAAGAAGAAAGAAAAAAAAAAAGAAAAAAAAAAAGACGGTAGGAGCGAGACTCGAACCTGGGACCTTTCGGCTAACAGTCCGCGCTTTACAACATTCAGCCATTTTAATAAAACTCATTTCCATATGAAAGGTTGTGCACCTAGCCTCCCTTTGACAACGAGGCATAACGTAACTCGGAAATGGCCTATTGCTCACAGAACACCCGAAAAGTAAGAAAACCAAAACATCTTACGTTAGTATATATTCTGAGCTTTGCCTCTCTTCCAAAGATCGACCTCTTTCGTAAAAATGCGACTGATTGGATTAAGAAACAAATACCTTCAATTTCGTAATAGCTTAAATGCCCACAAATCCTGTATTTTGCGACGAAAAATGCCTCTTTAATATCATATTTATTTACAGTTTCCTGCTTGTTGCCCACGATCATCATCTTTCGCTTTATCTGTGCGCATCTCTGGAACTTTGTCAGTGCACATTTCAAATAATCAGCCATGGTGCCAGTGAATTATTAGGTTGATCTCCGGAAGGCCCGTGTTACCAATACATCAAAATATATTTTTAAAGTTACAAATGCGAGTAGTGTAGAACCATTGTAATTAGCAGCCTTTTTGGGCAGCAAAATGGCAGCATCAATGTTATTTTTAGATGACGTCATAATCAAGATTCACATTAATTTATAGAGAATATATTATGACACAAAAATTTATTTCAAAATGGCGCCCAAGCATACAAGCTAAGGGGCACCATATGTAGGCAGCATTTCAAGTCCAAACATGCCCGCTTTATGCTAATACTGAAAGGAATGGAAGGAACCGAAAGTGATGAAAAAAGAGATAATTGTTTAAGAAGCTTTTTTTTGGAATGGTTTAACGAAAGGGGCTTTAACTAAAAGGATAGAGGACTCGCCTTACAAAAAGCGAGAAATAACGGTTCCAGTCCACTTCGCTCCATTGTTTTTTCCTTCCTATATTTTTAAACTGCTTCTTATTCGTATTCACCGCAGCATTCTTATAACCGCTACATCGCTAGCCTCTATGTCGATTTTCAGTTTCCCAGCTATAACCCACTTTATCCGTCGAGATAAAGGGAAATAGGAAGTTCCACAATTTCACTAATATCAAATGTCATCTCGTGATCCACATGCCCCGTTAATCAGCACTGTTACTATGAATACTTTACTATAAATAAAGAGATAACCCTGCATTTTATTTGTTTTGTTAATTCTCACTGCCAGAAAATTTTGTAGCATTGTAAAACGTAATTATGCTTTTAGCTATTGGCAAATAACGCTGTCATAGGTCCGCGATATGTAGAGCAATTAAAGTCGGCTTTAAAGCTTTAGGGGTTCTTGTTTGCCTTCATTCATATGGGAGTTTCTCATAGTATTTTTATTTCATATTTCACACTTTGTCAGTTTTTTTTTGTCTGTCTAGTCTAATGATAATTGAACAGAGAATAATAAACAGTGTTATTTTGTATTTCACTCGCAGCATACAGTGTCTCACATACTCTCAGGCCATCGCCTACTTCAGGAAACGCTACCCTGTTTTCAAGCACGCATACTTGTTACCCATTTTATGAGTTCCACTGTGACAATGGCCGCTGCATAAATGGTGTATATCGGTGTGACCGGGACGATGACTGTGGCGATAATTCGGACGAGAGAAACTGCGGTAAGGATACACATGTTTATTTTATTTCCTTTTCTTTCCTGAAAAAAATAAAGGTCAATTGTAAACATCATCTTTTGCTTCATGTAATTACTACTATGGTATGTTGGTACGTTCTGTGCTCTGCTATTCTATGCCACTGCATATGCTGTTTGGGGGATTTTATATTATTTGTACTGCAAATGTACCACCATTGAGTTGTTATATTTTGTACAGAATCACTCTTCAGCCACTTTGTTACATTAAAGGCTTAATCAACCCGAAATCTATTTTTAGAAACGTTTGGAACATTAAGGTGGCTCCAAGTAGTTTTTAGGGGTCACGCTTCCCTTTTTGAATGCGCTTATACATAATCTTACTTTAGTTCGATGAATCTGATACCAGATGTTTGGCTTGGATGAAAGTTTTAGACGATGCTCTTTTTATGCTAATCAGCGTTTCCATAGCAATGGTAAACAAATATGGCGAAAAATAGTTTTTCCTAAATATCTTTCGATTTTCGCGCTACCTGCGGCAAACGAATAAATGCGCTATAATCTACAGAATGTAGCACACTAAATTGGAAAATTTCAAACAAATTTAACTGTTCGATTTTGAATCGCTAAAACATTTTTAATATGTGTTTTTCATGTTTGAAATATAAGCGGTCAAAACATTCCATACGTCTCACAAAATAACATTAAATTACCACAGAAAGTTTCCGCAGCCTTAAATTATTACTCCCTGCAAATAGCTCTGACTAACTCCTCGGCAACAAAAAGATCGAGGTTTTTGTTCAAATGCAGTTTTGCTTGACGTTTTCACTCGTTTTGAACTGCATTTGAATGAAAAGCTCCATCTCTTTATTGCCGAGGAGTTTAAGTTAGAGCTATTTGCAGGAAGTAATAATTTAAGTCTGAGGAAACTTTCTGTGATAATTTAATGATAATTTGTGAGGCCTATGGGATGTTTTGACCGCTTATATTTTGAACATCAAAAAACACATGTTAAAAATGTTTCATTAATTTACATAAATTTATGGAAAATATATTATGACACAAAAAAATATATATATATATTAAATCAAGGGCTCCTAAGAGCCAACCCGTGAATAAGAAATGCTAACGCGTAACGCAATATTGCGGTAAGCTGTTTTCACACTGACACGGTTCAATGTTTTTTTTTTTTTTAAATTAAACATAAGGATTTTTGACAAACGCAAAAAGAAAAATGCGGTACATCACTTTACTGATATTCACTCTGAAGAAGAAAGAAAAAAAAAAAAGAAAAAAAAAAAGACGGTAGGAGCGAGACTCGAACCTGGGACCTTTCGGCTAACAGTCCGCGCTTTACAACATTCAGCCATTTTAATAAAACTCATTTCCATATGAAAGGTTGTGCACCTAGCCTCCCCTTGACAACGAGGCATAACGTAACTCGGAAATGGCCTATTGCTCACAGAACACCCGAAAAGTAAGAAAACCAAAACATCTTACGTTAGTATATATTCTGAGCTTTGCCTCTCTTCCAAAGATCGACCTCTTTCGTAAAAATGCGACTGATTGGATTAAGAAACAAATACCTTCAATTTCGTAATAGCTTAAATGCCCACAAATCCTGTATTTTGTGACGAAAAATGCCTCTTTAATATCATATTTATTTACAGTTTCCTGCTTGTTGCCCACGATCATCATCTTTCGCTTTATCTGTGCGCATCTCTGGAACTTTGTCAGTGCACATTTCAAATAATCAGCCATGGTGCCAGTGAATTATTAGGTTGATCTCCGGAAGGCCCGTGTTACCAATACATCAAAATATATTTTTAAAGTTACAAATGCGAGTAGTGTAGAACCATTGTAATTAGCAGCCTTTTTGGGCAGCAAAATGGCAGCATCAATGTTATTTTTAGATGACGTCATGATCAAGATTCAAAATAATTTATAGAGAATATATTATGACGCCAAAAAATATTTAAAAATGGCGCCCAAAAATACAATGGGGCCGTATGTAGGCAGGATTTCAAGTCCAAACATACCCGCTTTATACTACAACTGAAAGGAATGGAAGGAACCGAAAGTGGGAGAAAAAGAGATAATTTTTTAAGAAGCTTTATTTGGAATGCTTTAATAAAATGGGCTTTAGCTCAAAGGATAGAGGACTCGCCTTGCAAAAAGCGAGACATAGCGGTTCCAGTCCGCTTCGCTCCATTGTTTTTTACTTCCTATATTTTTAAACCGCTTCTTATTCGTATTCTCTGCAACCTTCTCCTGCAAAACACAGCAGTCATGGGAGATGCTCACATCGTCGACATAAAGGGAAATGAGAAGCTCCACAATTTCACTAATAACAAATGTCATCTCGTGATGCATATGCCCCGTTAATCATCGATATTACTATAAATAATATACTATAAATAAAGGTAACCCCTCATTTGTTTTGTTTATTCTCACTGCCAGATAATTTTGTAACATCGTAAAATGCAATTATGTCATTAAGCTATTGACAAATACTACCGTCATAGGACAGCGATTAATTTGACACAATACTTGAAAAGTAGGTTATAAAGTTTAAGGGGTTCTTGTTTGCTAACGTTCATATAGGAGTTTCTCATGGTATTTATTTTTCATATTTCATACTTTGTCTGTTTTTTTTTGTCTGTTTAGTCTAATGATAAATGAACAGAGAAAACACACATCATCAAAATCTATAGTTTAAGATAAAAAAGGACAATAATCGTGTTAAGTGTAAGGTAAGATGTAAAGTGTTATTTTGTATTTCACTCGCAGCATACAGTGTCTCACAAACTGTCAGGCCATCGCCTACTTCAGGAAGCTCTACCTTGTTTTCAAGCACGCAGGTTTGCAACCATTGGCAGATCCCTTGTGACAATGGCCGCTGCATACATTACTCTTATCGGTGTAACCGGTACGATAACTGTGGCGATAATTCGGACGAGAGAAACTGCGGTAAGAAAACCTATTTCCATTTCATTACCTTTTCTTTCCTGAGAGAATAAAGGTCAATTGTAAATGCCATCTTTTGCTTCATGTAATCACTACTATGGCATGTTGGTATGTTCTGTGCTCTACTATTCTACGTTACTGTAGTCTATGCTGTTTTGGGGTTTTTATATTGTTTTCACTGCAACTGTACCACCATTGAGTTGTTATTTTTTTTTTACATCACTCTTCAGCCACTTCGTTACATTAAAGGCTTCATCCACCCGAAATCTATTTTTAGAAACGTTTGGAACATTAAGTGGGCCAGTAAATTCAGATAAAATGAAGAAATGAACTTCAAAGTAGAAAGGAGCTGAGCGCAATTTATGCGATTAGGATATCGATTTGTCCAAAAAAAAATCAAAGATTCTGAAGATTTCAACAGTCATTGAACCCACGACCTCCTTATTGCGCAACGCTTTACAAATTGAACTAAAAACAATTGCGAACGGAACACTCGACAAAGTAAGAAAACCAAAACATCTTAAGTTAGTATATATTCTGAGCTTTGCCTTTTGTAAGTCCAAATCTACAACTGCTTTTTAAATGATCAACACTCTTCCAAAGATCGACCTATTTCGTAAAAATGCGACTGATTGGATTAAGAAACAGGTGGCTTAAATTCCCATAAATCCTCTATTTTGTGACAATAACTGCCTCTTTAGTATCATAGTTATTTACAGTTTGCTGCTTGTTGCCCACAATCATCATCTTTTGCTTTATCTGTGCGCATCTTTGGAACTTACTTAGTGCACATTTCAAATAATCAGCCATGATGCCAGTGGATTAATAGTTTGATCTCCGTAAGGCCCGTGTTATCAATACATCAAAATATATTTTTAAAGTTACAAATGCGAGTAGTGTAGAACCATTGTAATTAGCAGTCTTCTTGGGAAGCAAAAGGGCAGCAGCAATGTTATTTTTAGATGACGTCATGATCAAGATTCACATTAATTTATGATGCCAAAAAATGTTTAAAAATGGCGCCCAAAAATACAATGGGGCCATATGTAGGCAGGATTTCAGGTCCAAACATGCCCGCTTTATACTAAAACTGAAAGGAATGGAAGGAACCGAAAGTGGAAGAAAAAGAGATAATTTTTTAAGAATCTTTATTTGGAATGCTTTAATGAAAGGGGCTTTAGCTCAAAGGATAGAGGGCACGCCTTGCAAAAGGCGAGAGATAGCAGTTCCAGTCCGCTTCGCTCCATTGGTTTTGACTTCCTATATTTTTAAACCGCTTCTTATTCGTATTGTCTGCAACATTCTTATAACCGGTACATCGCTAGACTCTATGTCGATTTTTAGTTTCCCAGCTATCACCCACTTTCACTTTTCATAACATCTTACTTTACCGGTTGAGGAAAACAAACTGAATGTTGTAAGCTCAAATTTTTTAGCTATTCACGTTAAACAAGTTAAAAAAACGTTAAACCGTTAAACAAGTTTAATTATATAGATAATTATATAGATTAAGTTAGTTTAATTATATAGATTACGAACTTAGTGACTGAACTAAATCTGCATGAAAAATTAACACCTCGGTAAAAAACGAAAGCAGTGGTGGTGTAGTGGTTAACACATCGACGCTAGAAAGTCGGGGACGCGGGTTCGAATCCCGATCAGGCCAATTTTTAGGGTTTTCACTTTGTGTTTATTTATTCTTTATTTTCTTTATTTGACTGGTTTAAGCTCATGTGTGTTATATATATATATTTCTCAAACTCATTAATAATTCATGACGAGAACACAAAGGAAATCACTACCGTGAAGGAGGTTTTGAAATCGCTTCTTAATTTGCATAGATTTTGGCGATTTTATTCCTTCGTTTTCTCCGCATTTAACGATCAGTTTGAGAAGCTATATCAAACACTCGAAACAGTGTTTCATCAGATTTCCAAACACCTTGAAGTGGGTTTAAAAAAACTCGGCTTTGCCTCGTTTTTCCAACCCACTTCTCGGTGTTTGGAAATCTGATGAAACACTGTTCCTCGTGTTTGATATATTACATATATACTATGGTATGTTTGTATGTTCTATGCTCTACTGTTCTATGTTACTGTAGCCTCTGCTGTTTTTGGGTAAGATATTATTTTTATTGCAACTGTACCACCATTGCGTTGTTACTTTTTGTACAGCATCACCTTTCAGACTCTTCAGCCACTTCGTTACATTAAAGGCTTAATCAACAGAAAATCTATTTTTGGAAACTTTTAGAACATTAGGTGCATTAGGCCAGTAAATTCAGATAAAATGAAGAAATGATCTTCGAAGTAGCAAGGAGCTGAGCGCAATTTATGCGATTAGGATGTCGATACGTCTAAAAAATATGTTCAAGATTCTGAAGATTTCAACAATCATTGAACCCACGACCTCCTTATTGCGCAACGCTCTACAAATTGAACTAAAAACAATTCCGCACGGAACACTCGAAAAAGTAAGAAAACTCAAAAATATTAAGTTAGTATTTATCCTGAGCTTTGCCTTTTGTTAGTCCAAATCTACAACTCAGTGCTTTTAAAATGAACGACACTCTTCCAAAGATCGACCTATTTCGTAAAAATGCGAGTGATTGCATTGGATTAACAAACAAGTACCTTCAATTTCGTGATAGCTTAAATTCCCATAAATCCTCTATTTTGTGACGATAACTGCCTCGTTAATATCATATTTATTTACAGTTTGCTGCTTGTTGCCCACAATCATCATCTTTCGCTTTATCTGTGCGCGTCTTTGGAACTTGCTTAGTGCACATTTCAAATAATCAGCCATGATGCCAGTGGATTAATAGTTTGATCTCCGTAAGGCCCGTGTTATCAATACATCAAAATATATTTTTAAAGTTACAAATGCGAGTAGTGTAGAGCCATTGGAATAAGCAGCCTTTTGCAAAGAGCAGCAGCAGTGTTATTTTTAGGTGACGCCATGATCAAGATTCACATTAATTTATGGAGAATATATTATGACGCCAAAAAATATTTAAAATGGCGCCCAAAGATACCATGGGCACCATATGTAGGCAGGAGGATTTCAGGTCCAAACATACCCGCTTTATACTAATACCGAAAGGAATGGAAGCAACCGATAGAGAAGGGAAAAGAGACAATTTTTTAAGAAGCTTTTTTTTGGAATGTTTTAACGAAAGGGACTTTAGCTAAAAGGATAGAGGACTCGCCTTGCAAAAAGCTGAGAGCCTAGCGGTTCCAGTCCGCTACGCTTCATTGTTTTTTTCCTTCCTATATTGTTAAACCGTTTCTTATTCGTATTCACCGCAACATTCTTATAACCGCTACATCGCTAGACTCTATATATACTTTAAGTTTTGATAACATTACTTTACCAGTGGAGGAAAACAAACTGGATGTTCAAAGCTCAAATTTTTGAGCTACTCACCGTTAAACAAGTTAAAAACGTTAAATTACCCTTAAAAAGGAATTAATTATTTATTAGATAATTATATAGAACTTAGTGACTGAACTAAATTTGCATGAGATATTAACACCTCGGAAAAAACGAAAGCCGCCAATTACATGCGCGTGCATTAAACAACTCCGCATTTTGTTAAATTTCAAAATACCTTTATTGATAACAAACGATTACATATACATTCTATTTAAAATCTTAGATGGAAAGAAACAGACTGAGTTGGTTTATAGTCTCTTTCATCGAGTTGAGACAAAGTACTATTTGATTCCTTTATTTTTCTGTGTCTCACCGCACTGCAATTATAACACCGAGCAAGGGTCTCTTCACGAGTTCAGTTTTGTCCACAGGAATCTTGAGACCGCATATGGGGAAAATATCTTTATTATTTTGCCAAAAGAGAGGGGAGGACGAGGACGAGGAGGAGAAGGAAAACAAAAAAAACAATAGAATTGAGGATCATCGACGAGGAGGAGAAGGTGGAGGAGGAGGTGAAAACAATATAATTGAGGAGCTAGCCTATATAAATGAGTAACATACGATTTCCCCACCTCCTCCTCCTCCTCCTCCTCCTCCTCCTCCTCCTTCTCCTCCTCCTCTTCCCCTCTTTTGGCACGATAACAAAAACGATTTGCTCCATATGCAATCATAAGATCCCTATGGACAAAAACAGGCTGGAGTTCCACTCCAGTGACTGCTCGATGATTATCCGTAATGTCGCAATCTACAGTAGTCACAACATGACTGCTCCTTTCGGAAAAATGCCGGTTCATCCTTCTCTTATCAGCTGCGTCTGTTGCTAGAATTAAACTCCTGCAAAATACAGCAGTCATGGCAGATGCTCACATCGTCGAGATAAAGGGAAATGAGAAGCTCCACAATTTCACTAATAACAAATGTCATCTCGTGATGCACATGCCCCGTTAATCAGCATACTACGATCAAATTTTTGATTTTCATTTTTTTACATTTTCGTGTACTATTAGACTTCCTTACTCATCTTGCCAAATTTCAATTCATTAGGCACATCAGAAGTCATTTAATTTTAACATTTATTTCCGAGAATTTACGGCCGCCATTAAAAAACCTTGTTCCAAGGCTTGGTTGCGAATGGGAGAAAGTCACGTAAAAGACTCAAACATACCTCACGGGTTGAAATTATAATAACAATCAGCATAGAAAATTGCACGAAGAACGAGTCTAAAGTTTTTGTTGCATTTCGCGTGATTTTCAACACTTATTGTTATTATAATTTCAACCCGTGAGGTATGTTTGAGTCTTTTACGTCACTTTCTCCCATTCGCAACCAAGCCTTGGAACAAGGTTTTTTAATGGCGGCCGTAAATTCTCGGAAATAAATGTTAAAATTAAATGACTTCTGATGTTCGTAATGAATTGAAATTTGGCAAGATGAGTAAGGAAGTCTAATAGTACACGAAAATGTAAAAAAAAAATGAAAATCAAAAATTTGATCGTAGTAGCCCTTTAATCAGCACTATTACTATGAATACTATGCTATAAATAAAGAGGTAACCCCGCATTTGTTTTGTTTATTCTCACTGCCAGAGAATTTTGTAGCATTGCAAAATGCTATTGTGTCATTAAGCTCTCGGCAAATAATACTGTTATAGGTCCGCGATATGTGACAGTAAACATAAAGTTATGGGTTCTTGTTTGCCTACATTCATATGGGAGTTTCGAATGGTATTCATTTTTCATATTTCATACTTTGTCTGTGTTTTTGTCTGTCTAGACTAATGCACCTGGGATCCAGAGGTCCGTTCTCTGAATATCATGAGTGAAATTAACCGCATAAACGGTTAGAAGAAGTTCGCGAGACGGACCTCTGGTCACTCGAATATACAACCTCATTTCCATGCGAGGATCAAGTTCAGAATCTGAACTAGGTCGCTGATTGGTTACTCCTACTTGTTTCCAGACTCTACCGGGAGTTAATGATGCAACAGCAACTTCGATTGGCTGGACCAAAACAATTCGCAACGGGCGCGTGAAAAACCGGTTTCCCAAAGTGAAGCCACACAAACAACAATGGCGGACGTAGATAGAGATTGCGGCTTTTTGCGATCTTTAAGAAACGCTGGGGATTACTCTTTAGTATCCAAATTTTCAAAATATCAGAGAACTAAAGCCAGTTCAGAAAGAAGCGCTGTTGAAATTTATTCAGCGCAAGGATGTTTTGAAAAGAGGTGTTGACAAGTCAGACACGACTTATTAATTAGTGTTATCGTGGAGTGTGACCTTTAGAGTTTTGTTTGAACGAGGAAAATTTTTATCTCTATTTAATTTTTATCTCTAGCACGGAGGCGTGCTTTGAAGTTGCAGGTATTCTCGCTGAACGATTTCGCTGACCACTGGTAGGTGACAGGAAGAGAAATAGGTGTACTGGATTAATTGCGTGCGGATATCAAGGATTGTTTGTTTGTTAAATCTCTCGCCTTTGAAAACGGTTGTATCCAGAAAGTTTACTTCTTTCATCTGAGATTAATATTTGTTTGCAAGGACAATAAAATCTTCTATCTCCTTTTTCTCGACACTCTACAGTAAAAAAATGTCATCGATGTATCTTTTCCACTGGAGTGGATTTGATTTAATATTTCTGTCTCGACTGCGTTTTAAACATGTCAGCTGTCAGATTTAATGTAAACAAACAGACACGCGTTGGTCCCCAAGGTTTAAAACCGGTTTGGTGAGATATCCGATCCACAAATCGCATGGAAATGAGGTTGTGTACTCGAGTGCCCAGAGGTTTTTATTTTTTCTCGGCGCGTTGCGCCTCGTTGTCGCGGCTTCGCCGCTCAAACTCGCCGTTTTCACTAAAAAATAAAAACCTCTGGCACCCAGAGTAAAACTAATGAAAAATGAACAGAGAAAACACACATCATCAAAATCTATAGTTTAAGATAAAAAAAGACAATAATCGTGTTAAGTTAAGGTAAGATGTAAAGTGTTATTTTGTATTTCACTCGCAGCATACAGTGTCTCACAAACTGTCAGGCCATCGCCTACTTCAGGAAGCTCTACCTTGTTTTCAAGCACGCAGGTTTGCAACCATTGGCAGATCCCTTGTGACAATGGCCGCTGCATACATTACTTATATCGGTGTAACCGGTACGATAACTGTGGCGATAATTCGGACGAGAGAAACTGCGGTAAGAAAACCCATTTCCATTTTATTACCTTTTCTTTCCTGAGAGAATAAAGGTCAATTGTAAATACCATCTTTTGCTTCATGTAATCACTACTATGGTATGTTGGTATGTTCTGTGCTCTACTATTCTACGTTACTGTAGTCTATGCTGTTTTGGGGTTTTTATATTGTTTTCACTGCAACTGTACCACCATTGAGTTGTTATGTTTTTTTTACAGCATCACTCTTCAGCCACTTCGTTACATTAAAGGCTTCATCCACCCGAAATCTATTTTTAGAAACGTTTGGAACATTAAGTGGGCCAGTAAATTCAGATAAAATGAAGAAATGAACTTCAAAGTAGAAAGGAGCTGAGCGCAATTTATGCGATTAGGATATCGATTTGTCCAAAAAAAAATCAAAGATTCTGAAGATTTCAACAATCATTGAACCCACGACCTCCTTATTGCGCAACGCTTTACAAATTGAACTAAAAACAATTGCGAACAGAACACTCGACAAAGTAAGAAAATCAAAACATCTTAAGTTAGTATATATTCTGAGCTTTGCCTTTTGTAAGTCCAAATCTACAACTGCTTTTAAAATGATCGACACTCTTCCAAAGATCGACCTCTTATCCTCTTTATCTGTGCGCATCTTTGGAACTTGCTTAGTGCACATTTCAAATAATCAGCCAGTGGATTAATAGTTTGATCTCCGTAAGGCCCGTGTTATCAATACATCAAAATATATTTTTAAAGTTACAAATGCGAGTAGTGTAGAACCATTGTAATTAGCAGTCTTCTTGGGAAGCAAAAGGGCAGCAGCAATGTTATTTTTAGATGACGTCATGATCAAGATTCACATTAATTTATGACGCCAAAAAATGTTTAAAAATGGCGCCCAAAAATACAATGGGGCCATATGTAGGCAGGATTTCAGGTCCAAACATGCCCGCTTTATACTAAAACTGAAAGGAATGGAAGGAACCGAAAGTGGAAGAAAAAGAGATAATTTTTTAAGAAGCTTTATTTGGAATGCTTTAATGAAAGGGGCTTTAGCTCAAAGGATAGAGGGCACGCCTTGCAAAAAGCGAGAGATAGCAGTTCCAGTCCGCTTCGCTCCATTGGTTTTGAATTCCTATATTTTTAAACCGCTTCTTATTCGTATTGTCTGCAACATTCTTATAACCGGTACATCGCTAGACTCAATGTCGATTTTTAGTTTCCCAGCTATCACCCACTTTCACTTTTCATAACATCTTACTTTACCGGTTGAGGAAAACAAACTGAATGTTGTAAGCTCAAATTTTTTGAGCTATTCACCGTTATACGTTAAAAAAACGTTAAACCGTTAACAAAGTTATATAGATTAAGTTAGTTTAATTATATAGATTACGAACTTAGTGACTGAACTAAATTTGCATGAAAAATTAACACCTCGGTAAAAAACGAAAGCAGTGGTGGTGTAGTGGTTAACACATCGACGCTAGAAAGTCGGGGACGCGGGTTCGAATCCCGATCAGGCCAATTTTTAGGGTTTTCACTTTGTGTTTATTTATTCTTTATTTGACTGGTTTAAGCTCATGTGTGTTATATATATATATATATATATATATATATATATACTATGGTATGTTTGTATGTTCTATGCTCTACTGTTCTATGTTACTGTAGCCTCTGTTTTTTTTGGGTAAGATATTATTTTTATTGCAACTGTACCACCATTGAGTTGTTACTTTTTGTACAGCATCACCTTTCAGACTCTTCAGCCACTTCGTTACATTAAAGGCTTGATCAACAGGAAATCTATTTTTGGAAACTTTTAGAACATTAGGTGCATTAAATTCAGATAAAATGAAGAAATGATTTTCGAAGTAGCAAGGAGCTGAGCGCAATTTATGCGATTAGGATGTCGATACGTCTAAAAAATATGTTCAAGATTCTGAAGATTTCAACAATCATTGACCCACGACCTCCTTATTGCGCAACGCTCTACAAATTGAACTAAAAACAATTCCGCACGGAACACTCGAAAAAGTAAGGAAACTCAAAAATATTAAGTTAGTATTTATCCTGAGCTTTGCCTTTTGTTAGTCCAAATCTACAACTCAGTGCTTTTAAAATGAACGACACTCTTCCAAAGATCGACCTATTTCGTAAAAATGCGAGTGATTGCATTGGATTAAGAAACAAGTACCTTCAATTTCGTGATAGCTTAAATTCCCATAAATCCTCTATTTTGTGACGATAACTGCCTCTTTAATATCATATTTATTTACAGTTTGCTGCTTGTTGCCCACAATCATCATCTTTCGCTTTATCTGTGCGCGTCTTTGGAACTTGCTTAGTGCACATTTCAAATAATCAGCCATGATGCCAGTGGATTAATAGTTTGATCTCCGTAAGGCCCGTGTTATCAATACATCAAAATATATTTTTAAAGTTACAAATGCGAGTAGTGTAGAGCCATTGGAATAAGCAGCCTTTTGCAAAGAGCAGCAGCAGTGTTATTTTTAGGTGACGCCATGATCAAGATTCACATTAATTTATGGAGAATATATTATGACGCCAAAAAATATTTTAAAATGGCGCCCAAAGATACCATGGGCACCATATGTAGGCAGGAGGATTTCAGGTCCAAACATACCCGCTTTATACTAATACCGAAAGGAATGGAAGCAACCGATAGAGAAGGGAAAAGAGACAATTTTTTAAGAAGCTTTTTTTTTGGAATGTTTTAACGAAAGGGACTTTAGTTAAAAGGATAGAGGACTCGCCTTGCAAAAAGCTGAGAGCCGAGCGGTTCCAGTCCGCTACGCTTCATTGTTTTTTCCTTCCTATATTGTTAAACCGTTTCTTATTCGTATTCACCGCAACATTCTTATAACCGCTACATCGCTAGACTCTATATATACTTTAAGTTTTGATAACATTACTTTACCAGTGGAGGAAAACAAACTGGATGTTCAAAGCTCAAATTTTTGAGCTACTCACCGTTAAACAAGTTAAAAACGTTAAATTACCCTTAAAAAGGAATTAATTATTTATTAGATAATTATATAGAACTTAGTGACTGAACTAAATTTGCATGAGATATTAACACCTCGGAAAAAACGAAAGCCGCCAATTACATGCGCGTGCATTAAACAACTCCGCATTTTGTTAAATTTCAAAATACCTTTATTGATAACAAACGATTACATATACATTCTATTTAAAATCTTAGATGGAAAGAAACAGACTGAGTTGGTTTATAGTCTCTTTCATCGAGTTGAGACAAAGTACTATTTGATTCCTTTATTTTTCTGTGTCTCACCGCACTGCAATTATAACACCGAGCAAGGGTCTCTTCACGAGTTCAGTTTTGTCCACAGGAATCTTGAGACCGCATATGGGGAAAATATCTTTATTATTTTGCCAAAAGAGAGGGGAGGACGAGGACGAGGAGGAGAAGGAAAACAAAAAAACAATAGAATTGAGGATCATCGACGAGGAGGAGAAGGTGGAGGAGGAGGTGAAAACAATATAATTGAGGAGCTAGCCTATATAAATGAGTAACATACGATTTCCCCACCTCCTCCTCCTCCTCCTCCTCCTCCTCCTCCTCCTCCTCCTCCTTCTCCTCCTCCTCTTCCCCTCTTTTGGCACGATAACAAAAACGATTTGCTCCATATGCAATCATAAGATCCCTATGGACAAAAACAGGCTGGAGTTCCACTCCAGTGACTGCTCGATGATTATCCGTAATGTCGCAATCTACAGTAGTCACAACATGACTGCTCCTTTCGGAAAAATGCCGGTTCATCCTTCTCTTATCAGCTGCGTCTGTTGCTAGAATTAAACTCCTGCAAAATACAGCAGTCATGGCAGATGCTCACATCGTCGAGATAAAGGGAAATGAGAAGCTCCACAATTTCACTAATAACAAATGTCATCTCGTGATGCACATGCCCCGTTAATCAGCATACTACGATCAAATTTTTGATTTTCATTTTTTTACATTTTCGTGTACTATTAGACTTCCTTACTCATCTTGCCAAATTTCAATTCATTAGGCACATCAGAAGTCATTTAATTTTAACATTTATTTCCGAGAATTTACGGCCGCCATTAAAAAACCTTGTTCCAAGGCTTGGTTGCGAATGGGAGAAAGTCACGTAAAAGACTCAAACATACCTCACGGGTTGAAATTATAATAACAATCAGCATAGAAAATTGCACGAAGAACGAGTCTAAAGTTTTTGTTGCATTTCGCGTGATTTTCAACACTTATTGTTATTATAATTTCAACCCGTGAGGTATGTTTGAGTCTTTTACGTCACTTTCTCCCATTCGCAACCAAGCCTTGGAACAAGGTTTTTTAATGGCGGCCGTAAATTCTCGGAAATAAATGTTAAAATTAAATGACTTCTGATGTTCGTAATGAATTGAAATTTGGCAAGATGAGTAAGGAAGTCTAATAGTACACGAAAATGTAAAAAAAAAATGAAAATCAAAAATTTGATCGTAGTAGCCCTTTAATCAGCACTATTACTATGAATACTATGCTATAAATAAAGAGGTAACCCCGCATTTGTTTTGTTTATTCTCACTGCCAGAGAATTTTGTAGCATTGCAAAATGCTATTGTGTCATTAAGCTCTCGGCAAATAATACTGTTATAGGTCCGCGATATGTGACAGTAAACATAAAGTTATGGGTTCTTGTTTGCCTACATTCATATGGGAGTTTCAAATGGTATTTATTTTTCATATTCCATACTTTGTCTGTGTTTTTGTCTGTCTAGACTAATGCACCTTGGATCCAGAGGTCCGTTCTCTGAATATCATGAGTGAAATTAACCGCATAAACGGTTAGAAGAAGTTCGCGAGACGGACCTCTGGTCACTCGAATATACAACCTCATTTCCATGCGAGGATCAAGTTCAGAATCTGAACAAGGTCGCTGATTGGTTACTCCTACTTGTTTCCAGACTCTACCGGGAGTTAATGATGCAACAACAACTTCGATTGGCTGGACCAAAACAATTCGCAACGGGCGCGTGAAAAACCGGTTTCCCAAAGTGAAGCCACACAAACAACAATGGCGGACGTATATAAAGATTGCGGCTTTTTGCGATCTTTAAGAAACGCTGTGGATTACTCTTTAGTATCCAAATTTTCAAAATATCAGAGAACTAAAGCCAGTTCAGAAAGAAGCGCTGTTGAAATTTATTCAGCGCAAGGATGTTTTGAAAAGAGGTGTTGACAAGTCAGACACGACTTATTAATTAGTGTTATCGTGGAGTGTGACCTTTAGAGTTTTGTTTGAACGAGGAAAATTTTTATCTCTATTTAATTTTTATCTCTAGCACGGAGGCGTGCTTTGAAGTTGCAGGTATTCTCGCTGAACGATTTCGCTGACCACTGGTAGGTGACAGGAAGAGAAATAGGTGTACTGGATTAATTGCGTGCGGATATCAAGGATTGTTTGTTTGTTAAATCTCTCGCCTTTGAAAACGGTTGTATCCAGAACGTTTACTTCTTTCGTCTGAGCTTAATGTTTGTTTGCAAGGACAATAAAATCTTCTATCTCCTTTTTCTCGACACTCTACAGTAAAAAAATGTCATCGATGTATCTTTTCCACTGGAGTGGATTTGATTTAATATTTCTGTCTCGACTGCGTTTTAAACATGTCAGCTGTCAGATTTAATGTAAACAAACAGACACGCGTTGGTCCCCAAGGTTTAAAACCGGTTTGGTGAGATATCCGATCCACAAATCGCATGGAAATGAGGTTGTGTACTCGAGTGCCCAGAGGTTTTTATTTTTTCTCGGCGCGTTGCGCCTCGTTGTCGCGGCTTCGCCGCTCAAACTCGCCGTTTTCACTAAAAAATAAAAACCTCTGGCACCCAGAGTAAAACTAATGAAAAATGAACAGAGAAAACACACATCATCAAAATCTATAGTTTAAGATAAAAAAAGACAATAATCGTGTTAAGTTAAGGTAAGATGTAAAGTGTTATTTTGTATTTCACTCGCAGCATACAGTGTCTCACAAACTGTCAGGCCATCGCCTACTTCAGGAAGCTCTACCTTGTTTTCAAGCACGCAGGTTTGCAACCATTGGCAGATCCCTTGTGACAATGGCCGCTGCATACATTACTTATATCGGTGTAACCGGTACGATAACTGTGGCGATAATTCGGACGAGAGAAACTGCGGTAAGAAAACCCATTTCCATTTTATTACCTTTTCTTTCCTGAGAGAATAAAGGTCAATTGTAAATACCATCTTTTGCTTCATGTAATCACTACTATGGTATGTTGGTATGTTCTGTGCTCTACTATTCTACGTTACTGTAGTCTATGCTGTTTTGGGGTTTTTATATTGTTTTTACTGCAACTGTACCACTCTTACAGCATCACTCTAACTTCAGCCACTTCGTTACATTAAAGGCTTCATCCACCCGAAATCTATTTTTAGAAACGTTTGGAACATTAAGTGGGCCAGTAAATTCAGATAAAATGAAGAAATGAACTTCAAAGTAGAAAGGAGCTGAGCGCAATTTATGCGATTAGGATATCGATTTGTCTAAAAAAAATCAAAGATTCTGAAGATTTCAACAATCATTGAACCCACGACCTCCTTATTGCGCAACGCTTTACAAATTGAACTAAAAACAATTGCGAACGGAACACGCTCCACCTGTTTTCAAGCACGCAGACTTGTGGCTCATTTCAGTTCCCTTGTGACAATGGCCGCTGCTTAAGTGTCGTATATCGGTGTAACCGGTACGATGACTGTGGCAATAATTCGGACGAGAGAAACTGCGGTAAGAATACACATTTTCATTTTATTTCCTTTTCTTTCCTGAGAGAAAATAAAGGTCAATTGTAAACTCTACTTTTTGTCCTGCAAGGCAAAGAGCTCGATCACTAGGAAAGCAAATAAACACTAACTTTTGTTGTTCACGATCTTTTTCTTTTCTTCAAGCCTTTTTTCATTATTAAATAAGGATGGAAAAAAAAAACAAAGAGTTTAGATATCTAAATGAATTTCAAATTGGCCTTTTTAATTTACCAATTTCTACTTTTCAATCGTTTCCCTTCGCTATAAAAAAATAACGTTATCAATTATATCGTGCCATTAAGCTATCGCGAGCAATACTGTTGTAGGCCTCGGATCCTGTTGCCTAAGATCCGTCTAAGATTCTTGTTGACCATAGAACCATTTTTTTACGGAAGTTCCCTGTAAAATCGATCGGTCCCGTAATATGTTTGTCTTTCGTTCTGTCTGCCTGCTTATCTATTTCTGTGTTGGTCTGCATATCTGTCAAAGGTGTTTTGGGACGCAAAGCAATAAATAAATCAGTTAATGAAAAATAATTCTTATATCATTCGTAAGTTTAAGCTGTAATGTGCTAGATTTGTCTTCCACTTGCAGCATACATTTCATTCTACGCTGTTTGGCCTTCTCCGTCTAAACACTATTGAAGAAGGGCAAAAATCGAACCGTTAAGATATTATATGAATTTTAAATTGGCACTTTGATTTAACCAATTTCTATTTTTGAATTATTTCCCTTCGCTATTAAAAAAAAAAGTTACACCGTTATAAATTTGCCGCCCCCTCAGTCAATGCCACTTAATGAGTATCGACTACAGCAACAAAGAATGCTAAAATGGCACAAAAACGTAAATGCCATGACGACAACGGTAGGTCTTTTTTATTAAAAGGTAAAAAATGCAAATTTTGAAAAACATGGAGAACATAACTTCAAGAGCAGTAAAGCCATGACATTGTATGAAATTACGTCAACTTCAAGGGCATTAATGCTATGACAAAGAAACCTAGAGGGTATATAGCACGTCCAAAATTGTTTCCTTTGCGGTTCAAGTGGTAATTACGTACTTACTTCTACACAGCCGCCATATTGGATTTTTACAAAATGTCATAAAACCGGAAAATCTCAGCGAATTTGGAAAGTTTCTGCTATTTTTTGCGTTATCTTTAATTTGAAATCCGAACAAACTATGGTTCATTTAATATTCGATTTAATGGACCTAAACTATGGAATGAAATTGATGAAAGATTCAAGATTTTAACCTCCTACTTATTTAAAAGAGATCTAACTTCTCACTTTATTAATTTCTACTAATTTCTACTATTAATTGATATTTTGTGCTATTTCCATACAGCTTTTTTATATATTCCTTATTTATTTATTAATTTTATTTTATTTTATACGCGTTTATTTGTTCTGTAATCCCTACTTCTATTTAAGGTGTATACATTAAAATTTAGTTCATCTAAGTAAAGCCACTTTTCTGACTCGCGTGTATATTATTTTTAATTAATAAATGATGCTTACCCAACTAGTTTAGCTTTTTAGTTATTTTGGGTAACCAGCTACTGTATCTATTTTTGTTTAATATATATTATGTAAACATCTTTGTAATTTTACAGTATGAATAAACGTTGTTGTTGTTATGGCAATCGACAATAATTAATTAAAAACTTAATAGAAATCAATGACAATCAATGACAAGCAATGACATAGATTAGTTTTATTTCTCAGAGCTAAAGAACTTCTGAAACAAATTCTACAAAGTTTTAGTGAAGGTCATAGACCAGTAGGTATTGATGGATATAGCTTCGAAGTGCTAGTGTGTGTGTGGCAAACGTTTCTAGTAGTGAATGGTGAAGTCACAAATCAGAGGTTTCTCAACTTATGTACTTTCTCTTATCACGGCTTCAGTTGTTTCTTAAGAAGAACTGGTCTCGTAAATCAAATTAAATCCACGATAAACGACAAACAACTTACTGCACAGTATAATCTGTTGTGAATTCCCAGAGGTGTAGTCAAAATTGTTACCAAACTGTTACTGTGCTTTCACCGTTAGCTTTGATAATCTCGTCAATTACACAATGCTACAGACAGTCAATAACAATCAAAAGCAATCAATAGCAATCATCCAAAGTTTTATTGTAACATTACTGTTATCGGTTGCCATTAAAATAATACTACAATGATCGATTGAATTTCCGATGATCGATTGTCATCGATTGGTCAGGCTGGGTATTACACGTTGATGGATCGCCTCCATGGAAAAATCACACCATCATGGAAGTTCAAATATACATCATAACAACAACAAGGTGGGACAGTCTTTTTGGGCGCTGATGTTTAGCGTTTGTATGCAGACACTAATTTATTATATATTTTTACTTCAGGATCATCCTTGTGTAAGACTTTTATAGAGATAAGCCTAAATATCACATAAGCAACCCTTCTGCATGTGGTTATCACCACTTAAAATTCCTCTTGCTATGTATATAAAAAATATTATTTGAATTGAAATTCTAAACTGTTGTCCCCTTTTTGCCTGTCTTCCTTTCAGTTCTCTTTACTTATGTTTGGAACTGATCCTCCGCCCCCAACGATTCACCTTTGTACACCGTACATGTAAACCTTTTATTTCGATGTACCTAGCACTTGCAGGTTAATCAAAATAAAATAAACATAAATGGCATGAGTTTTTGTATCTTTTCCTCAGGTGTGTGGTTGGAACCTCCCATACCTTTTCTCCATCCACACTGCCTTGCCTACACTGTACATAAGCCTATAAGGGATGGGTATTGGACTGGCGATGAAGGTTTCTAACCCAGTGGGGTACTATAAGTAACGGGGAAGGTGCAAATGGGGCCAAAACTGACCCCAAACTAGTCCAACAGGCCAATACACAAACCGAAAAAAGTCTCCACAAGTAAGCAATTTACACTTATAAAATAATGTAATTGATGCACAGCTGTAACACAAAATAACATAACAATAACATAAACGGCATAACATGACTTAACATGACACAGTAGTTTATTAAAGATGTTGGAAAATAAAAATACATCTTCAAAAGAAAACACGAGGTCAACCCTATAACGTTCCCTAAAATAGAAACAGGAAAAGAAATATTCGCTAGCGAATAAGATTTTTATGTATTCTTCCCTCATTGCGGCTCGAGTTGTAAATTAACTTGTGATGGTAACGCTCATGTGATTGTACCCCCAGTAGCAGTTATATTATATGAAATGTGTGTACTGGAAAAAGGTTAATAAATCACTATAACAGAGAGTTTGACAATGCCAGGGTACATCCATCAATCCTACGAAAAACATCTATGCCAAAATGTTTCTACTAAAAAATATCCACAGGTAAATTTCTTAACCCCAAAAAGTCCCGAAATTACTTATTTCAAACCCCCAAAAGGCCTTCCGTCCCCGTCACTAACATAAACTGTACCTGAGTACCCCTCCCAGGGAGTGCCAAAAAAACTGAAGGAAAGATTCAACGATTGGACTTTTATTTTTGACTAATAAATTAAAATAAAAATGAAACTTAGCAATAGAATATATACCAGTGTTTTGAATAGATAGTGAATGCTGCGATATAGAGAATAAGCAAAATCAAACTATTTAACATGGTAGCACTGTGTGACGATGCATGCCCCATTAAAATGTTCTTTGGTCTCATATTGCACGGTAAAACAATGGCGTGTGTTCGAGAAGTGTGAACGTTCACACTCGCAGAATGACACTTTAGTATGCGAAATGACACCTTAGCCGTGTAAAAATATTACACGCTAGAAATATGACACAAGCTGTCCATGCTGTTTTCTGAACTGTTATCTCAGCCACTGTAGAGCTCTCACTTTTCTCGCTTATTGTTGTGTAGTCACGGATTGAGCCAAAGATGACTCGGATTGAACTCAGGATTTAACCATAAATAAGAAGCACGCCATGCTCCACGATTTCATAGTTTTTAATCCTGTCACTCGTGCGCATGCTTCTCTATCAGTATATGTGAAGGAACTAACAAAGCAAGGCTGACTGTACAACTGGGATTATAAGTATATTCTTTCCAATATTTTGTCAGGCACGGCCTGACTTCTTCAGGGAATAAAATGACTACAAGAAAAACGTTACCATATAAATCGCCAAGAAACAATAGGATATAAGATTACAATGGAAAGACGTTACATTTCAAAAATATAAAATGAAAAGTTACAATTCAATTTTTAGGGAAACAAAAGAATATAAGATAACAGATATAACTAATGAAAGAAGATACGTAAAATATATAAATGCAAAGTTTACATTTCTTCACCCTTATTGATACCTTTGGGTTCAAGGGTTTGACCCCTTTCGATAAGATACACTTCTCGAGCTTTGCGTATAGCGTCACAAATGACGAGATGAATGTATGAGTTCTAATGGAATAAGTTCTATGTCGGTAGGTAAATGGTCGTCGGAAAGAAAATGGTCTGAAACTGCAGTAGGTCTGAAGGAAGCGGTGGGTCCGTCAACCGGTCGTCGGTGTTCGTTAAAGCGGTCTTTAAGTTGTCATTTCGTCTCACCTATGTACTGTTTGTTACAACGTCGTAAATGAGATTTTTGGAATTGCAGTCAATGTAGTCGAGGATGGGTCCAGTGGCGTGTTTCGATAGTTCAGCAAAGCTTTGTATGAATTAAACACTTTTGCTTCTGGAATTCCGGCAACAACTTCTTCTTATTGCTTCATTCAAATTCCTGGGGTCAATACAAGTACGGATCTTGTTTGGTTTGACCACTGCCACCATGCTGTTCATCCATTGAGTAGGCTCTGTCTGTCTAACTGCTACCCCTGTCTGCTCCATACCGTCGAGTGCTTCTTTGATCTTGTCTTTAAGAGACACTGGTACTTTTCTCGGTGGATGAACCACTGCAGGAATATTCAGATCCAACTTGATTGTGTGTTCACCAGGAATGCATCCTAGACCTTGAAATAGATCCGGGTACTCATCCAGGATGTTTCGATCCTTATCTGTGAGGCACTCTGGGATGCGTTGTTGTTCTTTAGGCTGACTTTCCTGTAGTTGGTGTATTCTGACCAGTACTCCCATTTCTTTGCAGGTATGAGCACTGAGTACTGCAGGTGCTTCAATTTCAACTACATAGAACTTCACATTATACACTTTACATTTGTGCTAACAAGGTAATGTCACTATCCCTCTAGTAGGAATTTGATGACCTGAGTATGCCTTTAACTTGACTTGGGTTTCCTCAAAGTGGCACTGAATTCCAAGATCTTCAATTACTTTGTTGGGAAGGACATTACATTTTGCACCAGTGTCTAACTGAAACTTGACACCTTTGCCTTCATATCGTTAGGTCTTCATACCACTCATTCAACTCTACTGTGTTAATTGAAGTAATACATCCAACAAATAGCTCTTCATCGCTATCTTCCTCTTCTAAATAGTGTACTCCATTTCTCGCATCTGGCTTAGATCGGCAAACCCCGGCGAAATGGTTCATCTTCATCCTTTCGCGAAACATTTGTTGTTGTCATGTTTAAATCCACATTTGTGACACTCTTGACTCGGTACATCTTTGCTCGGGACTTTCGTTTTAGAGCGTTCAATTTTTCTGTTTTCGCTGGTTTACACTGTTGATGGTTGCATCTTCGTTTGCCATGGTTGCTAATTGTGTTTTTTACATTTCATCTAGTGTTCTAGCTATGTCGATAGCCTTTTCTAGGGTAAGGTCTGAACCTTCATGAATGAGTTTTTCTCTGGTTTTGTTAGCATGGCATCCAATGACTACTCTATCTCGAACCATTTCGTTGGGTTTAGTATAACCGCAGTCCTTAACAAGTAACTTCAAAAAATTGCTGAAATGGCTCACCCTCTTGTTGAACTTTCTGGTGCAAGTTGTACCTTGCAAAAACTCTGTTCGATTTGGGCTTCACGCATGCTTCGTATTTCGTGTAATACGTGTCGAGTTTCTTGGCTTCTTCAGCTCCTAGCTCCCACGTACTGTATATCTGACGACCTTTGTCTCCAACCCATAACATTAAGTAGTTGCACTTTACCTCTTCACTTTTCTGCTTGAGAGGACTTCCGAAAGTGAACTCACAGTGTTGCTTGAAGGCTTCCCACGCACTCTGTAAATCACCGCTCGACCAATCCATCTTTGGAATGCTGCCAGCTGAAGAATTTCCGTCCATTTTCTTCGCTGCCTCTTGTAGGCTGATTTTTGATTCTTTATCGAAGCTCGGTGGCCTTTTCTTAGGCGATGATTCGACTTATCTGACACCATGTCATGAACTCAGCAAACAGGACGCCATGTTGTTACAACCTCGTGCTTTTTAATACCCATTATGCTTTGAGTACTTTACAAGATTACTTCATTGGTCATGGACTAAGACGCATACATGACAGGTGCGACCAGTGATGTAGTTGCAAGTAACACAATTGCTACTCCAATTGAAAGATCCCTTAGGAAGGTTGGTTTGTTGGTCCGTTGGCCCTTGCAGATATTTCCAATGGTTTCATCCGCTATATATACATTACAACTATCCGGGGTAGAGAGGGTACACCTAAGATGCACGAATACTACACTTATCCCCGAAGCGGAATTCGCGTTGTAAACTTCACCATTAAATCTTCATTAAATAACCTCAGTAACAGTGTAACAAGCAAGATTGAAAACTGATCATGTATGCAAATTTCGTTTTGAAATCTGACTTTGTATGAGTTCCAACGCATGCATATTTCACTGTTGAAATTCTTGGAGAAAAAGAACAATCTAGCAATTTAAAAATCGTCACCAAGAATGGATTGAAAACGTTTGACATTCCTTCTAATTTATAACAATCTGTGACCAAAACTTGCTGTGATATGTGCGGGATGAAAAGTATATTTCCCAGGAATATTCACCGCATAACCGAGACGGTCGTGACCAAAATCGCTTTGACCACGTGACGAAGGTGTTTAATGTCCTTGATATTTCATCCCGACAGAGCTCATAAAAGTACGACCCAGTGATTCGCATAAAGAGAATGTTTCATTCCGAATAAGATTATTCTTAATATTGCGTGCCAACAGAGCTCATAAATTTGTTTACATACATGTAGCACGGCTGCAAAATCGCTTACTTAGATTATCGCATTGCGAACAAAAATAAAGTCCTCGGTATTTCTGCCGACGAAAGTGATTAAAATCAAGTTGGCAAACATTAATTGGAACAAAGTCTTGCTCTCTGTGCTACTCAGCTAAGAAAAAAACAATGTTAGCTTATTACAGCAAAGTGAATGTTATTCTATCGATTGATAATATCGACGTGGTATCTATTTAGACACTGATGACTGTTGGCCCAACCCGTGTGTAAACAATGGAACATGTATAGACAAAGTGAATGACTACAACTGCACATGCGTACCTGGCTTTGAAGGAAAGAACTGCAGCGTCGGTAAGTTGTCATTAACAACCATCATATGATGCATACTTTAATATTGAAGGAAGATGATGCAGGCTTTGGCAAATGACAATGCGATCAAACGATCAAACCGATCGCAATCAAACATGAAATCATCAAACTCTGACCGTGAGCAATCGACGTTATTGGGCATCTCGTTAACCTCCAACCAATTTTAATCAAAATAATACGAAATATATTCCTTTGGAAGAAAAACTGCGAATACATACACACACATGCATGCATACATACGCCACTTTTCAAATCAAGTTGGTAAGCATTTTTTGGAACAACGTCTTGCTATCTGTATTTGATTTTAGTACTACTCAATGAAGAAAAACACTGTTAGCTTATATCAGTAAAGTGAATGTTATTTTATTGATTGATAATATCGTGGTTTCTATTTAGACACTAATGATTGTTGGCCCAACCCGTGTGTGAACAGTGGAACATGTACAGACAAAGTGAATGACTACAACTGCACATGCGTACCAGGTTTTGAAGGGAAAACATGCAGCGTCGGTAAGTTGTCATTAACAGCCATCTTATTGTGCATACTTTAATATTGAAGTAAGATGACGCACAGGTTTTGGAAAGTAACAATGTTACCAAACGATCAAACGGAGTCGCAATAAAACATGAAATCATCAAACATCGGTACATGAACTCTGAGCATGAAATCATCAAACCGTGAGCAATCGACGACATTGGGCATCTCGTTAACCTCCAACCAATTTAAATCAAGATAAATACGAAGTATGTTCCATTGGAAGGAAAACTGCGATTCGCCGCCTTTCAAATAAAGTTGGTAAGCATTATTTGGAACAACGTCTTGGTCTCTGTATTTGATTTTAGTACTACTCAATGAATGAAAAACAATGTTAGCTGATTACAGCAAAGTGAATGTTATTGTAATGTTTGATAATATCGTGGTTTCTCTTCAGACACTGATGACTGTTGGCCTAACCCGTGTGTAAACAATGGGACATGTATAGACAAAGTGAATGACTACACTTGCACATGCGTACCTGGCTTTGAAGGAAAGAACTGCATCTTTGGTAAGTTGTCATTAACAGCCATCATATTATGCATACTTAAATATTGAAGGAAGATGACGCAGGATTTGGCAAATGATAATGTGATCAAACGGAGTCGCAATAAACAAGAAATCACTTCTAATGAAGTTTTTATTTTGTTTGTTTTATCTTTGTTATTTTATGGCGTACCTGAAAACTAGCTCTTAAGCCAAGCATACGGACCACATTAAATAAAGGATTGATTGATTGATTGATTGATTGATTGATTGATGCTTGCACACTTATTAATACAGAAAGTTTTAGGAATACTTTTATCAATAGACTTATTTATAGATATAAACTTAATATGTAAAGAGATACGATTTTATTATGCGATTTTATTTAATTTCTCCTCCTGGTGTAATAATATGTAACATAGGATATGTAGGATATGTAGTTTTTTATCTTATGAGAAATAAAAACGTTTATTTATTATTATTATTATTATTATTATTATTATTATTATTATTATTATTATTGATCAAACATCGGTACACGAACTCTGAGCATGAAAATCATCAAACATGGGTACATGACCTCTGAACGTGAGCAATCGACGATCGATATTGGGAATCTCGTTAACCTCCAACCAATTTTAATCAAAATAAATACGAAATATGTTTCTTTGGAAGGAAAACTGCAATTCGCCACTATTCAAATCAAGTTGGTAACAAAGTCTTGCTCTCTGTATTTGATTTTAGTGCTACTCAATGAAGATAAAACACTGTTAGTTGATCACAGCAAAGTGAATGTTATTCTATTGTTTGATAATATCGTGGTTTCTAATTAGACACTAATGACTGTTGGCCCAACCCGTGTGTGAACAGTGGAACATGTACAGACAAAGTGAATGACTACACTTGCGCTTGCGTACCTGGCTATGAAGGAAAGAACTGCAGCGTCGGTAAGTTGTCATGAACAACCATCATATTATGCATACTTTATTGGATGAGGTTTTTGTGATATCCGGAATAATCAAGGTATCGGTAAGTGTTGTCAGCCGAAGCCGACTAATAATTATTTTATTATACATTGTTTTAAAGAAAATAACGACAAACAAAAAAGATTTCAACACTTATGCTAATTACTTTTCGTCGCCCGCTTCTGAATGTTTTCTCCTTTAAGCAAAACAGTTCCTTCGCAACTTTCGTCGATCTTTTTGTGTTTTTTCAAGTCTTTATCGTCCAGCAATTTCTCAATTTCTTACTCGGTGGAAGAAACGAATCGACAAGCCATGTTTTTACTTGGCTGTGTGCAAAGCTGCCACTCACCACCCGTGAACTTGACATTGCTCTTGGAAATCATGCATTGCGCGTGCATCCTACAGATTATTTACTAATCTGCTAGCAGATAAGTGAATAATCTGTAGTCAGACTGTAAGGTGAGCTGATTTCTAAAATTAACCGTAAGCTCTTTGCCAATGAGAAGACAGTTAGAGATTACAATGAATAATAAAATTGATTGTCTCTCTAAATACCGACTGGTGATTTCTGATCGAAAAATAAATTTCTCTGATATGGAGTTATTCAAAAGCCTTCAGCTTAGCAGTCATAAAAATGCAATTCGGATGATCCAAAATAATAATTTATTTTTTTGTGGTATATTGAAGTTTGACGTGGTCGGTTCTAATTTTATGCTGCTGACACCCGAATAAATCACAAACATTGCCGACGCTGTTACAAAATAGCAATTCACCCGATAGGCCTTTTTTTCAAACTACAGATACATCATTGTAGTTTGCTCAGCTTTATCTCAGATCTACATTAATTTCTTATTTTAACAGTAAACAACGGGTTGTTTTACACAAATATTCGGCTTCCGAGGATAACGCGAAAATAGCTTAACTTTCAGGCGAAATATGGTTGCATGTTGCAAAGTATGTACTTAGTCATCGCCGCTGACATAATAGGAACCTATCCGTAGCACGTTTTTCAATTAACATTTCCTCGTGAATATTACTCGCACTTTGGACTTTACTACGGTTTTGTTTTCTAACGCAAGAAGTATCACTCCACTTTGTTTCTCACAAGCTAAATCATGGTACTGATAAACATGAACCGTTCTTTATTAGACCGGGAATTTCTTATAATTTCTGGGACCCGGGGAAGGGTGGGAGATTCCGAGTTTGACTGTAACACGAACCTCTCCTTACGCATGTTACGAACGCTTCCCTAATACTATCGATTGCGAACAGTTCAGTTGGTCCGAAAGATACGAAAAATCATAAATCCCTACACATGCACATAAATCCTGACTGCTCTACACAATCACACTTTGGTCTGTCCCTTTGTTGTCATATTAAGAAGGTTCGACTGTACTTCAGGAACTATGGGATATAATTTTAAGTCATTTTTCTTTCTTCAAAGCAACTCCACAAGGACAAAACTTGTATCCTTATGGTCCGCAACAGAATGATGATGAGTTCAGTCTAAACGACGCCGTGTATTACGACTACTGTCTGAAGATCAAAACAGATCAGTTCGGACTTCCATTTTTTGGGGAAAGGCATTTCAAATTACATGTAGGTATCTCTTGACTGATGGCACATGATTACAGTTTGCAGAGTTAGGTAAAGATGAACTTGACTCATTGACGACAAGTTCCTAGATTCGACATGAACAAACATTTTATTTTTTTTTAAATACAATACAATACAATACTTTTATTTAACGTGGAAGGTAAACTTAGCTGTAAATCAATAATCAATCAATAATCAATCAATAATCAATCAATAATCAATACAATACTTTTATTTAACGTGGAAGGTACACTTAGCTGTAAATCATCATTATTCGTATTTAAATAAACTGGGGCGCAATCTTTTTTCACTCGTGAATACGGGAAGCATAAAACGAGCTATATTGATGTGTTGGTGTGAAAAAAATTCACACGATCGGTTGAAAGATAGCATCAATTTTGATTCCAGTTAAATAATTAATCAATGGAGATTTTTCCAAAGTATTTTTGGCCTTTAGTTTCGTCTCTGACTTTTCTTCGTAAGTAACTTATAATTAGCTTTTGAAAACAATTCTAACAAGAGAAATTAAATCCTCCGTTAAGTTTTAATCCTGGGTCAGCGTTAACCGGTTTTCGCACAACCGGGCCCTGAAAAATTAAAACCGATCTGCGGATTTCAAATGGATTTTTTAAGACTTAGGAATACACTACAACACGGTATTAAATGTTGTTTTTAAATGTGTTAAGTTTCGCTGTCATTTTTAAAAGTTTAAATAAACCGAATTTTGTCTCGAAAACGATAAATTACAAAAAAACATGTCTTAGCATGACACAACTACGTAATGTTTTAAATTTGTTTACTCATCAATTCTTTGACTTCAAAATGTATGGACTTCATATGCTGTTTTTAAATGAGTAGCCTGCGAGCAAGCTCTTGCATGGGCTCGGGGCATAATCCAAATCTTGTTTCGAAAACGGTGAATTAAGAACATGTCTTAGCGTGACACAATACTATACGCATTGTTTGAAATAAGAAAGGACTAAATGACATAATGTTTGAAGTTTGTTTACTGACGCAATGCACGGGACTTTCCCTTGAGGTGGCAACAAATTTACGCATAACGCAATCCAGTTCTTTCTTACTTCAATGCATGTTTATGTCACGCTAAGACATGTTATATTTGAACTTTTACAAATGACTCCTGGTCCGTCATCCACTAAGAATAAACATGCGTTTCGTATTTACGAGTTGGCCTTTGATTGTGTCTTAGTTTAAAGTGCCCTGTGATCAAATTTTTGATTTTCATTTTTTTTACATTTTCGTGTACTATTAGACTTTCTTACTCATCTTGCCAAATTTCAATTCATTACGAACATCAGAAGTCATTTTATTTTAACATTTATTTCCGAGAATTTACGGCCGCCATTAATCAACTTTGTTCCAAGGCTTGGTTGCGAATGGGAGACAGTGACGTCAGAGACTCAAACATACCTCACGGGATGTAATTATAATAACAATTGCACGAAGAACAAGTCCAAAGTTTTTGTTACTTTTCCCATAATTTTCAATACTTATTGTTATTATAATTTCAACCCGTGAGGTATGTTTGAGTCTTTGACGTCACTTTCTCCCATTCGCAACCAAGCCTTGGAACAAGGTTGATTAATGGCGGCCGTAAATTCTCGGAAATAAATGTTAAAATAAAATGACTTCTGATGTTCGTAATGAATTGAAATTTGGCAAGATCAGTGAGAAAGTCTAATAGTACACGAAAATGTAAAAAAATGAAAATCAAAAATTTGATCGCAGGGGCACTTTAAGCAAAAGACTCCTTTCAATTCATTCCTTTACATATTTAGCCTTGGTGCCCGCGCTGAGTTTCAAAATTCATAATGTTTTTAACATTCAAGCAAACGCCACAAAACTTCGTTACTGTTTTTATAATATAGAGGGCAAAATTACTGAATGCTGATTGGCTGACGAAGAGGGCATTTTTTCTTAATTGAGGGCAAAATTACTCGCTCCTGATTGGTCGAGCATCAAAATTTCTGACTCGTGATTGGTTGAGCGCGTCGTTCTCGTTGCATTCAGTTGGCTTGGCGGGATTTTGAAGAAAATTTACAAACGGAGCGCTCGCATGTTTCGCCGGAGATTTTGTTATAAAAAAGGAATGAAATCGGAAGATACCTAAGAAAGGAATTCTACAGGAGAATTACAGCATTTTACGCCAAACAGGAAGCAATTATTTGTGTCAAATCTTGGATTAACTAGGCGCCTGCAACCAGTTTGCGACTTTGAAGACCTCGAAGAAATTCATTCATGGCGACAAAAGGTTTTAAAGTTCCATCACTTCAATGAAAAAAACCGGATTTCTGCGGACCTAAAGAGGAGAACTTTGACAGATTTTGCTGAAAGGAAAAATATACGTTTAACAGGAGAAAGAATAAGGCTAAAAGACGTGAAAGAAAGCAATTAAATCGCCAAACGTGCTAGCAAGTTTGAACTCTCGTCATTCGTTGTTGTTATCAAAGCGGCAAAAACTTCAAAATACATACAGGTACACTTAAATAAAACTTGCTTTGTTTTTGTCGTAAAGTGTCTATATGTTTTTTAGATGTACATAACAGCCAAATGTATCTTTGACCGAATAGAAATTTATTTAACCGCAGTGAGTTGAAAAGTTTTTCTTGTCAGTTTGCGAGAGAGTATTTTCACTTCGGTTGGTTTCAAGTCTGAGTGATTCTTAAAAAGTCTGAAAGGTTTCCCTATTATTTTGCCCTCTATATTATAAACAAGTAATCGCATGTTCCCTCGTAAAATTAAGGATTAATATCACTTGTGTTTTCAGAAGCTGTAGAAATTGCCCGAGTCGCGAAGCGACTCGGGCAATTTCTACAGCTTCTGAAAACACAAGTGATATTAATCCTTAATTTTACTCGGGCCCATGCGATTACATATACTTATAAAATATCTGGCAACAACTCGGCTTAACATTTCATTGTTCACGTACCTTGATATTTATATAGTTACTTGATATTTCCTATATTTCACGTGACTTGATCTGCTTGATGCACGAAATGTTGAAAGCCATGTTTTTCGAAATATGGATTTATTTTTCTTTTACCTTTTAATGAAAACATTGAAGCTTGACGTCGTAATTGGTACATTTTTGTGCCATTTTAGCGTTTCTTTATTCGTTTTGATTACTTTTGTGTCAACATGGACAGTTTTTTTGAGCTTGTGGAGAAATCCCGAAACCAAGATGACGGATCAAAAATGGCGGCTGTGCAGAATCAGTGACATATTTCCACATCGTGTGACGTCATCATCCCAATTTGCGAACGCAAAGAAAACAGTTTTAGACGTACTATGTACCCTCTAAGTTTTATTTTCTTAGCTTTAATGCTTGTACTAGTATTCAAAATTTTGTTTTGGGTGTATAAATCAAGGCCGTAGTCAGACGAAAACTCTTACCGAGGCAATAGAGGAAAAATGGCCTCTTACAAGAGAGATCCAATACTATGTACTTGTATTCCAAATTTTATTTTTACCAAAGCAAGTGTCTTGGTTTGCCTCATGCTAGGTACTAGGTAATGCTAGGAAATAGGTAACTGACAGTGATTTGTTGTAGAAACCCGAGAATGAAGAAACAAAGAAGCATTTTCCCATTTTGTCAGAGGATGTTATCCAAGGTTTTATTTCAACCTTATTGGCACTTTTTCAAAGTAATTTATTAAACGGGGAATATAACAACAAATTACCAGCAGCTCACACAAGTATACATATTTGATGAGGGTCGTCAGAATAAAGATTGGAACAGCAAAGACAGACGCCATTACTTCGCTTGTGTCGTATAAATTGTGTGGTATGTTCTGTATTCCTATCTTATAGATATGTCGTAATGGCCAAATCCAACTGAATTATGAATGGAGCTGGTGGTGGCCACGGAAGTTTGGTATTTACCGATGGTTTAGAAATATGGCAATCCTCGCACCATTCTGGGCAATGACGGATGAATATGTGGCTTTTAAATCCGGTCACTCAAAGGTGTATTATCACGTCTACAAGCAAAGCAGACAGAACACAGACCAAACCAATCACATGCTGAACATGACCTCCCAACATGTTAAACTATACCAGAAAAGTGAAAAATTTGCCAACTTTAAAGCCACCTGGGTACTGGTTGTGACCTGGGAGAAACTTTGCCCGTACGTCTATTATCGATATTACTACTATTATAACAACTGGGGCCTCCCTAGGCTAAACTGCCGGTGGGTAAGTATTATCTTGTCAATTGTAAATTGCGGAAATTAAATGCAAACGGTTATGTAATATCAGAAACTTATAACGGGGCTTAATAATGTAACGCGCGGACATAACGTTTCCGCGTTCATTTTGCGAAGTACCATTAATTTGGAAAACCCTTATTAAAACACGTTTCTTCCTACAGCAATTGCCTTCATAGAAAAAGTGCCGCCAAACGTAATTTAACCAGAATCAATGAAAAAGCAACGTAAACAACACACATCGCTTATTCATAACAAGCGTTTGAAAATGTTAAACGTGGATGCAAGCACTGCCGGGTGAGGTAGGCAGGGTAGCTAACCTTTATTTTGTACCGAACGTTTAAGGACAAATTCGGCTTTCGTTAAATAAAATTATCATTTTCAAATCCTTTGCCCGTAATAGTAAATTTCATAGAAAGAAGTTTCAAATCCGTATTTTAATTGTCGAGGCCTATTAGAAGCGCATGCAAAGGTTTTAATCAATGCTTTCCACGAACTCCTCAAGCATGTTAAGGCATGGCTCGTCCCTTGGTGTAGACCCCCCCGCGAAGTAAATTCTTTTTTCCTTTGGAAGTAATGTATTTTAGCCCCAAGAGTCACCAAAAGCATACAACAAACTGGATTTAGCGTCCTTGAATAACTTAAGGTTTGATTATTGTGGTTACGTGTCTGATGACGTCATAATTTGGACAAAAAGGAAACTTCAAATGGGGTAAGGATGGTTAACTTTAGCCAAGAGAAAATCATAAGTAATTGTTTGCCTCAATGCATAAATACTATCCCTGTCCGGAATGGACAATTTTTGTATTTTATTAACAAGATATTAAGAGACAAAATATGTCACGTGACCTGTTTTACGAAATAACCCTTTAACTGTAAATCATAGTCAACCATTCCGGCCAGATTCATATAGGGGAGACGCATACAAATACATTAACGGTTCAATTTATATCCATTATATGCCATCTCGGCACCCCATTTTCAATTTTCTTTTTGTGTAGGAAAACAATCATAACAGGTCACGTGATGCAAATATGCGACATTTAAAGTAAACAATGGTTCAAGGTTAACAAGTTTTATCCTGCTGCTAAGTTTGAGCCTGTTCAGGTTAATCACCTTAAAGTTATGATCGTTTTCAGGTTTTATGCAAATTAGGCTCTGAGCCATGCCTTAACATGCTTGAGTCTGTACTTCGACTTGTTAACACACTTTACGCATTCCTTTACTACGAAAGCTCTATTGCGGATTTGCTTCTAGTTAATGGAGTGAATGAAACTGAACATAGCAGGATTTTGGCAATGGGCTGAGAAACGACATTCAACATAAATCGCCAGCCTCGTGCAATATTTATATTCTTCTTTTAATTTACCAGGAAAACAATTCGCTGTAACTGCCAATTTTTTTTTAATAGATTTAAACTTAATCCTTCCTGCAATCAAAAACGTAGTACGGCATACTTTCTTCTCATAAACATCGGAGAAAGCAGTGGGAAACCATTGTCTCCGCACATACACATAAACGTTTCCGAACAAATCTGAAGTAGGTGAAGTGGTAAGCAGTTCACTTGCAGTCGCTTCAGCCGTTCAGATAAAAATTCTGCAAAGATTGATAAGCCTTTTATACAATGGATAATATGCGAACACTTTGAGAAGTAATTTTGGGAGATGAAGAAATATAGCAGAAAATTCATTGTTCCAATTTGGAAGCGAAATTACTTGCGGAAAGAGAACAAACACATTGAGAAGCGACAGTGTTTAGAATTGTCACGGAGCCTCACAGTGACAAATCATTGATCTTGTTTTACTTATGTTTTGGTCGCTTACACGATAAGAAGGAAGCTTTCACATTTATCGATACAAGTTTACGTTGAGTCAAGTAGAAGATTTTTCACCCACGTGAATAAATAGATACCGATGAACATAAAAGCCCGTTTACACAGGCGATTTTGTCGCACTAGTTGATGCAATTTTTGTCGCGCGCAAGTTGCATCTTCAAATCGCATGTGTAAACGGGCGGCGATTTCAGTGCGATTTGGGCGCGATTTGTCGCGCGATGTAGCAGAGGTTTCGAGCTTGTTCGAAACCAGATGCAACTTGGCGACGATTTTTGGGAAATCACAGCAAATCAAAGCAAATGTCGCACCAGAATCGCACAGAAAATTGCCGCTAGTTTACACTTGCGACAAAAGTTGCATTGGAGAGTGCGACAAAAATCGCATCAAAAATCTCACGTGTAAACGGGCCTTAATGCTGGTGGTTACCTTGCGATGGACCAACATCCCATAAGTTTGACTAGTTATATTCTCTGTCGCGTCATTCTACAGAAACCAAAGTTCCAGTATTCGTGGTCAACTTCGCGCCTGAACAATTTATCTTACGAAGCAAAACATTAGACGCTTTTTTGCCTTTAACAAAATAAAAGGATCGTGTTTTAGAAATTACAGTTAATGTACAGTTGAACCCCGCTAATTCGAACTCGGTTAATTCGAAATCCCCGCTAATTCGAACTCAAACCCATTTCCCTTGGTTTTCAGTCATTTACTATAACTATAACATACTACAACTTCCATTTTTTCTTTTTAGAGTAACACTTTTCAAGCCGTCGTCATAACAGATGGAATTAATTCCTTTTTAATGTATAATTACCCTAAAGGAGGAATTCAGTGGGCTGCCCCAGTGAATCCGTAAGTTTATTCATTTATTTATTTATTCTCAGTAATTTTGCTGCAGATGTTATCGCCATCGGCTTCAATTTAAGTGTGAAGTGAAAAAACTTAACAGCTTTGATTGTATGGGTAATGCAATGGTTTCTAGGGGTATTTGGGATAAATACCTTGAGTAATATTTCAAAATTGTCCCAAAATATCACGAGAAAGCTATCCGCCATTGTTTTAACAAGACAAAGCTGTCCCTCCTGTTGCCACGGCAACTGTAATTTCTACATGTAGGTATTTCAATTATAGTTCTTCTCACCCAATCAGATTTCGGAAAATTTTCAGCCAGTAGTATAAATGCTGGAATACCACTCAGATAAATGTAAACACTGTAAAAGTATCGCTTGTTCGTATCCTTTTGTGCACCACAACACTAAGATAACAAACTTATCAAAAAAAAAATCAGTGAAAAAAAAACATACGTAACAATAGATGAACGAAAAACCTGAATAGTCCTCTAGATTCCAAAAGAAAAGATTTCCGCAATGAAGAAGCGGATAGCGCTGGTCGGCGGAAATATAAAATTCATTACAGGATGGGTACAGGCTGTCCAAGTAACGCTCTGATATGGAATGAAACCTATGTCACTAATAACCCTGCGTTATCATTCGTGACCACGAGACCATCCTTTTAAAACAAACGTCTGAGTATGAGATTGCGTGACTAAGACGGGGAGCATTCGACGGCAATTTGTTTGACTTCATCATGACTTCATCAATTTTGATTTATTACTTAAAAACCGCGCAAATGTTGCAGAGCCACACAGTAGGCGGTCTGTATTTAAGTGGTTGGTAAGATGTTTACAAAATGCATTGGGTTTTCTGACGTATTTTAAAACCTCTTAGCACAGGGGGATGGGGGTTACTTAGATAACCAAGTATCATTGTCGTACCTGTTGCTGAAATTTCCTTATAGCCACAGAGAAGTTGGTGGGGAATTTCCCCCCTCTGAGACGTCCAAAAAAACGTAGTCCAAACAATATTAGAGATTATCGTGCCTCTTGCAGGTCTTACTATCGTTACTGGACTAAAGCATCCGGTATTCCTGTCGCTGGTTGGAACGCAGGAGATAATGGCAAAAACTACTTAAACATGAGAGGGTGAGATCTAGAAGGAAAATGCCAGTTCATCTTTTTTAGCTTGTATCATGTGACTTAAGGAACCTAGCTGTGATTATCGACTGGGAAGGGTCGAGGATTTAGAAGGATCTTTTAGTTTAGGCACCATAAAAAGGGAGGTTTTCTCAAGTATGTTTACCGAACAAAATTCCATTTGAACACGGTACAGTAAATTATAACAAATTATAACCTGAATTCGCGGCAGTAATATATTTTCCATTAACTGTTAATCCCCAATCAAACATAAAAGGTTAGTCGATGATAGTTGGGAAGTGGGAAGTTTTGATCCAAGCTATAATCTACTATCGTTAGTATCATTCTTGTGATCAAACGGCTCATGATAGCGCATGATAGTTGATGAATGTTGGTTAAAAGTCACCCACTGACTCCTCGCTTGACTCGCAGCTAATATTACGTGAAGAACAAACAACCTGTTGGCTGATATTTTCGCAATTTCTAGTACCTCGATAAAAACCTTTTCATGACCATTATGATAAGGCTAAGCCGAGCCCACCACATTAGGTGGCAAAGTCGGACCGCAAAACTATCCTGACTAGCTCTGTCAAACGATCAAAACTGTCATCAACTATCGCCAACTACATGTATCATGGACATGTTCATTGTGGACCCTTGCGCGTGAAGGGCCTTTCCCTTCATATCAAAAGCAGAAAGCAGATTTTTAGTATAATGTATCTCATTCAAAATGACTTCATGCATACAGCCATCTGCTCCTGCCATTTCTTGATCTGTTGCCCTACTTCCTACTGGCTAAGAATCGTTTAAAAAAGTTATACAGTCGATAGCCCGACGCTTTTCGGGACTTTTTTGTTAACCCTCGGGCGTACATGCAAACTTATACCCCCACCGCGGTACAAAGGGAGGAGGTTTCCCCCCCCCCCCCCCCCCCACCTTGGGTTTTTGCAATGTTGCAATATTTCGGAAATATTTTACGTCTAATAGATAGCCTGTGATGTGCTCTACAAGATAAGGTAAATATTAGTATTAATTAGGATTAAATTATAATTAGTTAAAAACTTGTGTAAAGCGCTTTTGATCATTTTAATGTTAAAAGGCGCTATATTAAGTGAATAAATTATTATTATTGTTATTATTATTATTATTATTATTATTATTATTATTATGGGTAGTAGCGCTGCTGGGGTCCGTGACGTCATCCAAGATGGCCGCCATCTTAGATTTTACTAAAAATTCAAATTTATTGGGAAAATGTGGAAATTGCAAACATTTTTTAATAGAGTTACAAAATAACATACTATTAAACATTTTGATGCTTAAAATAGCATTTCATATGTTTTTTCACCAAAAAAAGTGAAAAACACGCATTTTCATTCAATAATGGCTTGACTTCATGCTACTTTTGACGTCATATCTCATTACTATAGTAGCCAGTTGTCGACAAACTTTACCAAAATGTGTCTCAAGGATAAACGAACGGCTACTGAAGATGGCATGTGCTAATCGTAAACGGTTTTGAAAAAATCGGAGAAAAACCTCAAAGGGGGAGGGGTATCCACCCCCTTCCCCCCTTGTACTTGTCCGAGGGTCAATACGAGAGAAAAAATTATTCGCGCCCTTCATTGTAAGTTAATTTATGAAAACGTTGAAATGAATTTAACCTAGTATTACGAAATTCACGCGGCCAAATTACATTTGAAAATACCTACCGCATGGTAACAGTCGTTTTGGTGATTAATACAATTTCATCCCGTCTTCATTTACACTGGAGGTAATTTACGGCATTTATTTTCATGTAATTAAAGTAATTCATGTCTGTAATGTTTATCAGCTCTGGTACTTTGCGTGGAATGTATAGCCTTGATGACAAGGAAGGAAATACCGGCTTACTGGGAAGACATTTTTGGAGAATTGAGAATAACAACGTCGAAGACGCACTGGATAAGTGCTACACCTGGGCTTCTTTTCAAGATCTTGACATCAACATTCTTTCCTGGTACAACCTGATGATTCGTGAGGACTCGCGTATGGCTTGCCCTTGTACTGCATGGCAGGCATGGTTCGACAGCAGATTCCGTTGGGACTGGATGTCTTCATGGCCCAAGTGGTGTTTCAGATCCATACGATCCAAGACCTTTACACATTTCAGTCCTGACAAAGGACTCATAACTTTCAAGATGACCCAACTTTGTTGTTATTCCACGGAGTGGCCAGGAGACTGGGCTGCTCTTAAGACTGGGCCACCTGACGGAAGTCGCTTTGAAGTGGAATCTTCCTATGATTGGTCGAACAGCGTAGAAGATACTTTCACTGACATTGAAGCCTATAAACATTGCTGTGTTGATATACCGATGTGCAACTTGTTTTATCATTATCGGCCATCTGATAATTGTGACCTTTACATTCCTCCAATAAGACGTACGTAATGATTTATGTTGTTTAATTAATTAATAAATTAATTAATCATTTATCTATTTGTGAATTCATTTCTTATTCAAATAAATAGATCAGAGGGGTTTCTTTGTTTCTATAGCTTGGCTAAATTGGGTGCTGTGAAGTTCTGTTTCCAGTACTTGCCTTGTTTTCTTTCTCCATTAAAATGTTCCGCTCCACTCAATCGTTTGGTTTAAGTTATGTCCCTAAATTCTAAACAAACAGGCCCCAGTTGTTCAAAAGGTGGATAGCGCTATCCGCTGGATAAATCGCTATTCAGTGGATAATACAATTGTTTTTTATACCTTTATTCGGTGGATGGCGGCAAACAACCGAGATTAGATCTCTTTCTTTGATGGAGATGACAAGGTATTGATGAGTGCGTTTAAAACTGGATTAATAAAACAGCGGCAACACACACAGACATGAAAACATAATAAAACAAAAAAAATACCTCTGTTATAGGAGATAAATGAACATATAAACTTCTTTTCTTCAAATTTGCGTCGTTGATTTTAAATCCGCGATTATTGTAAGTAACTAAATACAACATACGCTTTAATCCTAACTCAATATTTGCTTTGGGTTTTTCACTTTTATTCAGGTTGGTTCTGGGGTGATCCTCATATAAAGACTTTGGACGGTGGGAATTACACGTTCAACGGTCTTGGTGAATATGTGATGATTGATGCACAAAACGCAGCATTTCAACTGCAAGCGAGGACAAGCTTTGCTCAAGGAAACTCAACAACTGCAACAATTTTTACGGCAGGGGTTGCCAAAGAGGAAAATACAAGCATTGTAGAAGTCAGAGTAAAGAAAGGAGGTGATATATACGCAATAAAAATAAAATAAGCGTCTGCATAAAGTTTGAGGCTCTACTTAGTTTTTTTTTAAATTTAATTGACCAAAAAGGTTAGCTTAATCTCCAAGTAAACGGTACGGTTATGATTGAAAAATAGCCATATAACAGATATTTTTAATTTTCTCAACGAAAACTGCCTGAAATCTCATCTACAAGTTATAAACATCAGCCTTCGGCAACACCTGCAAATAACATAACGACTAAGATCTCGATGATCCGAATAAGCTAACTGTGTTGTGATGATAATTTGGTGAATACTATGTGTCTTTTCGATGTAACCCTCGGGCGCAAACTAATAACCCCACTTTTGGTATCCCACTCCTCCCCCCTCCCCCGCCCCCACGCATTTTTATTCAACACATGGCTTGACCTCATGCCAATGCTGATGACTTATGAATGATACTCATACCATATCAGCCGATTCTCAGCAAATTTTAGTTGAACGGACAGTTACTATAGACGGCACGTGCTGACAATAAAGATCTTAAAGGAGGTGGCATCGACGGGTACATGACCACCACTAACATGCTATGTGTTAAATTATGTTTTTCTGTTACATTTGTCTTTAGGTGGACTCGACATTTTGATTGACCACAAAATTTACAGTGGTTATAGTAATTTGACAAACCGAAGTGTAGAAATTGGTGAAAACCTTTCTGTCTCGAAACCAGAAGAAAACTGCCTGGAGGTTTCTTTTCCGTCTTCAACCTCCGTGCAATTCTGCGAGAAAAAGGAAATGATGTCCTTTGTCGTAACTCCCGGGGACGATTATAAAAATAAAACCAAAGGGCTGCTGGGAACTTGGAACGATAACCCGGATGACGACTTCACATTGCCTGATGGGACGGAGTTGTCAGCATCTTCAACATTAAGAGAGATTCACTTTCAGTTTGGTGTTAAGTGTGAGTATATTTGCAGATTGTGATATCTTAAGTGTACAGGGCGCGATTGCTGTCTCTTCTTCAAAACCTCCATCTGGAGGTTGGCAATAACCGCTGGGTGCTCAATCTTGTTGTTCATAAAATTGACCCATTGTACTGTTATACTGCGCCTTTCAATAACATGTGGAATTTGAAATTCAAATCTCCATCAACGGTTGCGTTATTCCCTGCCGTCAATCATAATTAATACGAAAGCCAACGGACCATGTAAAAAAGAAACAAACAAAATGGATCGAAATCTACCAATCATAATGCACGGACGTGACCTTTTGAACTCATTGAGGTGAAGATCTGTTTCCTGAGAGGTAAGCTAAGATGATTGACGGCAGTGTAAAACGCAAGCGTTGGTGTAGACTACGAGTAGTCCCTCCTTTTTCCTCAGGGATAGTAGAGCGAGCGAAATGCGAGCGCGCGTGAAAATCACCCCACGCGAGAAAGGCCTCTACTATCCATGAGGAAAAAGGAGGGACTACTCGTAGTCTAGCGTTGGTGGAAATTTGAATTTCAAATTCCGCATGTTATTGAAAGGCGCAGTAATGATGTGGATCTCAGAACAATCGCAGTTTGTGACAGTATTAGGTGTTTGCGGTAACAGTGTCTAGAATCATTTTTAATTTGACATAAGGCAGCCTGTACGACACCCTCAACCGAAAAAGACGCTGTAGTAAAAAGAAATTCTAACATAAAAGACGTCATGATCTTGGGTTTAATTTTCTTATATCGTTTCATTACTGATGGTGGACACGAAATAAGTTGAATTAGTAACTATGTAAAGCTTGAATTCCTTGTCAAAGGAGAGGTTTAAGTTAACTAAAAACTAGAAAGCGGGCAGATCACACAAACACAGGACATAGTTGATCTTAAGGGTACGTTGGTCTTGTTTATGTTGAGGGGACAACAAATCGTAGGTGGTTGTTTGGGTGTATATCTGATTTTATCATAGACAGACTCCTTCTCAGGCGGTCAGTTGGCTCTTTCTTGAAGGGTCGTTATGGAATGCTGTCCATCAACATTTTAATTATTTCATGGCCACGACGTTTATCTGCCAGGAGAACCACAACAGAGTCGTCTTCCGTTAAGAGTGTCCTGTATATCCTTCGTGCTGTTTGGCTTGGGTGATCTGGCTTGTTGAAGAAAATTATTAACGCTTCCCCCTGACAGTGTCGACTCGTTCTGCATCGAGTTGTCGTGAAGCAGATTCACCTCAACGACGATCTCATTGGCTGGGATGTTTGTAGATGCCACAGCAATACTAAATCATGTCTGTAGTAATGACACCTCGTCATCGCGGAAGATCCATGATGATAAATTGGTAGCACAGTTTTTTGTTGGGTGTTGTGTCAACAAGTGGCATTTTAGTCGATGAAATAGAGGCGGCCTTTTTCTCGAGTACAAGCTTATTGTGGCCTTCTGTGGCATTTAACACTCCTCTACGGCGGTGTTATCTTATATCAAAAAATTCTCAGAGATTATTTGCCGTAGCCTGTAACAACAACAACGTATTCGCTTACTGAAGTGTCTACTTTTTTTCTAACAGGGCAAGTAAAGCAGTCCCAGTCTTTGTTCACTTACGCTCAAAATGAAAGTGTGGATACCTTTGCTAAGCCTTACTTCATGCCCATGTTTGCGGACAATATCACGTGGCTTAACGAAAGTTTAATGCGAGAGGCTGAAGCTCAATGCGGGAATGATTATGAGTGCTTATTTGACGTGGCCTCTACCAATGACCTGTCCGTTGGCATGGTAACAAAAGATATAAGTATTCAGCTGGTGAACGAGACAAACGCTCTTGGTATGTTTTGACAAAAGGAATTTGGTGGGAAATGTTAACTTTAAGCAGAGTAAAACAGGAAATAGGATAGCGCTCAAACATCACACTTCCAGTTGAACATTTTATGTATTTATAATTCACTTCCTATACAATGTAAAATGGTTACTGATTACTGATGATTTCATACCGGAAGGTTATGCATCTTATATGTTTGGTTTATTCTAGGTTAATTAATTATATCAACTATCTATAATCCCATACAAGCACCTATGGTATTTTTTCATTTTTTTCAAACCGTCCAAATTAAAGATTAATTTGGATATAGTTTTCGTATGGATTTTTCTCAAGAAAGTTAAAACTATCCAGTTTCTCAGATATTGAATACAGTCGAACCTCCTGTAACCGGACACTCTCGGGACCAAGGGTAAGTGTACGCTTACGGGAGTTGTCCGCTTACGGGTGGTTAAAAATATATTACACTAGAGGGTGAATAATGTACCAGTTCATGTCTTTTAAAGCTTTAAAGACCACTTGCAGTTGTATTGTCCATCACAGGGTAGATGGATGTTGATTTTTATATCACACAACTCATCTTAAGGATACAGAGTACCTTCAGATCGAAAATTTATTGAATTTACAGAATGAACTTTTATCAAAAAAAAAAAATTATCGAAAAATAGTATAAATTGACGGAGAAATGACTGTATAACTTTTGTGGGCGGAGTTTGTTTATGAAGCGATATGTTTTTTAAGCGCTGTTTTCTCAAATCTAATTTTTCGCTTGTTGGGGACACTTTAAAGAGCTACGACTCAAAGGGAATTTTTTCGATTTTCCTCAAATTTGGACAGAAGCTAGACTAACATATAATCAACAAAAACGTGTCCGCAAATTTCTTATTTCCGAAAACTTTTTCGTCAAGAGCCATTTCCGTGCGATCATTCCAATTATTTTTCTCCCTTTTTCGAAAATATTCTGTAACTTTTCACTGCAATTGAATATGGGAAATCGCCGACACGTTCTTTAGCGCTTCGTGTCCGGAAACCCGAGAACAAATCAAATTAGCAAAATACAATAATCACTTAGAGTTATAGCGTTTTAAAGCTGATTCGGACGTTCGAATTTAGACGTCGTAAAAAAATTCGACAATTCATTTTATTACCAAATGGTTTCCATATTTAAATGGGGTAAGTTTCTAGAGAAACTGTGGTGCTGCGTCGGTGGGAGTAAAGCTGACGAGAAAGCCGTCTCGTTTGATTCGAGAAAGCTGACGTTTCGAGAGTAGCCCTTCGTCAGAGCGAATCGATTCGCTCCGACGAAGGGCTAGCGCTCGAAACGTCAGCTTTCTCGAATCTTTTTACGATGGCTAATTTACCTTATCGACTCAATCGATAAAACCAAATTCTTGTGGTTTCCATATTTAGATAGCCAGCTCTATAAGCTTTAATTTGATATCTGGGTTTAGGTATATCAAGTGTAATCTTAAGACGCTAGAGCTGTTATACTGGAGACACCCCCGAAGGTACACTGTAACCTTAATAATACGGAGAATTAGTGGAATCAGGTTACAGGATAATGGTTTCCTCGATTCCAGGGATGACACAATCTGAATCCACAATTAGCCAAATAAAATCCATATGACGTCTCTCGGTTTTTAACCCAGCGCTGTTTTCATATTTTGTATTTGGAATCCTTTAATGGATCATCAAAACCGATCCGCAGACTTGAAATTGATTTTTCAACAGAGACACGCATTTTAATACGCGTTTTACCGCATATCTACGTTTCCCCGGGACCTTTTTTTTTTTGGCGTTTGTTAAAAGTCGTTACGTTTAATTTGAAAAACATATTGAACCGTGTCAGTAAAAAAAACATAAGATTACCCGCAATATTGCTTTGCGCTTTAGCGTTTCTTATTCACAGGTTGGCTCACGGGAGCCTTTGATTTTTTATGAGTGTAATTAGAGTGTTTGTATGTTATCCGCCTGTTTATACTCTCCCTGGATGTAGTTCTAAGTATTAAGCCGATACTCTCCCCAAGTCAAAAAGTAGTTTGTAGTGTTGCCTACTGATATTTCAACCGATTCACTGTAAAGTCTTTTTCTTTTCTTCTCATAGACAATTTCCCACCCAAGATAGTAAATCCTCCTAGTGCAATTAATGCAACACTTCATGAAACTGTTCAGTTGAATATTAAAGCCGAGGATAACGACACGATAACGTTTCAAGTCAACAACAAACCTACAAACGCCACAGTGAACCAAAGTGGAAATGTTCTTTATTTTACTTGGCCTGTTAAGTCATCACAAAAGGTAGGCTGTATTAACAATTTGCTGTAAAACTACAACTACCTGCCTGAGCCCTAGTGCATTTTCCTGAAAAAAAAAAAGAACAATAACAAAAATTTATTAGCCAGTTGTATTTTTACTTCTTTGATCTCTTTTTTTTTCAGTTCAATCTGTCGTTCGTTGCTACGGACGATAAAGGCGCGAGCACAATCTGGAGTCCTACGATTAACATGTGCGCCTGTGATCACGATGGCCAGTGCGTGCAGCCAGAGGAAGGAGACAAAATGAACACTGACAGTAAATTTGTTTACATGGGATGCGCATGCCAGGGAGGATACACGGGAAGATTCTGTGATAGTGACATTGACGCCTGCGAGATGAACGGTCAGCCGTGTTACGCAGGTGTTAAGTGCACCGATCACCCGCCGCCAGCCAATGCTAGCGGATATACATGTGGACCCTGTCCATCGGGTTATACCGGAAATGGCGCGCAATGTGCAGGTTGGTGCGACCATAACTGGACATAACATGCACGATGCATAATATATCAGTGAAAATGTTGTTTTGGGTACGAAATAAGGTCAGCTGGGATTTTCTGAAATTAGAAAGCAGCTGGTAAATTCGGAGAATTAGATTCCTTTGGCTAAATGTTCTGCTGCTGAAATGTTCAGCTAAAAGAACCGCAAAGATCAAACTGTATTAGCTTTAACATAGTTTTATTTAAAACCCTAAAATGATGATGGAAAAACAGTACAACACCATTCCAAGCGTTTCCTTAAACATTCCTCGTTGAGTTCCATGTGCATCCCTTGTTGGGTTTCCTGTGCAATATTTGTTGGGTTCCCTGTGCATCTCTCGTTGAGTGCCCCTATATATCCAGAAAATGCGCGTTCGTTCATTCAACAACCGCTGAATATCGTTTAGTAATTTGGCCCTCTACTTTCAATTGTAGGTGAATTGTCAAAATGTGAACGCTATCATTTTAATAAGTTCTTTACCGTTTCATGTTTTATTCACAGAACTAGATGAATGTCAGAGTAATCAAACAAACAACTGCAAACAAACTTGCGTCAATGTACCGGGATCATTCCTTTGTGATTGTTTCGACGGATACAGGCTTAATGCTGACGGAGTCAGCTGTGACGGTAGGACCTTTTGTGATAGAAGTTAAAAAAAAAAACAAATGAATGAATGTAGTTGCCTAATACGGAAAGAGAAGCAGGACTAACAACGGCACATCACCCTACCAAACTTGGAGCCAAATGGCTTGTATAAGCAGCGGTCTCGATAAGCTATTAAGCTATTCTTTGCCTTTACCTCACTTAACAAAATTAGGGGCAAAACGACTTATCAATACGTTGGACTCTTTTGTAATTTTTCAGTTACTTAAAGGTTTGATCCCGCGAACACAGAATACTGCCAAATGCTTCTAGAACCGGAATATTCACTCTTGTCCTCTCAGTGTCTGATCATAATACGGTTGCTTTTCATTTTTGTCTATTTACATTGGAAGGATAACGAAGCCACCATGATTTTACTTGTAGATATCAATGAATGCAAACCCACAAATGACTGTATGCAGAAGTGTACCAACACTCCCGGAAGCTACAATTGTTCATGTGACCAGTATTTCAAACCAGATCCAGCAGACTGGAGAAAGTGCGTAGGTATGTATTACTTATATCCCATTTTCTAGCCAGTTTTCGATCCCATTAGAGTACCAGTCCTTTTCTTAGTAAGATAATTAAAATGTTTGCGACACATGCGACTTTCTTACCAATAACAAGCTTGATATTCAAAATTTTAGCCACTCAAACAAAATGGGATCCTATAGTACCTTTCAGAGGTACCTGTCATGAAAGAGAAAAAGCACTCAACTATTTCCCAGCTAGAATATCATGTTAATCACCTTTATGGTTCTTTTCTTCTTTAGCAACGGACCCCTGTTCTCCAGATCCTGGCTGTCAACATGTTTGTTTTAAAGGAGCCAATAATCAACCAACATGCGCCTGTTTTGCTAACTACGAGTTACAGAGTGATGGAAAGACATGCAAAGGTACCAACTTTTGTTAGTGATTAATAATGACTAAAATATTTTATACAGTGGTATTTTATTATTGGTATCGTGGTATCGAGCGGCTGTAGAGCTGGTTGAGACACCAATATAGAATATCCAAACTTAACTTTACCTTGTCAAGAATCCCAACTGATGTAAGGTTTAATTACTTTGGCCTGTAAATAGTATGGTTAATAATTCAACTACGGCCACGTGGCCTCTGGGCGTGATTTCTGGCGTCTTTGGCCAATGGCCCGCTATCCTCTCCCAAACAAATACCGGACTCGAGACAGCAGTGAAAATTTAGCGTACACTACCACACAGTGGATAATACACGAGCTCGTTCATTGATTAACCATTTAATTTTTACATTTAATATTTGTAGATATTAATGAATGTGATCCCGCCAAGCCTCGCAATCGCTGCAATCAGATTTGCGAGAATACTCAAGGAAGTTACAAGTGCTCGTGTCAGAAGGGATTCGAATTAAGCCGCGATGGATACGTCTGTGAAGGTATTTGTTTCTTAACATTAACCTTTTTGCAAAAACATTAGGACTTAGAAAAGTATATATAATTGTTCGTCCTTTGTGTTCACATCTTATACATGATGACAGGCGGCAAATAGTTCTTAAGATACATATGAGTAGAACAAACGATACTATAGTTACCTCGAGAACTATTTGCCACCTGCCTTCGCGTATGTAATCGTGATGTGAACAAAGGACAAGGGTGTACTTTCTTTCACGTTTAGGTCATTTCAATTTGTTTCTTAGTGCACTTATGACGTATTGTCTTACCAACATGTTTTTTGTTGTTTCTCAGTTCAAAGTGTTTGATGCATCCGTGACACAAATTTCCTTGGTATTCATACACTGTTTTCATGGTTCTAAGATCGTGGTTTTAATGCTAACTGTGTCATTTTCTCTGGCTGCTTTACATATGTTAAGATTTCCAAATGACACCAACATAGGCTCCCCAATACGGCGCCAGGTGAGCTATCGCCTTGAAATATGCACTGAGGTGATAAGAGTAAAATCCATCTTGTGCCCGTCTAGACGAACTAAAAGACTCATGAACATACTAGATCAGACGGATAATGTGTGGGTATCCTTAAGTAAAATAACGAGTTAACCTAAATCACCGTAACACCGTCCCCAGGGCCTTATCCGCTGGCGGGGCAGGCCGAGAAACCCACGTGAAACATAAAGAAATGTCTTCGTTCCGCTTGAAACAGGGATCCAGATTGTAGCAAAACAATTTTAACTGTCAATCGCTGAGAATAACCGCCTAACACGGCATTTTATAATAGACTACGAGTAGTCTTTCATTTTTCCTCAGGGATAGTAGAGCGAGCGAAACGCGAGCGCACGTGAAAATCGCCGCCTTTCTCGCGTGGGGTGATTTTCACGTGCGCTCGCGTTTCGTTCCCTCTACTATCCCTGAGGAAAAATGAATGACTACTCGTAGCCTATTTTATAATGTGTCACGTGACAAAACACTCCAGGATTCTTGGTCAAGCCCAAATCATACCGTCCAGAAGGACGTCGGACACCTAATTGAGACTTTTTTAACGGAGTAACTGGTTAGCTTTCAGTTGAGGTTAGGGGTAGCAGTTTATATAGTTAAAATTAGGACTAAACAACCCGAGAAGCTAGGTGGTACAGTGGTACGGTAGGCTATGTAAGCCTAAACCTAGCTGAGGTCACAGGTTCAATCCTGAGTGGGGATTTTAGATTTTCTTTTTTACACATAAAGTGTCGACATTACGTTATATAAATCTCAATAAGGTGTCCGACGTCCTTCTGGACGGTATGATTTTAGGCACAACCAGGATTCTTGGAGTATTTCTGCAGCCTTGCCCAGGGATTTCTCAGCCCATCTCGTCAGAAGAACCTGGGCACGAAGTTGAAAATTGATTAGGAAAATGCAATTAACATATTGACTGCATTTTTCCATTGCCTCAACTCTTTTTGAGCACAAAGTGACGTCATAAAATGTTCCACTGAAAAAAAGTTTTACTATCAAGGATTTGGACATTTTATACCGTCACTCATACAGATTAGAGAATTACAGTCGGTGTAAATCTCCACTTGATATAGTACAAAAAGCTTACACAAGGCAACCATAAAATTCGAAAATACATTTTGTAGAGCTAACCTTTTCTTCCAATGGAACATTTCTTCAAATAACCTGCTGAATCGCTGGTCCAAGTTGTTTTCAGTTTGCTTTTAGTTCATTCGCGTTGACGAACCGAAAACTGCTATTGCTGCTCACGAATTTTATTTGCCGCGCTTGGCAGTTAATTTCAGACAAGTTCATCTCCTTGAAAATCAACTTTAACTGACGGAAGAACGTTTCCTCGTGAGTAGACTTCCAGTGTAGACTCCTTTTGCGCTGTTAAAAGAACCGATCGCGACCGCGCCAAAATATTGACACAATCATCTGCCTTGTGTTACAAATTGTTACGTTATTTTCATGGTCTGTACTCTTATTAACCGTAGCTCTAAGCCAATCAGCGCGAGAGACCTCGCACACTCCTTGTAAAACAATGAACAACTCCTATAGTAAATAAAGAGAATTATAATATTTACATTATTTTAAACTGTTTGGCAGATGTTAACGAGTGTATGGATGAGGACTTGTATAATTGCACAGATGAGTTTCACAAGTGCGTCAACACTCGCGGCTCCTACAAATGTGAATGTGAACAGGACCTGTACTTTATTGATGGAAAATGCCGAGGTAATCCAATGTCAACCTGTTATTAACACTGTATCCGCGTTGAAACTCCGGGTAGACTTTTGTTCAGCTGCAGAATTAAGATAAGAACTGAATGATTAATAGAATGGTCGCCAACTTTTTTTGGTCAATCATAAGTGGATACCAGAGTTTGCCAGAGGATACCAGGTTTGTCTCTTTTGTTTTACTGGGTTGTGCTAGAAGTAGCTTAATGGGTGTTTCTGGCATTTGTAAAATGAACTTCTGTTATTTGTAAAGAGATAGAGTCCCGCCGAAATAACGACATTTCGCTTACGTTATTTACATGCTTTATAGAAACACGCCACCAAATATATTATTTAAATGGGATAAATATATTCTATAGAGCAAAAAAGAAGCAGTAGTTTGGAGAAAATAGTGTTAGTAGGATTACAAGAATGGAGCGGATTATAGTTCATCAAATGTGATTTCGTGAGAGGCGGTCAAGAAATTGCCATTCTTGTGGAAGATTGACTATTTTTGCTTTAGTCACTTTTGGCGATCTTTTCTTGCTATTTCAAGATCATAAAGCAATATTAAAGCAAGCTCCTGGTCATAATCGTGAAAACACGATATATCAGCCGATACATTGCCCCTTAAGCGCTAGAAGCAAATCATACATGTACATGTATACATGTATATATGTTTATAAACTTTTTCTGTGAATAATCCGGTTGGTTAAGTAACCTGTTGTTCCCACCATGTAATCAAAATCTTAGCGTCAGCATGAATATGAATGAATATCAAGAAATGTAACATGGTAGTAAGTAGATATGGCAGTTTTCAATTGAGTGTCGAAAGTAATTACACAATTGCTTTGGTTTTGCATTGCTGCGCTTTGTGATTGGCTAAAAGATCTCGCGTCACTTTCTCGACCAATCAGAAGTAACACCAAAACCAATCGTGACTTGCTCGCACGCGTTTTCCCGCGCTTGGCGCCGCCGACATATAATTGCTTCGAGCTCTGATTGGTTCATTGGATTGTTTACGACTGCTGTGATTGGTCAGAGTAATTACTTTGGTTTTGGTTTTACGACACTCAATTGAAAACTGCGCTATGGCACATACTGGTGTTACTGTTTAGTGTCTTTACATACCAAGATCCGAAAGTAGCGGTCCCCCGAAAGTATTAACGGCTTCCTGAAAAAAACGCTGATTTTCGTACCTTTCTAGTGATTTCCGAAAGAACCCCCCCCCCCCCTCCTCCCCTCTAATAAGTTATCTCCTTCCTTCACGTATGTTAGCTACCCCAAAGTTGCGACCCCTAAAGCCTGCTAATTCCGAAAGCAACGGGGCCCGCTCCATTCGGAACTCCGCCGGCGGTTAAACGTGCAGCAAGGGACTCAAACAATGTGATTTTCTTAGGTTTAGAGAAGAATGAGACGGCTCCTATCCCTTCGCTTCCTACACCACGGGTCCCATCAGAAAAAGAGAAGGAACAGGCTGTAGAAATATCTATTACAGCTAAAACAGATGTAAGTGGAGCTATTTTAGGAACCAGTGTTGTCACTTAATGTTGGATCTTCATGTTGTGGGAATTCTTTTTTAATTTTCTAATTATGAACCTGCTGTAAGTTTCTTGCAATAGGTTCAGGTGGTGAGCTTCTTTTGATCAGAGTGTGAAAATTGGCAAACAGCGCAACATGGATAATTGCTCAATTTCGTTTCATTAACGTTTTTTTTACATTGTGATAGTTTAAATGGGATTTCCGTACCGACAAGTTTTTCAAAGAAAAAATGGCGTCGGTAACCTCCACCTACTGTACTGATCATAGGCAAGAATGTGCCCTGAACGACAAATGGCGAAAAAGGTAATTATCCCCGTTTATTAAATTACGTTATAATACTAGCCTTTCCAAATAAGAAGCAGCAAAATCCATTTACAACCTTGATCGGATTGAAGGAATCAAATAAATAGCTCATTGTCAGCTTTTCACTGGTTTCTTGTCACCACTTTTTTCAAAGTGTGATACCAATCGTTCGTAAAGTTATCCCCAAGCGCTTTGCCGGGAAGTTACACCAATAATTTACCGACACTCAAGTATTTAACTAATTATTCACCAGGCGCGCCCTTCTTGAGGACCTCTACACCTATGACCAAGTTCATCTTCTGCCTGGTTACCCTAGCAATGCACTGGGCACTCTTCTGGTGGTGTTTTACGTGCAGCAACCTGTGGGACTGTTCATCGGAAATGTTTCAGTACTGCCTAGCAACACGCTGGTGGTTGTTGTTCGAACATACAAATCAGAGCTTGAGACTGCTATCGGGGCGAACATCTCTAATGTGAAGGCTTTGTTAAAACCCACAAAATCACCAACAGAAAAACCAGTGGAGCCAACAAGCAGCAGTGACAACAAGAAATGGATTGTGATTGGTGTTTGCGTTGGAGTGATTGTGATCATTTTGATCATTACCATCCAGTGGTAAGATATGTTACGCTCATTTCCCGTGATATAAGAGTATCTCCTTCGCGGACTACATATACATGTATAGGTTTTGAAACCTTTTTTAGTCGTCTCTTTCAGAAAAAGCTTCCGTTGTTGTACTTGTCTTGCATTTTTTTTTATTTATGGGCACTAGGGCAGTAAACGCGAGGCGTTTACTGCCCTGAGTTTCGTCGCAACTGTCTTTATGTCTCTACGAGGGCTACTAGCATGGATTTTAAGGTTTGTGTAACTTCAAATTTTTTTTTTCGCACTTTCTACGAATTTTTCAACAACATTTTTTCTTTCACAAAGCATACCGCGCGCTTTCGGCCATTTTGTTTTTTAAACCGTCTTGGCGCTTCTCCGTTGTTTCGATACCAATTTCTGGATTACACTTAATAACCTAGATTTGCACTCCACTTTTGCAATCATTTGTACAATTTGTACAAATTGAGTTGAGAATGTTACAAGTTGCGTTATAGATTCAAGGTTCGAATTTTTCTTAGTGTCCAAGAGTCTTACTGAGAACACAGTTGCCTGGACATCAGGACTGATAACTTTTTTGGGATTACGATCAAAAACCCTTAATCATTCATTTTCCCCTTATATTTCTAGCACAAGGAAAAAACAAAAGCCAGAAATAAAACCAGGTGCCTGGATTGATGATTCTGTGGATCCTGTGGTTTTGGAAAATTACTTCAATACTGGCCTGGAACCTGACGGCCTCTGCAAAGACACCAACTTCTAATGCACTTAGATCTCACGTTCTGTGCAGAGGGGTTTTCAGGGGCTTAAGAAATCTGTATTGTTTCGCTGTAGCATTGCATTATTAGAATTAGAATTCTTTATTAACTGTTTGTGATTATACTTTAGACAAGTTTTTTATTTAATTTAGTGCAAAATAATTCCAGGAATGAATGCCTGTACATGTATTTAGCGCGCGCATAACCGACGCGACACTGTCATATACACGTTCAGTGGAAACCCGCCTTATGGCCACCTCGGTAATACGGTCACCTCGTTATTAGTCCAATTGTTTTTGTCCCGGAAAAACGGCCATACATTTTCTTATAAAAAAACTCCCGTTAATGCCGTCACCCGTTAATACGGCCAACGGCCACATTTTAAAATCCCAAACAGTAGAATCCTTTATAATTTCACCCCGTTAATGCGGCCACTCGTGCTAAATTTAGAAAACCAAAGTGCCTGTGACATGTCAATTTCATCAATCATTGTAATTTGCTTGGTAGTCAAACAGCCGATTTACTTTACAACACTGTTACAACGTAAGCAACACTTCTCCCTGTTTTCATTCTTGACGCTAACATCCACTTGGGCAAATTGCAGAGCGATTAAATCATTGTGCTTTCATCACAAAGTCAATTAATGCACTAAAGCGTGTCTTCCGGTTAGGAAATTGCTTTTTCTTCTCGCGGCTTTGTCCTTAGTCTGTTTCAGTGATTGGCTGAAACGCAGAACAAGCCATTCGAAGGTCATCGATTTTTTTCAACATCGTAAACATTCCGTTTTTAGAAGCATACTGTAATAAACTGAGCCTTTTCTTGTTTTGTTTTTAGACTCAAACAGCTGTACACTTAAAATTTTTAAAAGTGTTTTATCTACTGAGTAAACTTCCACTTCAATTTTTTTAAAAGTGTTTTATCTTCTGAGTGAATTTTCAAGCGGTTGTTTATTAAACCGGCGAATTATTAAAAGAAAAAAAAGACTGTAGTTGTCCATGGAGTGCTAATGCGATTTATTTGTCATTACCGCCCTTTAGTCGTGGATTTTGACCCCACCCCATTAATACGGCCACCCCGTTAATACGGCCAATTCATTTTGGCCCATCAGTGACCGTATAAACGGGGTTCCACTGTACCATGGACTTGGTTAAGTTTCGGAGCAGTTTAGTGAAAAACGATGCACTTTATTAAGATAAGTTTCTTTGACTCAGTAGACGGGTAAAATAACTTTTGATACGTATTAGCGGGAATATATTTTCCGATTAATTTATATTACTATCTAATGAGGTGGTGTTGATTATTAATATTTTTTTATCAGTACATCAGAACGTTTTGGATTCGAATTCAATAGTATAGACAGCAACATGTGGTTTAAGGTACTTCGTAGGAATGCGTTTTTAACTTTTTTGGGTAAATTATGTAGCTCAAGAGGGTACAAATACTCGAATTCCAGATAGAGTTACCCAGCTGTTTAGTTATGTGCTGTAATATGAGTGCTGTCATAGAGTTGCCTTCAATTGTCAACCATAATTATATTTATAATTCAAAAGGAAATAAAAATGACAGCTTAAAATGGTAAATTTGTTAGTATGGACACTATATCGTTAGGAATCCCACGCATGCGCGTTTGTCATATATTGTAAATGGATATTGGCAGGCGAACTTCTGAAACCTTAAAATAATATGAAGGAAGAACTAGTCAAACGTTAAATTTATGTAAGCAGGAGATTATTAATCAATTTATCGTGAGAAAACTCGTGAATGCATTATTAACTAAAATGCATTTTAATTGAAAAATATTATATACTTGACAAAATACGCCGTATTTCATTAGACGCTCGTGCAAAAACAGTTTGGATTTATCTATTGCAGCTAATAACATAATACTATAATAACATAACAAATTGCATAATGTTTATTGAACAATATATTTACATATGTAGCAATTCTGAGCTGTTTATGTATCAACTTATCAAGCAAAGTGACGCTCAACTTTAAACGTCTTTTCGAAAATATGTTGAACATAAAAATAACCTGCAGTCAAACTATTAAAAGTGAAGTAAGTTTCGGTATAGAAAAAAATACAACTTTCACCAAACGACTAAACATAACGTCAAACACACTATCCAAATGTTATATTTACACTGTATGCTGTTATAGGAAAAGGTTACAGTGCGAACCAGACTTGCTTGTAAAGTAGAGATCAGTAGAGGCTGGAAAGAGTACTTTTCGGCCGTTTACGCCTCATTGTCTTTGAAACATAGGGAGAGGGTTGGATCCCTAGAGCCCTCCTCTAGAATCTCCAGTCACTGACTATGAACAATACCTAATATTGTTACTTTAGTGGTTTATACACGATAAAAAAATTAGAAAAACACTTCGGAATAACATGTTACAAATAAGTTCCGTCGATGCTTGGATTCAGGATTTACAGAAATGCTTAAAACTGATAAGCATATGCTCCTTAGAGTCTTCCATTGGTGATAGCAAAACACACCTAAACTCTGAAAAAGTATATCAGACGACAAAAGAGGAAAATTTAAAAATGTATTAAGTCTTAATAGTCTACGCAGTGTATTCTGTTAGGATTTCTGGATGCAAGCTCTGACCGCAACCGCGACAGTCCACTTCATCGTCAAATTCTTCAATAGCCGAATCACGTGGTTGATAAGAACGGACCACCATCACTGTACCCACGCCAGTCCAGTTGCTTGTTGTTTTATGGTCGCTGAGATTTTCCAGATCGGCTCGGCGAAGAAGTTTCCCGTCTTTCACTTGAAACATGGGATAGTTATTTTTCTCGTTGACGTCGACAAAAGGAATGAAGTCGGTCACGCTACTTGAAGTTGTAGCTTTGTCAGGAGACATGAAAGCTTTGTAAACCTGATTAACCGACTCTTGGACCGCCTCCACTGCAATTCTAAAATTGCTTTCACTTTCTTCATTGAGTAACATACCGTCACCATATGCAACCCACTTGTTGCCCTTGTTGTTTGTAACGCGGAGACCATATTTGTTGTCTTCATCGTGCATGTATTTACTCAGCAAGTGTCCGGCTTTGGAAGGTGTTACTTGCTTTGCTAGCTCACGTCTGGGTGTCCTGGAAATTGAAAGTTATTACAAAGTTATTACAAAGGCAATACAAAGGTAATACAAAGTATTACAAAGGCAAGGTGAATCTATTATAGAGCCTAGTAAAGGTAAAGAAATCGTATGAAGCCTGCCCCTAAAAAAAAAACGAACATATGGATACGACATAATATAGATGAAAAAAAAAGAGTGAAGCTGATCTTAAAGGGAGGATTATGATTGCATTTTAATGAAATAGTAAGACATTTAAAAAAGAAATAGAAGATGTAAAATTATTTGTGAAATCCAACAAGCAGTCGACACCCGCGCACGGGTAACCCAGTGAGTGATGTAGATAGTTGACTAATAATTTTGGAAGCGTATCTACTAAGCATATTTAATTCAGTTATTCAAAATAGCTTCAAACGTAACAATAACCGAAATAAGAGATGTTATGCTTTGACTCAAAGTACTCTGTGTTTAATTTGTTTATGCTTTGCTGCCTCGGCAAACAAGTCAGAAGTCCACTACGGTTTTTTTTTTACTTATCGATAATAAATCTCGCCTTAAATGTCCGCTTGAAAAGCTGTCTGTAAGGAAATGACAGGCAAACGCATCGATGGAATACGCTTCTTCGAGAAGCCTTATCTTATTTTCCTGATGTTCAACTTTGTTTGCTTCTTTTGCCTTTTCCGAGGCCAGTTCATGACCAACTAAGTAAGCATCTTTTGCGAAAGGCAAGAAGTGGTCGTGATTGTTTTGAGCTAGCTCCATGACGCGTCCGAATATGAATGGCACACCAAACACCCACGTACCACCAGTGACCTCGTCCCATTTCTTTACCAGTGAATTTCCAAGCTTGTCGTAGACATCCTTGGGGACCATACGAATGTTGCCATCACCATCAGTTACTGTTATCTTTCCTTCCCTGCCTTCTAGTGCAGTCTCAATCGCACTCCTCTCTTTTGTCATTATTTTCAACAACTGGTCCAGTTCCTTCTTAATCTTCTTGTAGTTTGCATTCGCCAGAGTGTCGAATGCTGCAACAAAGCGTTCCCGGCGACCAGATGCTCGGCTTTCATTCTTCTCAGTTGGATCAATGATGGGGTGCTTGGGTACACCGTAGAAGTCTCCCACCAGAGCGATTATTTAGCCAAAAGACAGCTTTAATCCGTTAGGCAGACTCAGGAGTCTATCAATACCCAATGACATCCTGCTCGGCGCTACCGGGATGTAGGCCTGCAAATCAAAGCTTTGTTTCCGATATTTTCGTGCTCTGAAGACTCAATTTCCTCGCCTCCGATTTCACCGCTGGCAACTGACTCAGGTGTCTGTTTGATAATGTTTGTCAACTGCTCCTAAAGGTCATCTCCCTCCAATATTTCATCTGGTTCAAGTTTAGATGAACGACTTATAAAATGGGTAAGGCTGTGTCGTTTGCTGTGCAACAAAACAGAAGACAGGTTCCTTTAGAAGATAAGCTGCTTCTGACAGAATAATTGGCCAGAGTATACTTGCTTAATTCTCAATTTTAATGCGGAAAATACAGTACGAGACTATAATTTATCGCCTGTCTTAATTTCTTTGTATCTTAGGTCCTTGATCTTCCTGTGTGCGGTCGGTTAATTGTCGTTCCAACCATATCAGCTAATTCTTTGTTTGTGAGCTGTGTAATACCATGGATTATTGACAACATAAATGTTCCTTTTACAATAAGATCGCTGATACTCGAAATGGTATATAGAGCGTTTTTCTATTTAATGAAATGTTCTTTTAAAAAAGCTGTCAGAATCTGTAAACGACAAAAGTCTGAAAACATCGACATCAATTGAAAGTGTTGTTTAGGGTCAAAATGTATTTTGTTATAGACCAATATTTTCAAAAGAGAAACAATATCAACACTTGTTTCCATGGTTTCACCGAACTATGCGTCACTATTGGCTGTTGAGAGTACTTACAAGCGCATTACAAAACGGTATATACTTAATTAGAACTGTCACACTTCAATCTTTGCCGCAGTCTTGTTTTAACATGGCTTCCCGCGAAGAAAACAGCTTTGTGAGTGAGTGGGAGTACGATGAGGTAAACAAAGAAGAATCAGGAATCCTGACTGCAGAAGGCGAAGAAGCTAGCAGACCTTTGATGAAGAATAAAGAAGCTTGGAATTCTTGCGAAAAGCGGAAAACAGATGTCAACTATCACCAGCGTTACATTCCACTAAAGGATGCTCTTCGCTTCAGAGATTTATCAACCGAAGAAAAGGAAACTTTCGTCAAGGATAAAGGGATAACTAATGAGGATAAAATGTTCCTCAGTTCAGAGAAAGCAGCAAAATGTCTTGAAAAATTATCAGGCACTGTGGTATGCATCACAGTTAAACAATCAAAGGCACAGGCTTATGGCACGGGCTTCTTTGTCCATTTAAACAATGAGGATGCTGTAATTACCAATTCTCATAGCTTAAGAAGCCCAACAAGTGGCAAAGGGATTGACTTTCACTTGGTTAAACCAGAGGATGTAAGAGTTGCATTTTTTTATAATGGAATGGGTGCTAAACAGGTAACACACGAAGTGGCCAGGATCGAAAGAGCATCACCGCCAGACAAGAATAAAGAGAAAAACGTTCTAATGGATACCATGAAACGAGAACTACATGGAAACGGTACAAAAGATACGCCGCAGATTCGAAGATGTAAGGTCGCTCTCGGATTGTTTTCTTCGTATTTCAGCTCTATGGATGCTTTCTTAGATTATGCGTTTTTGTACTTGAAACCACTGGAAAATGATGAGCGGAAAGCTAAGTTTGCAAACGTAAAGCCACTAGAGATGAAAGCCTTTGATATATTAGAAGAATTTCGAAATGTTTCTTTTTTGCGCAATTCCTGATCTAATAGATTCGAAACATCCTCGTTCGCTTAGACTTTTCAGCATCTCTCATCCTCACCGCGCTAGTCAGCAAGTGTCATTTGGAGGACTGGAATCAGATCTCTGGCACGTGAGCAGTCTAAATTCATGTATGGCTTATGGTCAGAATAAAGAGCCCTTCACTGAACACTCGATTGTTACTTGCAAAGGTTCCTCTGGTGCTCCAATCTTCTTCTACATCTTTAACCACGACACTGGTGAGGTTGACGTGGATGAGGCTGTTTACTTTCTCCACTTTTATGGACAAGTAGCTGGCAAGCTTCACGGGAAAGCTGTGTCATTTTCTACTATCATTAAATATCTCCCATTCCAAGATGGTCATGAAGAACTGGCTGCCGCATTCTCCCAAGTCTGGGAGTCTGCGTCCAGCTGTACATCAATATCCGAAAAGAAATCAAAGTGTTGTTTAGGGTCAAAATGTATTTTGTTTTAGACCACGATTTTTAAACAAGGAACAATATTAACACTTGTTTCCATTGTTTCACTAAAATATGCGCCACTATTGGCTGTTGAGAGTACTCACAAGTAAATTATCGTATTACGAAACCGTATACTGTACTTAATTGGAAATGTCACACTTCAATTTTTGCAGTCTTGGTTTAACATGGCCTCTCGCTACAGACTTTATTTAAGAGGTGTTTATTCATTTATACTTAGTGCTGTATTAAAAATCCCGGAAACTACCATACCGGTAGCACAGCATATTTGCAATAAGCAAAGACAAAAGAATATCAAAACGCTTACACATGTATCATTCACCCCTTGCTAGTCTCTCTGGGTATGCATCAATATTACGTTCCTATAAATAATATTCCAAATATGTTTTCTTGGAAACATGGAAAATTAAATGATATATCTTTATTTATCGCAATTACTTCCTGTCTCGGAAAATTCACTGCTTTTGGATATTTCATAGCGCTTCGTGATTGTGTCTTAAGATATACTATCCATTTACATAAGCATGTGGATATAAGTGATGTAACGTTATTAAAATAACCACAGATAAGCTGAATTTAAACGACAAGTTCAATTTCAATTTCACTGCATGGCATTAAATCGAGAACGCATTCACACATTGACATTTTATGATAAAGGAATTAAACATTTGTGGTTAGTATATAAGTTCACTTGAGTTTTTCTGTAAACTTTCAAACATCTATTTTTTACGAATTAAATATTTTGACAGACAACAATTCACATTTTTGTACTGAATGACAGTAAACTGTGTGTTTTTGTTGATATGCGAATTTCCTTATAACAGCAGTCTTAATTGAATTTAAACAACTTATTATAAACGAAATGAAAAAATGCCTTGGCGACGTGGAACCATTATCACTCATTATTATAATTATTATTTTTGTTATTATTATACGTACCGTTGGGGGGCGGGGGGGGGGGGGGGGGGCAGTTCAAACATTGACAATGTCCTCGCCGGCTGCCGCCATACGAAGTCTAAGAGCTCTTCAGGCTTCTGCGATGCGGAAAAATATCCTAATGACGTTTATAAACGTAATTGTCCATTTGTTTTATGAAAACTCTGGAACCAACATTCTATTAAACTGCCATATGGCGAACATGTAATGAAAGTTAAACCCTATTAGAGGCGACCGCTGCTATTTATGTTTCCCCATGTTCATGCCCGTTTAGACTGTTTATTGGCCCATAATTGTCCCCCCAAGTGAAACTTAAAACAAAAGTACTTTGTCTGTCCAGAGAAGTAAAGTGGTCGGCTGTTTCCGAAGCATTGAGCTGAATCAAACTACTTGTTTTCATTAAGGCCTGATAAAAATGGCAGCAATTCAAAATATCTGGCTCGGTTGCCTGATTGCGAAATCGTTTTTAAACGTCCGTATGGACCTAAAGCACCAGCAGTAAATATATCATAACATGTTGTGGCCAAAACACGCATTTTTTACGAAATTAAAGTAGGTAACATGATGAAACATAATCTTTAATGAATAAATCTTTTTACTGACACCGCAGCCATATTTATTATACCCCCTGGGCATCCCATTAATGATCAAATAAGTTAATATATTCCTTTATTAACACTGAATCTCAATGATCATTATAAGATACCCTAGCGCGGTCAAAATTAATATGGCTGTCGCATCGATAAAAAGGTCTATTGCTTTACTGTTTTTTAAAGAAATTTAATTTCAGTGCGTTATATCATATATCAGCTAGCTTTTCTGACGTTGTCGACCAGTGAACAAGGACAAAGAGAGATTCAGAAAGATTAGAAGTCATTTTAGACAGTCAATTTTCATCCATCTTGGTCTGTTAAATTTGTGTCTATTCAATTGGGAAATACTAAGACTTCCAAACACGTTTTTCCGGTTAGAAATTGCGCCTAACTATCTTATCAATTTATGATTTTATTATCAAATACACAGTTTCTAAGAGATGTAGATAAGTATACGCGTGTTCCCAGGAAAGTCATTTTGATCATCCAGTCCTCTTCTTTGCTACCCTTGATTTTGAAGCCAGTATCTATATGGCAGAGTTTCCTGGTTTGTAAGACGTTAGCATCGCGGCCACTGTTGTGGGCCCCCACCAATTAGAAATAGTTTTCCTATCTTGAAGATCATTTATATTTGACCTCCTGTGCAGTTTTCCATCCTTCACCTGGAACAAGGGGGAGTTGTTTATCTCATTCTGGTCAACAAAAGGTATCAGGTCGGACACCTCAGCGAGATCAAGAGTTTTAGTTGGGTCTTTGTAAGCTTCGTAAACTTGATCAACTGACCTCTGCACAACTTCGACTGCAATTCGTAGGTTATCTTTGCTCTCTTCTTTCAGAAGTGTTCCATCGCCATATGCAATCCACTTATCACCTCTTAGGTTTGTAACACGCAGACCATATTTGTTGTCTTCGTCATGCATGTACTTACTAAGTAAGTGACCATCTTTTCCTAAAGCGGTTCCCTTTCCCAACTCAACTCGTGGAGTCCTACAATCAAATATATTGGCGCATTATGTTTATTACTTTGATAATATATTTTTAAGGAAGTTTAATGCCCCGGGTACCCGACGTGTTATAGATTAAAAGTAAGTTTACTCGCTAGCATGACTTGACCTATTTATACTGAATGCAAAACGTCCAGATCGAACTTCTATTTACATCCACTTCAATTGACGTCCTTACCCATTTACAAGAATACCTTTAAAAGTAAGCCCTTGCATTTAATACGGAGGAAAAGTGGTATTTGCAACTGAAATTTATTTAATGAAGTTCTGACAACAAAGAAACGAGGGCACCGCAGGACTTGGCAGGAACAAAAAGTACCTTATTATAGGAAATTAACGCTCCATGAAATTAACGCGAATTCTCAAAATTCGCGTTAATTTAAGTCGCGTTAATTTTTGTGAGCGTTAATTTCCGCGACATTATTTAAGTGGAGCGTTCATTTCCGAGACCTTAATTTCACCCCAAATTCTGGATATTGTCCGAACACATATAGCAACTAGGAACTCAATAACCCCTTTTCTGCACAATATTTTTCAAGCCTTAAAGATATGTAATTAACAATTATTGGATGAGGTTGAGCATGATAGCGATAATTATCAAGGCCAAAGTTTGTGTTATCTGCCGAAGCCGAAGGCTGAGGCGGATAACACAAACTGAGGCCTTGATAATTATCGCTATCATGCGAAAACCGAATCCAATAATTGTTTTATTATGCATATTCCTAAGCTGCACTTGTAAAGACAAGAGCGCGCACAAAAAAGTGATCAATGCACAGCAGTCAACTTGGAAGTAAACAACTTACGTCACTTCTACATGCATAAAACTATTGTCTGTAGGTATGACGTCACTTCTGTATGCATAAAACTTTTGTCTGTAGGTATGACGTAACAGAAACAGCAAGCAATAATTAGCTGCGTGCTTATAGCCAATCAAAATCGAGCTTGTGACACCAATGTATAATAATTATCTGCAATATTTCCAGTTCATTCTTGCTTTCAGAAGAGCGGTTATCGACATCCGTTTTTATTTTTTGTACTACACAGTGAGCCAAAATATCTTTAGATACATCAATAATCGCGTTAATTTTCTTCATTTTGAAAATTTGCCCCCTCTCTCGCGTTAATTTCCTTTATTCGAAAGAAATTTTCCCTCCAATTCGCGTTAATTTAAGTCGCGTTAATTTCAAAGACCTTAATATACAGGAGCGTTAATTTCCTATAATAAGGTATAAATCACCTTATGTGTCCACTGGCGAAGCTGTCAGTAAGGAAGTGACAGGCAAATGCATCCATTGAAAATGCTTCATGAAGGAGCTTCTTGCCCTGCTCTGCATCTTGGACAAATTTACTGGCTTCTCGTGCCAAGTGATTGGGAAATGCATCCATTGAAAATGCTTCATGAAGGAGCTTCTTGCCCTGCTCTGCATCTTGGACAAATTTACTGGCTTCTCGTGCCTTGTCTATTGCCAACTGATGGCCAGTCAGGTATGCAGTCTTTGCATAAGGAAGAAAATGGTCGTGATTGTTCTCTGCCAATAGTAGCATTCGTCCCTCTTTTACTGGCACACCAGAGAGCCATTTACCACCAGTAATTTCATCCCATTTTTTGGCAGGAAGGGCTCTACCATCTTCGGTTTCTTCCTTTAACGCAGCCAGCAGCTTATCCAACTCTTGCTGTAATTCCTCCTTTGGTGCGCGTGCCAGGGTGTTATGTGCATCTTGGAAGCGCTTGTGACGACCAGAATCCTCTTGGTCATCTCCAATAGATGGATCGATAATTGGGTGTTTCGGCAAGCCATAAAAATCTCCAGCGAGAGCTATTATCTGCTCGAACCTAATCTCCACACCGTTTGGAAGCGTAAGTACTCTGAGTTCATCTTTCTTCAGGTGTATTTTCTCTCCAATGTGGTTGTGTTCAAATGATTCAAACAGCATGCGCATCCGCGGTGCCCAATCAGTAGAAGACATTTTAGGTTGTAGTTAAACTAAAGCAAAAAAAAAAATAATTCATTAAAATTAGAACAGAAAATATATCAAGGACAATCTTTTATACTGATGACAATGGTGTGCATATATATCATCGATCATTGCACCTCACAACATGTACAATTACCGACCTGCTCATTTGTTTAATTTTAGACTTATTTTGTCCAGGAAGATTATATTTTCAGTGTATTTCGTTGGGCCGTGACGAAAGAAGAGATTTTGGTTTCGCTTTGTAGCTCTGAAAAAAGAAACCCAATGTATTCTAAAGCTGTATTAAGGCGGATATACTAGGGAAGTATTATCCGCTTTCTACAGGTTTCATGTTTTGAAAGCTACCCACGGAATATACTTAAATGTGGTGTTCCCATATTCTAGATATTTAATGTCGGAATACTGGCATTTGCCTCCACGGGTATTTGTGTTCATTTTGCTTTGTTGCAAGTGACAAATTGAGCAAATTGCAAATTATAGTTCGCGCAATGTTGACGAGATGAAACAAAAAAAACCGTGGTGAAAGCAGTTTCTGCAGAGGAAAGAATTCACTTCAGTCGCATATAATTATTCCCTCGATACATTGCTTGCCGGTTGGACAGGCCTCACTGTCATTAGATCTACATAGTTGTCGGTTATGTATGCACATTCTTTGCAATCCGTACATAAAGATCACAGAGACCTCCAGATTATCGCACGTTTATGATAATTAGGTTTTTAATTTTTCATCCCATTTTAAAAATATCTTTAGTGTTAAATATATTTAATAAGTCATTTGCTTATATTTTTATCGTTTTCCCTTGTTTATTTAAGAAATTGTCTTTTTATTCAGCGGACATAAATGTATATTTGCGCTTTGATTGAAACTATTGATGGTTTGCAACCATTTCAAAAGGAATTAACGAACAAAAGACATGGCGGCCATGTTGGATGACACAACAATAGAAGCCAATGAGAAATCTTTTGTTGACTGTCATCCAACATGACCGCCGTGACGTAAGGTGCAAACCACCTATAAATTCAAATCCATTTATTTTGATTAGGTGTTTGTATTTATTTACTTTTTTAGCCAGATATTTTAACATGAGGACCTGATTCAGCTCGGTAAAGTAAGTTAGACTTCTGTATTTAAATTAAAATGAATAAAATAAATATAAAAACAGAAACATCAAGAAATAAACCTAATTTGCATTTACTTTCAACACACATTTACATATGCAACTACAAAACTTTTGTCTACAAGACCTCGTCGGTTAGTCGCAATATACTAGAAACATGATTAGGAAAACTATTGAGTACATTAGCGCGGTTAGCAATAGTATTTATAAAAAAGCGTTCCATAAGGGGATCGTCTGAGACGTTTTATTAAGAAATACTAACCCGGGATACTAACACAACCAGTTAAAGGTTCTTATGTGGTGAGCACGAGTTATAAAGGGTCATCTCCATGAAATGAATTACACAGGGTGTTATAATTTTAGTGTTGTTTTTATATAAGGGTCTGTGTCCAGCTACTAATAAAGTTTCAAAATTCCCAGCCGTATTACACAACCGTTCGCTTATCGCATGTTAATGTACAGTCATCTTTCCACAAGTCAGTGTCTGAAACGCGCAATCAGAACACGGTTTCGTGTTTTCAGTCATTTTGGTAAGCTATCAACAAGATCGACCAAAAGGAAGTTATGGGGGGCGTATGAGAAGGAGAGCTGAAGACGTGTAGCAGACAAAACATCGGAAAGTGACGGTTCATAGCCGAGAAACTTAAACGACATCCCCGGGCGACATCCCAACGAAGCTATAGCTACCAGGAATATTTCCCATGTCCTTGCACAGATGTTTTTGTATACTATATTGAACCATTATATGTCAGATTTAACTACCGTTTTTTACCTGAGCAGCTTTCTCGTGGATAAACCGAAACAGCAGCAAGCTTTGCACTCTTCGCAGCAAACAACTTCACAATACTTCGGATCCTAACTCGGATCCTAACTCGAGCCGTAGTTTAACGTGGCTCGGATATTTCAGCTATGTTCTTCTTCCTTCCGGCCGCGGTCTGGTCAATAAATGACGTATTTGAACACAATAACAAATATGTATGTCCCTATATATCCCTATAAAGCAAAGGCAAAACAATATCAAAGCGCTTGTACGTGTAAGATCGCGCAATTCTAGGTATGCGAGTATCCAGTTTTCTTCTTATAAGACTGATTACAAAATATGTTTTCTAGGAAAAATAGGAAATGAAAAGGTATAAATACCTCCTTTTATCACAATAACTTCCTGTCTCGGAAAGTTTACTGCTATTGGATATCTCATGGCGCTTTGTAATACTGGGATAGTGTATGCATACTTAAACGCTATAAGATGTTAAATAACTCGCTATAAACTGGCTCGGATATTTCAGCTATTTTCGTCCTTTCGGTTAGGTCAATCAGGAGTGAGATCACATGAGCGGCGTGCCTGTAAAGTTTGCTGTTGGATAGCTAATTAAGTGCTCGTCCACTATAAACAGTGTTAAACTTTCATTTTTTTACATGACGCGGCGTTTCTGGGAATAAAAGTCACACCAATCTAGTTATACAAAATGTACATGTATGATTATCGTCTTTCTCTTCCTGATATATGTTTTCTTGGAAAAAAAGGGGACATTAAATTGCCTACATATTAATATCATAATATTAAGTTCCTGTCTCGGAAACTAGAGCTATTTTAAAAGATACAAAGATCACAATGGTCACAAAAATCCAATTTTAATCCTTGCAATGGACATAAAGGACGATTTAGTTTAATTCTTAGATGGGCAGGCTAAATTAATCTGCGTTCGCCTGGCGCGGCCGGTCAGTGAATTATTATTCCTACAAGACATACAGCGAGTAGAACATCGCGAAGAAGCGACGTCGGTATTTAGGCGAAAGCTTCCTAAATCAGGCAGAGAACCACAGCAAAATAAAGTTAGAGCATTCAAAACATACCAGAATGGTGCTAGAAGCGAGAAAATCCGATAATTTCTTGTCAGTGATTCTAAAGAGACCCAACAACTAACTTGGTCCGAAGAAGAACCTTCGTCACGGTCCATTTCCACTGCGTACTTTTAGACATTGAGAGAGATATTGAGCCGCACGATTCCAAAATCGTAAAAATACACAAGACAAATAGATTATTTACATGTGTGAACAATGTGAGACATTTCGGAGCACTCAGCTCCCCAGGATTGAATGGAATGTGCTTTATTTTTTACGGCGATCGCGTAAACTTGAAAAACGGCACGTAAACGGCGGCAGTCGTTTTTCAAGTTTGTAGGGTTGCGTGACACTTCGCGACATAGCCCCTTTAATTAAAACCCCGCTTCTTCGGTTCTGACTATCACCCCGCATTGATAATCAAAGTGCCCTCTGGGTTATCTCCTGTAAGTTTTTCCCATCATGCAATGCTGTCATATTATGTCCGAATGTTGTTTTTGATGTTGCAATGGACATTAAGGTTATAGTGCGTGGTTTCTTGAGTTCAGTTTCTTTTTTGACAATTTTGTTTGTATGTAATTGGTCATGGTTATGCAGTCCTCTTGTCTTGTGTCTGGAGCAAATTTCAGTACTTTTAACTCGTCTGCATTTTCACCTGGTTTATTATCAAGAGCTACATACAAACATTGTGTTACTGTTGCCTTCCCTAAACCCGCGCCACTACTTAAAAAGTGTCAATTGCTTCTCGTCGTTTTTAACAGAGAGTAACATATGGTAAAAAAAACCTCCATTTGTTCTCTGTTCAAAGAATGAACAAGTTCTTTATAACTGTTATCATCCATACGATTAATTACCAGCTTTCATTATCATTTGCTGTAGACTGAAAAAATTCCAGCATTACTTAAAAGATTGTTCCCTTGGTGATTGTTATCTAAACATGGGTTAAAACAACCAAACAGTTCACTGTATTGTGTTTCTTCACTTCTATCCTGCTCATCGTTATGTCGAGCAGACGGAGCTACAGTATCTAACTGATCACGTTCCTTATTTTCAGGATCTCCCATGGCTTTTTCTTAAGAGTTCTCCTTTCTTTCCTTTCGAATATAACATGTTTTACTTGCTGAAATCTTATTTTTACATGGGATAAGCATCAAGAGCTCTCTGCAATTAATCTTCAGCATCCTTTTTATTAAACATAACTAAATGAATGATTTAGCCTTCATTCTGCGAAAAAGTTTCATTCGGCCTCCTTTCAAGTAAAATTCTTTACAACTTTGTTCTCTGTTTTCATTATTGGGATCATCATCAATCTTATCGTCAAAATCTGTTTCAGGTGGAAATCTAGTTCTTGTAAACTTACTCAGTGTTCATCCCCTCAGCTTATGTTTTAATGTCACTGTTAACAAAATACCAGATATATTAAAACCATCGATAGGAAAAATCTTAGGACTATGCGCACCACAATTATTTCTTTAAGCAGAGACTAAATTGGGCACGAATCTTCTGACCAAAATGACCAAAATGAGGTCTAAAAAAGTAAAAAACAAAAATGAACTAAAACCCCCGAACCTCACTGAAATCTAACTGTTTGACACTGGTTTGTTTGACCTGGAAAATCAACCTGATGACAGTATTGCAAAACTCTGCTTAACCATTTCTAATGATATGGCTTAAGAATAAAAACAGGTTTGTTTAGTAAGATTAATTCTTTCTGTAGAAACTTCAATATTGAGAAGACTGCGATAAACTTAAGCATCCCATCTTTTTTCTTGTCAAAGGCAAAACAGAATATTTTTACACGTCTAAAAATCACCAACTCAATCTAATTAATGCAAATAAAAAAAAACATAAATTTTATTCGATCTTTAAAAGTGAAACGAAATACTCCGATTTAATTAACCATATCCTGAACATAGAAAAATTTCTTCTAAATTCAGTATAGGAAATCATACCTTAAGAATTGAAAATGGTCGAATTACAAATCCTAAAACTCCTGAACACCTTTAGTTAGAATTTGCACCCACTGTACACTTAATTCAGTTGATACGTTTATTTCACTGTATGCACTGTATGTTATATGATGAGCTACGAAATCCTTTTTTTGACAATATTATTAAACAAAATAGATTTGGATTATCATGAGGTTTATGTTTTTTTGATACTGATCAACATATTAGCAGGCTAACTGCTGCTTTTGTCACTCAAGCAATGAAAACAAGAACAAATAGTACTTGTGATTGTTTTACAATTAATAAATGAATTTAATTTAATTTAATTAATTAATTTTTTATTCTAGATTTCTTTATTGTAATTTAAGTAATTTTAATTTCCTTACTTATTGTAATTGGCTCGGTAATACCATGTATTTAGAAATGGGAATACTGAAATAAAATTGTTGCCAGTGTTGTTGTATCGTTTGACATTTTGAGCCTAATATAATTTTGACAAGCGTAGGTTTGAGCCTTAAAAATTAACAAAAATTGAACAAAAATCAAAGACCAACCGGCAAAATACAATTGAATTACTATGAAACTTACAGAAAATATTGTACTTAGTTTGAAGTTTATAAGAGTGTAATAATTTTGTAAATCGCATTTAAAATTGCGAAGATAAACGAGAAACATTGAAATTACTTGAGTCTAAATTCCGAGTGATTGCGATGGCATCTAGAAAAATCAAAACTATTACGATAAACTATGATCTATGGCAAACAAAATACCTAAAAATTAGAAAATTTTGTTAGGCCGATTTTTAGTAAATCAGAAAAACATTTCCAACTTGCGATTTTGCATGTGTATGAGCACATCCATAAGTTCCTCAATTAAGCTTATAAAATTTTAATTTCTCAATCTCAAATTTACGTCAAAATGCGTGTTTAGTGTGTGAGATGAAACTGTGAAAGTTTGAAAGCGTTTCTCGTTTTAGTTTTGGAGATTCGATTTTTTATAGAAAACCATAGTTTTTTGACTGATTCCTTGATATTCTAGTTTTAGCGCTTTTCTACATATTTAAAAAACCGCGGGATAGATTTTTTTAAAACTTTTATGGTCGGTTTTTTATAATATCAACAACATTGTCTCCAAGTTTCATCTTGATTGAAACATTGCAACATGGTCAAATAAAATAATAAAGTTCACCTAAAACGCGATTGAGACTTTGTGTTTTGATTGCACGGTTGAAGGCGTACGTCGCAAAGACCCTTTAATTAATTCAGGTGAAGTGTAACGCATTTCTGCGTGTTGAGAATTATGCAAATCGCGTTGACTTCTTTCTTTTCCCTACAATTCAAAATGTATAGAGTGTCCAGTGCACGTCAAATGCGAATAAAAAACCTGCTTTCAAATAAACGTCCCACTGAAATTCGTGGGAATGATAAAAGTAACGTGGAACACAGCCCCTAACGTTACTCCACAAAACATGATGGTCACGCAGAAATGCGTTGCGCGTCACCTGAATTAATTAATTAAAGCGTCTTTGTGCGCCTTCAACCGTGCAATCAAAGCACAAAGTCTCAATCGCGTTTTTGGGTGAACTTTACTATTTAATTTGACCATGTTGCAATGTTTCAATCAAGATGAAACTTCGAGACAATGTTCTTCATATTACAAAGAAACGACTATAAAGGTTTAAAAAAAATCTATCTCGCGGTTTTTTAAATATATAGAAAAGCGCTTAAACTTCAATATCAAGGACTCAGTCAAAAAACTACGGTTTCCTATAGAAAATCGAATCTCCAAAACTAAAACGAGAAACGCTTTCAAACTTTCACAGTTTCATCTCATACTCTTAACACACATTTTGGCGTAAATTTCAGATTGAGAAATTAAACTTTTATTAGCTTAATTGAGGAACTTATGGATGTGCTCATACACATGCAAAATCACAAGTTCGAAATGTTTTTCTGATTTACTCAAAATCGGCTTGACAAAATTTTCTAAATTTTAGGTATTTTGTTTGCCATAGATCATAGTTTATCGTAATAGTTTTGATTTTTCTAGATGCCATCGCAATCGCTCGGAATTTAGACTCAAGTAATTTCAATGTTTCTCATTTATCTCCGCAATTTTAGATGCGATTTACAAAATTGTTACACTCTTATAAACTTCAAACTATGTACAATATTTTGTGTAAGTTTCATAGTAATTCAATAAAGGAAAGTTAGTTAAACGGCCGCTCAAAAATGTTCGGTGCGGCTACACGGAAACTGGAGGGAAACACCTTAATCCTGGCACCGTGCACTGTACGATGACTCACTAAAAATAAAATACTGTCGCTTAAAACAGTCCCTTGATAAAAAAAAATTCTTTTATTCACATCTTACAAAAGCGTTCGTGAAAATTGTTTCTGATCGCTTTTACAAGCACACTTATTGAAAAGTTCTATATTTGTTTGTCAACCTACAAGGAAATTGAAAGCACTAGTTTCTGTCCCGACAGAAATATCGTGTTTTCATGAATATGGCCAGGAGCTTGCTTTAGCTTGCTTTATCATTCGAAAATAGGAAGAAAAAATAGCCAAAAGTGATGAACGCAGAAAAATATGAATTTAAAAAGCTAGACAAAATAACGACAAAATTCCACCAGAATCGAATCGAAACTTTGAATATTTCTTGACCGCATGTCACGTAATCAAACTACTGCTTCTGTTTTTCTCCTTGAGAATCTTTTAATCCAATTTAGTTGTATATTTGGTGACATTTGGCGATGTAACATGGAAATTAACAAACATGTTATTTCAACAAAACTTCATTGTAAACGTACAGCATACGATCGCATACACTGCATTCTCAGTGAGCAATGTCAGCTTACCTCAAACCCCGGGGGGGTACCCAACAAAGTTTTGTACGGGGATGCTCCGCCCCAAGGTCCAAACCCTTACCCTTTCACATACCGATTTTGACAGGAAAAGGTACCCCTTTCATATACCTTCCAATGAAAATGGTACCCCTTTCATATACCTTGAAAATGATACCCCTTTCATATAGCCTTGACTTGCGTCTGTTTGATGTATTTTGAAAGGCGCTTTTTATAATACTTAAATGGCAGATTTTCCTACCCTTTTTTATACTTCAACTTGTGTTTTCCCTACCTTTTCCTATACTTTGTGAAATCCCTACCCTTTCATATACTTCAACCCGTGAAATCCCTACCCTTTCATATACCTCCAGCCTCAAAAAGGTACCCCTTTCGGGCGGAGCATCCCCGTATAGCCCATTATAGGGAGTACCCCCCCCCCCCCCGGCCTCAAACTCTCTTTTCCCTTTCTTAAAACGTAGTGCTATAACAAAAATAATACCAAATGTCCTGAAGCAACCAGTTTGACAAACCAGACTGGACAAACATTAAACGCATCGTAAAGGATATTAGCCAAGCGCGCTTGTAGCGTGCCAAATATCTGACCAAAGTCTACATTAGGTGAGATACGATTACATTACGTTACACTTTTTGACGCTCGATACAATGAAATATATGCTGCAACATGTTCCCAAAAAAAACATAGAATTCATAATCGTACGCCTTAAAAATCATCGCTATGAAAAAGAGATATTAAACAGTAGGAATGTTACCTAACTGAAAAAAAAAAATTTGTCAGGCCACAAACGTGCGCTCGCTAAACAGCTTTAAAAACATATGCTTCGACTCGTGTGTTCTGACATATGATGATAGCATCTAACAAAAATGCGAGAAATTTTGCTAAAAAATTATGCAATAAAAATGCAACAAGAATGTCCCCACAGATTCACTAAAAAGTCTATTAATAGTATCTAACAAAAATCTTAGTTAACTAAATCATCAACGTATGAATATATCGCTTTGTCAGGCCACAAACATGATCAAACATGCGCTCGCTAAACCGCTTTCAAAAATGTGCCACTCGACTCTTGTGTTATTATTTATAACATCTTGCTAACAAATATGCACTAGGAATGTCCCCACAAATTCACTAAAAAGTCTATTAATAGTATCTAACGCATTTTTTGCTAACAAAAATGCATAAAGAATGCATGTTAGCCCACATAAACTCCTGTAAGTTAAACATTAATTTACAGGAGAAAAAATCGTATGAAGTCGCTCGAAGCAAGATTTTATCCCTTTAAGGTGGCCCGCGGCTATTTAATGGCGCGGAGGCTCCCATTTATAAATCGAATTTTCGGCATGTAAGCGATTTTTGCAAGTTTTGGTAGGGCGATATTAAGGTTACAGTGTACCTTCGGGGGTGTCTCCAGTATAACAGCTCTAGCGTCTTAAGATTACACTTAATATACCTAAACCCAAATATCAAATTAAAGCTTATAGAGCTGACTATCTAAATATGGAAACCATTTGGTAACAAAATGAATTGTCGAATTTTTTACGACGTCTAAATTCGAACGTCCGAATCAGCTTTAAAACGCTATAACTCAAAGCGATTATTGTATTTTGCTAATTTGATTTGTTCTCGAGTTTCCGGACACGAAGCGCTAAAAAAACGTGTCGGCGATTTCCCATATTCAATTGCAGTGAAAAGTTACAGAATATTTTCGAAAAAGGGAAAAAAAAAATTGGAATGATCGCACGGAAATGGCTCTTGACGAAAATTTTTTCGGAAATAAGAAATTCGCCGAAACGTTTTTGTTGATTATATGTTAGCCTAGCTTCTGTCCAAATTTGAGGAAAATCGAACAAATTCCCTTTGAGTTGTAGCTCTTTAAAGTGTCCCCAACAAGCGAAAAATTAACTTTGAGAAAACAGCGCTTAAGGTGGTTCGATACAGTTTTCTGGAGACCATACCAACATTTTTCAATCGGCTTTTAAGCGGTCTTCTCCAAGTCAGATCAACGTGAAATTTTCACCACTAACTAGTTTTGAATTGAAGTTTGGTAAGATATATTTTCTGGTAAAATCGATATTACCATGACGACGATAAACAAGAAAATTAGAAATCAGTAAAAGTGAAATTTAGCGCGTTTAAGATTTCGCATTGAAAATCCCACATAGACATCTTAAAATATGGTATATGGCATATATATTTTGCAAGAATAAAAAAATTCTGTATGTTTGAATTAAAATAAATCGCAATAATATTTCAAACCTTGCTATTTGTGTACTGGTAATAAATTGATCGAGAGATTAACACTGGTTTTGTGAAATCACTTAATGATAATGTCAAAAAGTAGCTTGATGTTATGTTTGTAAACCATGAAAGTTTTGTTTATTTTCACTTTTGCGATCTTGAGAACTACCTTTTTTCCTAGCATCGCATCATGTGCAATTTTTGGGTAATTTTCGATTTTAATGGCTTTTGCAAAAATCTGAGAAACGGCTCGATGGATTTTTTTAAAACATTCGCTGTGCATGCTTACTGATGTGCAAAATATTATTTGAAAGTTTCATTGGCATTGATTCACTGGAACGCCTTTAAATTTAAAGATGAAGACGACGTACGAACCAGCCGAAAAAATGGCGTTACAAATTTACTTTTTTAAGTTATTCTCAGTAATGAATTCAAATCAATGCGCACTACATTCTTCCGTGATTAAAACATTGCAATGTACGCTCGTTGATGCAAATTTCTTTGCATCTGTTTTCTTTTGCGTTCAAAACGCCTGCTGTAAAAAGGTTTTCAAAACGCAAAAGGGCATTTATTGCTCATAATAACTCTAAAAAGAGACTTAAGGGAATCTGGAAAGTAGCAAGGAGAGTAATAAGGTACAATTATGCTCAAATATAGATAATAATAGATGCACAGCAGATCACAACGAAAGTATAAATCACGGAGGAATGCAACGCGCATTGATTTGAAATCATTATTAAGCATAACTTAAAAAAGTAAATTTGTAACGCCATTTTTTCGGCTGGTTCGTACGTCGTCTTCATCTTTAAATTTAAAGGCGTTCCAGTGAATCAATGCCAATGAAACTCTCAGATAATATTTCGCACATCGGTAAGCATGCACAGTGAATGTTTTAAAAAAATCCATCGAGCCGTTTCTCAGATTTTTGCAAAAGCCATTAAAATCGAAAATTACCCAAAAATTGCACATGATGCGATGCTAGGAAAAAAGGTAGTTCTCAAGATCGCAAAAGAGAAAGTAAACAAAACTTTCAAAGTTTACAAACATAACATCAAGCTACTTTTTGACATTATCATTAAGTAATTTCACAAAACCAGTGTTATTCTCTCGATCAATTTAACACCAGTACACAAATAGTAAGGTTTGAAATGTTATTGCGATTTATTTTAATTCAAACCTACAGAATTTTTTTATTCTTGCAAAATATATATGCCATACACCATATTTTAAGATGCCTATGTGGGATTTTCAATGCGAAATCTTAAACGCGCTAAATTTCACTTTTACTGATTTCTAATTTTCTTGTTTATCGTCGTCATGGTAATATCGATTTTACCAGAAAATATATCTTGCCTAACTTCAATTCAAAATCAGTTAGTGGTGAAAATTTCACGTTGATCTGACTTGGAGAAGGCCGCTTAAAAGCCAATTGAAAAATGTTGGTATGGTCTCCAGAAAACTGTATCGAACCACCTTAAAAAAAACATATCGCTTCATAAACAAATTCCGCCCACAAAAGTTATACCGTCATTTCTCCGTCAATTTTCACTATTTTTCGATAATTTTTTTTTGGATGAAAGTTCATTCTGTAAACTTTATTTTGACGCCAAAAAAAAAATTTTCGATAAATTTTCGATCTGAAGGTACACTGTAACCTTAAAAGGAGTCTTAAAATTATACAGGACTTTAAATTTTAGTGCATCTAAGATAAGCGATTAAAAGTTACAAGCGTTTTAGAAAACCCCGTTTTTTAAGAAAACGCGAATATTTTCATAACACGACGACAGATTTTTTTCTAATTAAGCTCAATAAGTTCCAAGACTTCAAGCTTTACTGTGAGCAATTTTCCACAAAATCGGCTGGACAGAAATTGCTGCACAGTCGAATACTGAATTTAAGCTTGCAAATGTTATGCTTGCGTATTTGCCTCAGCTGTTGCACCCTATTACTTGAAAGCTTGATGCAACCGAAAGCTTTCAGTATATGTACAAATTTTTCGGTTGCATCAAGCTTTCGAGTAATGGAGTGTTTTCACGTGACTTCACGGCGGCCATGTTGGTGTCCCAAAACAATAAAACGGCGGCCATATTGGTGTCCCAAGCTAATCCTGTGGGGATTGAACTCCTTTCTAATGCAAACAATTTGTTTTGTTCAAATACATTAGCATAGCTGCCGACCACGTGAGTGAAAACACTCTATAGGGTGCGATTGTAGCCTTATTTTAGAGTTCTTGCAACAGCTGAGGCAAATACGCAAGCATAACATTTGCAAGCTCAAATTCAGTATTCGAAAATTGCTCACAGTAAAGCTTGAAGTCTTGGAACTTATTGAGCTTAATTAGAAAAAAAATTTGTCGTCGTGTTATGAAAATATTCGCGTTTTCTTAAAAAACGGGGTTTTCCAAAAACGCTTGTAACTTTTAATCACTTATCTTGGATGCACTAAAATTTAAACTCCTGTATAATTTCAAGACTTCTTTATCGCCCTACCAAAACTTGCAAAAATTGGTCAACGCTTACATGCCGAAAATTCGATTTATAAAAGGGAGCCTCCGCGCCATTAAATAGCCGCGGGCCAGCTTAAGTTCTTCTTTTTCCACTAAAGCGGCTTCGCATCATACGCGCCCGCGAAACATTCCGCTAGCCATGACCACGAAAAATGACGGGCATGGCTCTATGACAAGGCTGATACTACGTAGAACATTTAACGCGACAACGACATGATAGAGCCCAAACTGAAAGCCAAAATGAAACCGTGGACAGCTGTTTCGAAACAGCTGGACGAAACAGCTGTCCATGGCTGTCCATGGCTGTCCATGAAAGCGAAACAGCTGTCCATGGCTGCCACTGCCAGGGTGATATGGCTGTGCGCATGCGTAAGGTACTGGCCAGACCGCGGGGTTGGTGTTTAAGTGTGTCACTTGCTTTTTTCGTGTCCACGGTTGCATTTTGGCTTTCAGTTTGGGCTCTATCATGTCGTTGTCTCGTTAAATGTTCTACGTAGTATCAGCCTGGCTTCTGTTTGATATCTCTATTTTTGGCTGACTAGATCTTCTCCAGATCCTACGTACACCAGCAGCATTTTCGTTCGCGGTCCTTTGCTTCTTGTTTACTTTTTATGGCAATATGAGTATGGAGCTCCGCTAATAAAAGCAGTTATTCTCCATCTACATTTATGTCCGTTAGGTTATATTTTATACATTTCATTACTGGCATGTCTTCAGCCCTGGGTGGGGGGGGGGGGGGGTCTCCCCTATAAAAATAACGGGGGTGCTCGTCGGAATATTTCGAAAAACACCCTAAAAGGTACCAGAATCTCGTTTGATGGAAGTGGCTCAAAAGATATTTTTACCCCTAAGAAGTACCAAGTTTATACAACACAAGACATATTCTGTCATATTTTTTCAGTTCAATACCCTAAAATATACCGCGACAATTCTAACTATATACACTTAAGATTTCAGCACCCTAAGCGGTAGCAATCTACACAAACTTATTGTGACTCCTGAAAGGTACGACGAGCATCCCTGTCATTTTCATATCGGAGTCCCCCCCCCCCCCACCCGGGAATCTTCAGTCGTATCAACGATACCTTAAAGCTGTACGGGACACATTTGACCAGAAACCGGAACATACTATAAGGAACTATTAATTATTATTATAAAGCACATAGTTTTTTAGGCACTGAGCTGCAGGAAGGCTACGTTCTTACTTTCTGAGTACAGAGAACAGAGTATGCATGAGATTATTGACAAAGCTAAGAGGGAAGAGGCGATAAGTTGATAACATATGGCGATGCAACATTCTTAAATAAAAAGAGCAGAGATATTTAATTTTCTAAAAAAGATTGTAGGAATTGTAGCGGGAGCTGTGTAGAGGTCATGCAGTCGATCAAGTGTTTAACTATAACAGCGTTATAGTGTTGTAGGCCCAATCTAGTCAGTTACAATTTCTGTCATCTGAACTGATCACTGATTTCTGACCTTCTGTGAAATTTCCCATGGTCGACAAAAGGTATCGGATCGGGCTTGAAGACCGTACTTTTTTTTAAACCCTTCGTAAATAACCTTTTTTGGTTTTATTTATGTCTTTTTACGTTAAAGGACAGGAGAATAATGCCCCGATTAACGCAGAATCGAATTTCCTATGTTGTTAATATGTCGATTATTTACAACTTTAACCTAACGTGACATACTGTCACATAATCCTTGATCAGTTCACGGCGGCCATGCGCTGGAAGGAAAGATGTCTGCAAAGTACTCGTGGGATTTTATCGTCTCGAAACCGATATGGCTTTCGAGCGGCACCGAAACCGTATTCCGATTAATAATGTACAGACGGTGGAATTTGATAATATTTTCTGTTTTAGGCCTGAAGGCGAAGGGGTTACTCTGCAAATAGGCCATTTGCACGATGGCGTCATTTGACTACAACTACCAGAATTCATTTCGTTTTCCTTTCTTATTTAAATTTTATAATCCCAGTGAGGTTTAAATAACAATGGCCCTAATTTGCACTACAAAACAAAAAACTAAAGGATTGTGGTAGTTGTAGTCATGTGACGTCATCGTGCAAATGGCCTATTGTTGAGTGGTGGTGTGCTGCTGGGACTCTGAGACCCTTTACCTATACTAGACCATTTTAACTGAATTTTGCAACCCTATTCTAGACTAAACGCTGAAAAACCCTACCCTATCCTAGACCTTTTCCAGATTCGCTATTTTCCAGAAACTCGTTCACTATCACAGTTACATGTATTACTGAACAGGGATCAGTAAAAATGCCGTACTGCCCGCCGTACCAATTTTAAAATGTCATTTGCCAGTAAACCTTATCTAGACTAAATTCTTCACGCAACTGATAAGTTTCGCGGAAAATGATACCCTATATATTCTAGACCAAAAATCTCTTATAACTATACCCTATCCCAGACTAAACCCCCCCGAAGGAACTGGCAACAAAGTATGGTCTTGAGTCATTTGAGCTAAAACTCATTTCATAATGGCCATAAGAAATATAAAGCAGAACATTTTGCAATAACAACTGACGGACAATGACAACTATAAAACTGAGGTATAAAACAAAAATTAGCCAAGCAAGTAAGGGTTTAACACAGATTTAATTTGGAAAATATAACTTAATTTTTTTTTTCTTCAATCAAAGGGCTCTTAAAGCCATCTCGTTAATGCGATAGAACGTGAGGTTAATAAAAAAGAATTGATAGTGAATATGGTAAAGATGTTATTTGTTTTATGTAGTTTGCTGTAATATAAGTTAACCGTTTTGAAATGTCGATTAATAGAGTGTTTTCACTCACGTGGTATGCAGGTATGTTAATTTACCTGAACAAAACAAAGTGTTTGCATTAGAAAAGAGTTCAATCCCCACAGGATTAGCTTGGGACACCAATATGGCCGCCATTTATTGTTTTGGGACACCAACATGGCCGCCGTGACGTCATGTGAAAACACTCCATAGGGAATACGAAAAGGTTGAGTTGGATATCGATGTGATCGAAAAGATTGGGTGGCTTGGTTAGGTAAATATGGTAAAGATGTTTTAGTTAATATGTAAAGGTGTATTTTTTGGCGGGAAAAGTAGCATAACTTTGGAATGGGTTTGACGTGTATGTCTTGGCGGGTGTTTTATTTGTGACAGTTGGGTTAAATGTATAATTTAATTTGTTTAAAAATTGTGTGTTTTAGATTTATAGGAGGTATAGCATAGAGATGGAGTATTGAATGGCTTTGTGGGTACATGGGGTGGGATAAGACGAGGCGACTTGCTGTGTGTGTATTATAGCATGATGAGACCCTATCCCAGACTAAACTGCCTGAAAACCATCCCTTCACAGCGCCACATACCTATATAGCTCATATATTGGAGTACCCCCCCCCCCGCCCCCCAGGAATAACCGAAATGAAATCAAGAGAAATGGAAAAAACTGAGACCTTTCGGAGTACACAGCACGGCAGAATTGAAGGATTTTGCCCAATTCCACGGCGATAGCGCGAATTTGTTTGATGTCGGCCCGACGTTTTTGCCTGTGTGACATATCTCACGGCATAGCCCTTTAAACAGTGGCTGAAACTGAGGTACAAGGTCACTAGACGAGGTGCCACGGGGTAAGGAGACGCACTATAATCTATGATTACTACTAGTTGTAATTAGACAACAATTTACCGTATTGAACGTTTAAATTTTAAAAACGCTGTTTTGAACTCCATACAACGCCTTTATAGCGCTCAAATTATCAAAAAATTATTATTGTAAAAAATATTATTGTAACGCGACATCGCTTACTTCAAAGAGTCACGTTTCACTCGTACCGCTTACGTAAATCATTAATTATTAAACTTGTTCCTGAGTACGTTTGGTCTGGTCTTGGTCCGGTCTCGAAATCTCGGCCGTTTTTGTTTTAAGTCTCAAAGTCTCGTTTGGCTGGTGCTTTTTCTGTCTCGGAGTCTCGGATTTTTTTCCTCAAGGTCTCGGAGTCTCGGATACTTTTGTCAAGCATTCTCATTCTTCATCCTTATTTGTTGTTTGATAGGTGAATCGGATATTTTTAGCACTGAGTCTCGGCTCGGTTTTTTCCCGCATTGGGTCTCGGGCTCAGATTTTATATTAAACGTAGCTGCGGTCGCGGTCTCGGATTTTGAAACAAGGGTCTCGGCGTCTCGGCGAGTCTCGGATTTACCATTCGCCACCCCTTATGCTTGAACTTAAAGTATTGTCGAAACTTACTTACCTTCTTGGAGCCTACTGTCACGTAATGCCAAAAAATATCTTCAAAGTGCTGATTTAAAAAATTAAAAAGATTCACCGTAGCTAATGGAACCCGCTAAGCTGGAAACTATTCAAGTGCGGGCAAAGTTATGGCAAATCAGTGAAAGAATTGAGCTACATTAAATCAACTTTCATTGAAAAACACAACGCATGCACAGTCAAACCTCTATTAAGCGGTCACCTTCTGGGAATAGCCAACTGACCGCTTAATAGAGGTGTTCTAAATATAGCAAAATAATTGGCAGAAATTGAACTAGAATGCGAAATGATGGTCACATGATGTACATTTTATTGTTAACACCAACTATAACGCAAAATATCGTCATTTAGCTTCAAGTCGCTGTTTATATTACACGACAAACACGCTGATACGCGGGAACCAGATTTCCAATTAGGAGTTTCCTCAGATAGAAACACGGCGCACTTTGGTCTGTTGCATACGGGCTCTTAACTTGACAGATCAAACCAATATACCGTATGTATTCGATTAAGCGCCCTGGACGCTTATTACATTTTTGGACCTTGAGAGTGGGCGCTTATTCGAGGTGGGCGCTTAATCGAGGCTGTGCGCTTATTATATTTTCACCATTTTCAGCAAGTAGTAAGTTTATTTTGCAACAAAACAATAAATAATAACAAAACCAAAGCAGAATTGCAACTGTTCATTGAAAGTTTCTTTAAAATACTTCGGAAAACTCGGTCTTCGGCGAAGTCTCTTAGTAGTACTTAGTCAATTTCAATCTCATTGTCACTAAAGTCAATTAGCGAACTCTCTGGTGCTGCCTCCTGGAGGGGTGGGGTGGGCGCTTATTCGAGGCTGGGCGCTTATTAACTTTTCCTGCCTACAGGGTGGGCGCTTATTCGAGGTGGGCGCTTATTCGAGGTTGGGCGCTTAATCGAATAAATACGGTATTTAGTTTCACAGAAGACATCTTTTCTGCGCGTTTAGTTCACATGGTAACAAATACGTAATGAACACAGGCAGTGTCTGTTCTTGACACCCACCAGGAATTTATCTGATTTTAAAATCAGATGATATTTTGGCAACATGCCGCTTGTTCCCATTCAGGGCGCGGTCTAATTCAAATCTTTGTGTGATAATGCAAGAGTGTCACTAAAGATCTTCCGGTTTGTGGACGACTACAAATCTTCAAATCATATCAGATCAAATCAAACGCGAACCGAAATGACTGAAATGACGCTGGGAATTATAACGGTGAATTATTTTATTAGAGGATACCATGTCTACATGACTGAGTGGGAACCAACATATGGAGATTTTTATCGACTCATGCGCGAGCCGAACAATATCGAGGATTCAAATGCTGTAGCAATCGTAGGACAAAAATCTGGTCAAGAGGAATCACTGCAAGTTATTGGTCATGTCCCAAAACTTATGTCCACATGGTTAAGCAAGTTTCTCAAGAGGCCTACGAACTGCGGAAAAGTCGTAATCAAGACGTCAATCAAGGGGAAACGAGTTAACAGAGGTTGTGGCTTTGGTCTCGAGGTTCCTTGCGAGTATCAATTTGAAGGTGACAATTTTTTATGTGGTTGGCTGCAACAGAAGCTGGTAAAAGAGGAATTTGACGTGCGCTGCGGTGAACCCACACAAGCCTATTAGCCCCATGCCAAACGTAATAACAGTATGCATTTTCACGCTAAATACACCCATCATGTTGTGTTTAAAGAGCTGTTAAAAGTAACTGGACATGCTAGTACCGTCTTGTCAAAAATACTGCATTGCAAAATAATTAGGTGACCGTTTAATAGAGGTGAAAAACAATAAAATTAACCAATTGGGAAGTCCAAACGGTGACCTCGTCCGCTTAATAGAGGTGTTTTCCGGGGATTTGATAAGTGACCGCTTAATAGAGGGTGACCGCTAATTAGAGGGCCGCTTAATAGAGGGTGACCTCTTAATAGTGGGTGACCGCTTAATAGAGGGCCGCTTAATAGTGGTTTGACGAAAATCATGCAACGAAGTCTTGATCACCCGTTTAGAAAAAATGCTTACCAGTACTCTCCTTTTAAAAACGTAGCTGTTTAAAAGCTATAAGCTATGTCAAAAACACATGTTACCTTTACATCAAGTAATATCACTTTACGCAAAAGCTGTAGGCGATAATTGAAAAAATTTCTATTTCTATTCAAGTCATTCAAGTGGCAGCAGATGCACCACAAATCAATTCCTACCAGTGATCAAAAAGTAAAACAGCTGGATTTAATACGCAGACGCCCATGCTATGAATGCAACTTTATATCTCGCAAGCCGATGGGGAAATAACTCTTACATTTCCTCTCATTCCTACTTTAAAATCGGACCATTTCTTAACATTAACAAAGTGCCCGCGCTAACTTTCAACATTCATACCTTCCTTAATATGTATTCAAACGCCATCAAACTTTGTGACTTTTCCTAAAATTTATCTGGCAACAATTTCATATGACAATTTTTGATCACGTGACTTGATGTTTCCATGGCAACAACATTTTGACAGCCATGTTTTTTGAAATTTGCATATTTATACCTTTGAATGAAGAAAAACAATGTTTATTGGTATACCTTCTGTATTTTTACGTAATTTAGCGTTTATTTATTGGTTTTCATTAATTTTGGGCGAATTTGGACGGTTTTTAAGAGGTTTTTTAAAACAAAATTCAGAAATCCAAGATGGCGGATCCAAGATGGCGGCCGCATAACTAATTAGCTAATAACTACGTCATATGACGTCATCATTCCATTATGTGGACCGCAAAGGAGACAGTTTTTCGACGTACTATGTACCCTCCAGGTTTCATTGTCGTAGTCTTAATGTTCTTAAAGTTACGAAGGGGGGGGCACAATGTGCCCCCCCCAGGCTTAGAAACTCAAAAAAGCCCAGGCTGAATAGGGTTAATGAGTCGAAATAATCGAAGAGAAGCATGCGAGGAATAATGAAAGAGGTGAGGGAAAAGGAGGGATTTCAATTGGGATTTCAATTTTCAATACCCACTCTTCCTTCCATCAAATTCTGCGAACGTTTTTAATTATTTTTCTTACCTCCTTTCATCGTTGACCCAGAGTAGAATTCGTTGCATCCTGTTGACAAGAATTTCATTGAAGTTCCGGGACAAGCTGTAACTCACCACTGTCCGATCATTCCCAGTTTTGTCGGTCGTGCGAACTCGGAAGCAGATGGTAAAGGCGTTGGTTATTTGCAAGCCATGATGAATGACATAGTCAGTTGTTCCACCGTTCGTAAAATAAAGGTCGTATGTACTGGCAGACAATCCTGTTGACGCATATAAAACGAAACATTGACCCAAAATATTGCAATTTTGTGAAAAACCTCATTTGAAACGATTTTTCTATGAAAACTACAGCATGCACTTTTTCTGTGTGATCAGGAACAAGACTTCTCTCCCGGATGATCTGAAAGATTACTAGCTGATACTACTGAGTTCAAATTACTACGTGTGTTAAGTGTTGACACCCCTGACGCTTTCCCTTTAAAAAATATTAATAGGCCCCGGTTTGGGAAGCATTCGTCTACCGCACGCTGCTGCATGTAAACGTCTCGGGAAGGGTATTTAGATGAACCTTCGCTGGGTATGTGCCGCTGGCTTCTCAGAGCCCGGCCCTAACCCATCAATTCCTGATCAAAACTTAGTCACTTTTTGTTTTAAATACCCCAAATCCCTACTAAAATAAATTACCCTACCCCTTCCCCCAAAACAAAGGAACAATAAATAAAAAATTACCAGAATTTTCTCACTCCCAAAAATGTGCGACCCCATTCTAGTAACTCTGCATAAAGCCGCGTCAGCTCTCAGTCTTAATACAAAGTAAAAAACAAAATTGTAATTTCTTCGAAACAGTAAAACTTAGACGCGATACAGCACTTTAAACGCAAATGCATCGATGTTTATAAACGCGAATTACCTGCGTTAGATATATGTTTATCATAACGATTTTGACACCTTTTGCGTTCGCGCCAATTACTTTGGGGATAAAAATTCGTCACACCCTCAAGTTTCCGTTTTCTGCTTTCATGCATGAGATCATGTTTCTCTCAGTGTGAAACTTAAAGTTTCCATCGACTCCAAAAAACACAAAGCGAAGGAGAAGAACATGCACATTCAGTTTCTTTTTGCACATTAACAGACCTAACTCTGTATTTATGGGTGAAATCGTTTCCTAAATCACTCACCCGACTGACTCACGCTGGTTCGATTCTTTATCGTTTCCAGTTCTTTTTTCAGCACGTTCATCTCTTCTAGAATCTTTTGGTTTGTTTCGCACGAATCGCATTGACCATTGCCATCCACAGACACCTTGATGACTGGACGACAGTGACACACCGTTGAAGATGGGTTGACCGTGCTGTTTGCGTCTCCGAACAGCACAAACAGAGCGGTTATCAGAAAGAATAAACTTCTTACCGACCTTGCCATCATCTTGAACAGGAAAAAGTGAAACGCTAGACTCCGGGATTTGTGTAATGTATTCCCGATAGGATAAATATATGACGTACCCAGCCGTGATTGACACAATATCCGCCAATCAAATCGTTTACATTTTATTTATTTTGGCCTTCGTCCTTGTAAGCACGCTTCTTATGCTTGTCCGGATCGCATCCGAGAAACAAGGGTTGCGTCTTCGAACAGCATAGACAGAGCGGTTATCAGTAAGAACCAACTTCTTCCCTTCATCTTGGAAATGAAAACGTTAAGAATGTATTCACGGATCAGAAACTATGACTTACTCAAGCATGGTTGATTAATTTTCGGCCAATCAAATCATTACGTTTTATTTATCTTGGCCTGTTACAGCAAGGTTACAGCTGTTTTTTTTAAGTTTTCAATACTTTTTTGAGTGACGACGTATTGTTCCAGCATGATTGATCGGATTACATCTCAGAAACACTGGGAAAAAACATGGTAGGTTGGAAAAGCAGGAATGGCGGAATTCGGAATACGGAATTCGGAATTCGGAATAACATAATGATATAAAATATAATTGTATAATTTTCACCAACAATAACAGCAACCACCCTAAATGCGAAACCGTGGTAGTTGCTAACAAGAGACTGCAAGGGAGGTACAAACATAACGTGACGAACGCGGGTCCTGAGAAGGGACACAAAACGCATAAGGCGATGTTCCAATAAAACCTTCCAATTTTTAAGTACAAAATCACGCAACAGTTTAAACAGCGCCCTCTTAGAACAAAATGGAAGAGTGATGTTTTAATAAAGTGATAAACAGAGAACTCTATCTAAAAACAGACACGCTGGCCGGGTAAAGCAACACTTAGCCTTGTCCAACTTTGTGAAGTTATAATCAGGCGATATAAATAACAGAAACAGAACCCACCTTCTCCAGAAACAACATCTGCGTGAGTTCTCTTTTTTGTTCCGTAGCTTGACATTGATTCCATTTTCAAAGTAGAGAGCTTTAGAACGCGAAACAACTCCTAGCTCCAGAGAAATGTCTGGTTTAATTACCTAACCGAAGAACTCTCGTAACCTGTCTAGATTTCATATCGAGGTTTGTTTGTTTAAATGGCGTCAGATAGAAAAGGTGATAACGGCGCAGGATAGGAAACAGTGGAGAAGGATCGTGGCCGACTGCCTTGCAGCCGGCTGAGTAGTAGTAACGGAAAAAATCCTCTAAATGTGAGAATAGATGACAATCTTTAACATTTAAGTTTCCCTGTTTCTTCGCAAGCTAAATCGAGATTAGGGCTATGAAAGGTGCTCTGGTAATTTGCACTCGAGTGCCGAGTGCACATTAATAAGATACCATTCCGTATTCCATAGTCCGTATTCCAAAAACGAGTAGACCTTACCCGCGTTCGTCACGTTATGTTTTTCCGTAAAAGCACTCAAAACACTCTGGAATCAATACTGCAATGGGTTAAAGACGCCACGAGTTCGACTGAGCTGTGTACAGCTTCTTGTTATACCTCCCTTGCAGTGTTAACTCTCGTAAGCAACTACCTCGGTTTTACATTTAGGGTGGTTGCTGTTCTTGTCGGTGAAAATTATAAAATTATATTCCGAATTCCGAATTACATATTCCGTATTCCACCATTCCTGATTTTCCAACCTACAGGAAAGAATAAATCAGCTTTAATTTCGTGGCAGACGTTAGTTTTTTTCTCTGGGGTCAACGTGGTAACTTCCCGCTATTTTTATTTTTTTGGTGAAAACATCTTTAGTTTTTATCTATTTTTTTGGCAACGAAAGTTGCGGGAAGATGTAATGCTGTTTATAGGCCGGGAGCAAGAAACACGCCGAGCTTATTTGAAAATGTTACGTTGTTTTGATGGGAATATTTAGCTTTAATTTTAGCTTGATTTTTCATCGACATTCCGAGTAGTGTTAGTGTTAAACGACATCAACAAAATATGCCTTTGTATTACAAAAATAAATAATAACACATGAATAACAGCTAGAATACAATAACTTGCGAGCCAGTAAGACAGCCAGTAAAGCATTTTGACTTTTTTGACTCTTACCATGCACATTTGGCTAAAAAGCCCAATCGCATATCCACATATTTTGCGTCATTTATAGCGGGTATTTTGAGAGGAATTTCTTTGCTGTCTAAGCAAGTGTGCTTGTTCCTCCTTCCTCAAGTTTCAAGCTTGAGTAAATAGAAAGTCCCGTGCCAAGGTTTTCGGATTATTTTGTGGTTGCCACACAATTGTCAAAATCACTTGATAGTATTTGGCTTAAATTACAATTACAAAAAACAACTAATACAGTAATAGTACCTCGAGACTGGAAAACTATTAAGTTGTGGCATGACACTAGAAAAATTTGAGCTGCCTTAATCAATTGTTATTGAGAATAAAACCTATAAATAAGACTAGTGTAACGGACTCGCACCAATACGTTTTTTTTTAAAAAAAAAAACATGCACATGATAGCTGGACAAAATCATGCAACAAAGTCTTGATTATTTAAAACAAAAATCACCAGTACTCTTCCTTTAAGGGGGCTCCGTTTTTATTTCAGGCGCATTTGTTTATGACGAAACGTTACAGCAATAATAAGACAGAATTCGATTTAAAAACGTAGCTGGTTAAAAGCTATAAGCTTCTTTTCAATAAAACACACGTTAGTTTTATATCATGTAATATCACTTTACACGAAAGCTGTTGGCAATAATCAAGGTTTGACTCAAGGCGCGAACTTGCGACATTGTCCCCCTCGCAGGACAATTTGTCCCTTAAAATTCAATGGCAGAGCCATAAATGTTCCCCAGGATCACAACTATCCTGTTGCGTTTTAAATAGAGACCAGACTGCTACTGTCCAGAAAATCGCTTATAAAAAGGACACAAGAAAAAAAAAAAAAAAAAAGAAAAAAAAAGAAAGTCTTTGATTCCAAAAACATTAAGAAACCAATTTATGCTGTTTGTACCATTGATATCGCTGTAAAAGGCTCTCTCGAATCGAGAAAATTTAGAAAAAGCCATGCGATTGAAAATCGCCCTATAATGCATTGCAAACTGAAACATCTGCTCGTCATGTATGCTATCGGATTGTGTCTCAAGGAAAATTCAAAATGGTGGATATCCGAGCAATTTTGTAAAATATCCAATCAAAATGGAGTTTTGAGAGGATACATGTCCTTCTAAGTAAGAAAAACTATTTCTATGCAGCACTGTAAGATCTTAGATGCTCATGACACAGCCAAGGCTTGACTTATATAGTTGTTGATCCTGTTGTTTTGCAGTTAACCCTCGGATGTACACGCACCCCCCACCCCCCCTATAATAGATAGCTGTTGATGTGTACTACAAGATGAGGTAAATATTATGGATTGTGGCTCTGCTGGGGTTCGCGACGTCATCAAAAGTTGCCGCCATCTTGGATATTGCCAAAAATTCATTTAAACGCAAAATGCGGAAATTGCAAATATTTTATGCTATAGTTGCAAAATAACATACATATACAATTAAACATTTTGATGCTTTTGGTAGCATTTTATGTTTTTTCACCGAAAAAAGGTGAAAAACACGCATTTTTAATTTTAAAAATGGCTTGACCTCATGCTACTTATGACGTCATATCTCGTTACCATAACAACCGGTTGTCGCCGAACTTTACCAAAACGTGTCTCAAGGATAAACGAACCGCCTACTGGAGACGGCATGTGCTAATCATAAATGATCTTGAAAATATCGGAGAAAAGCCTTAAAGGGGGGGGGGGGGATGGCATCCAGCCCCGCCCCCCATTGTACGACCGAGTGTTGAGTTCCTTTGTTCTGTATGATCAGCTGCTGCTTGCTTTATCATTAATCAGATACATGTATATTAAGTAACTTATAAGTAAACAGAGACAAATAACAAGATGTATGACTCTATTTAACTCAATTTGCTATTTTAATTTATGTTTCATTGTTTGCCATTACAGCTGTAAAAGTAGTGATTACATTTCATCTATTCCTTGAATTGCCTATAATTATCTACAGAACAGTGCCCTAGTCTGTTTAGATGATATTAAAAAATGAATTAATTTGAAAATAAACATTCAGTTTACAGTTTTTGTCCCTCTGAAATGAAAAATGTCCCCCGTTCCCAACTCATGAAATCATGGCTCAAACCCTATTCTATTCAAGTTGCAGCATATGCACCACAAATCAATTGCTTCCTGTGATAGAAAAGTAAAAAAAACTGAATTTATTAAGCAGACGCCGATGTTATGAATGCAACTTTATATCTCGCAAGCCGATGGGGAAATAACTCTTACATTTCCTCTCATTCCTACTTTAAAATCAGACCATTTCTTAACATTACCCCTCCCCCCATGGCACGACTTTGACAACTTGGAAATTTCACTTGCAGAGAGGACTATGTTCCAAATGTTCAGATCCGTGAGTTCTCCAAGGTAGTTTTGATTTACATCGAACCCTCCTCCGAAAGAATCTTGCTCTTGTCCAATGATAAGGATTCCGTTTGATTTCGTAACGTAGCCAGTCTTAAACCCGGACCCGCTTGATTTCAAGGCACCATCTTTGTAGGCTTTCCACGAGCCAGCTTTGTTCTCCCATGATGTACATATGTGATGCCAGGAACCATCGTTTACAGATATGCCAGTGTCTCTAAAAGAATAAAAATTTATTTCACAACTTTGAAAATAATAATCCTGCATATCTTTTGATTTGAATCATTGTATATCTTGTAACTTTTATTCTATTTTTACTTAGCTCTTTGTAGCCCCTGATGAAGGTTAGTTTTGCCTAACCGAAATATTGGGCAATAAAATACCCTTTATAGCTGTCCGATCATCCTTGCATTTAGTTTTAAGTTTTATTCAATACTGCTGATCCTGATCTACACCAAGATCTGGCTTCACTTCGCCGTGCTGTTTGTCCAAGTGGTCCTTGCTTTATTTGAGAGTTATCGGTCAACTGTCGGTCGAAATATCGGTCGGCGGTCAGTCGACAGTCGGCCGAGTGTCGTTGGAGATTTCGCTACATACAAAAAAGCCATTCCTTTCAGCCTAGCACTCCATTTACGACGTATTTGTTCTTCTTATCGCTGGATTCACGCTGTTCTTGTTACGAAACGCATTCGCAACAAAGCATTGCGTCACTAAGTTTACAGCTGATGGAAGGAGTGAGCGAGTGAGTGAGCGAATGACTCATTTGCATCTCTGTCTCCGTTGCCAATAACCCGTTCATTACGCATGCGCGTATTCACGGGTTAAAAATAGGAAAAGTCTATTAGAGGTTGGGTTCAACTTTTCTTTACGCCAGTGGATAAAAAGTCACAAAACGGGATGCTGGTGCAAAGAAGGACATGCTCTCATGTTTCATTTTGAGTAATTTTGACTCATAACTGACCAGAAAATGTCAAAAAACATGCACAGCTTTTCAATAATCACCACGTGTCAATGGGTAAAATAACGCCGTAAGGACAGCTAAATCAGTGGGTTTCCTTTTCTCTTACATCTCGGTCAAAAACAAACTCAACTGTTGTTTTTTGTACAAATCGTTCAACATTTCGGTCTTTTTTCTATTTTCTTTTTCTTTAGTGCTATTGGTAACGGAATGAAAACTGTAAAGACCGACAAACAACTCGACCGATACATCGACCGATATATCTATCGAGTATCTTCCGACTATCGATCGATGTTGACCGATTATTGAAGGATAACTCGGTCAAGTATCGACCGACTATCAACCGATATATCGACCGATATATCGACCGACACATCGGTCGAGGCTACCTACAGTAAACATGGTTACGTCTATAGGGGGAGAATCGAAAATGGATTACAAATCACTGAGTTTGCTTAGCTTGCGTAGCTAGCGGTTTTGCTGGAGCGCGAATTTCAGCATCGCGCGCGCCAACAAAACCGCCAGCTACGCAGGCTAAGTTTGCTTATATTTTTCCTTTAACGTTTTTCCCATTTTTGTAATTTGGTCTTCAGGCTCTAATGTCAATTTATATTTTATAAGTAGTATTTCTATCCATATCCATCAATCACTGTTCAGTGAGTCAAAATAAGTCGAAAAGGCGCATGCGAGGAAGAATGACAGAGGTGAGAAAAAAAGGGAGACTCCCGTTTACAATAGCCACTCACTCCCCATTTCCTCGAAATCTACGTACATTGTTTAATTATTTTTCTTACCTCACTTGCTCGTTGACCCAGAGAAGAATTTGTTGCATCTTGTTGACAAGAATTTCATTGAAGTTCCGGGACAAGCTATAACTCACCACTGTCCGATCATTCCCAGTTTTGTCGGTCGTGCGCACTCGGAAGCAGATGGTAAAAGCGTTGGTTATTTGCAAACCATGGTGAATGACGTAGTCATTTGTTCCACCGTTCGTAAAATAAAGGTCGTATGTACTGGTGGACAAGCCTGTTGACGCATATAAAACGAAACATTGACACAAAATATTGCAAACTTTGTGAAAAACCTCATTTGAAACGATTTTTCTATGCAAAGTACAGCATGTACTGTTTCAGTGTGGTCAGAAACGGGACCATTCTCTCCTGGATGATCTTGCAGATTACTGATACCGCTGAGTGCACATCACTAAGTGTGTTATTATTGTTTAATAATAAATTTATTGTTGAAGTGTTGACACCCTGACGCTTTACCTTTTAAAAAAATTAATAGGGAATAAGAGGGGAGCATGCGCCTACTGCACGCTGCTGCATGTAAACGTCTCGGGGAGGGTACTTGGTGATCTTCCGCTGGGTATGTGCCTCTGGCCGCCCAGAGCCCCTACTCCATTATTTCGTGATCCCAACTTAGTCACTTTTTGTTTTTAATCCCCCAAATCCCTACTAAGAATGATACCCCACTCCTCCCACCCAAAAAAAAGGAACAATAAATAAAAAATTGGCAAACTTTTCTTACTCCCAAAATCCCAAAAATTTGCGACCCCATTCTAATAACTTTGCATAAAGCCCCGTAAGAGCTTAGTCTTAATACAAAGTAAAAAAACATAATTGTGTTTTTTCTTTTTCGAAACAGTAAAAATAAGAGGCGATACACCACTTTAAACGCAAACTGATCCACGTTTATAAACACGAATTTCCTGCGTTACCATTTTCCCCCACGTTACCATTTTCCCCCACGAAGCTACCGATAGTTGCATGATATTAAGCTTCCAAAACCGTGTCGGAAACTTTTGATATCTTTTATGAATCATAACGATTTGAAAATAGCATACGGTTTTCTATCCGACCCCTTTGGCGTTCGCGCCAATTACTTTGGGGATAAATGTCAGTCACACCCTCGAGTTTCCGTTTTCTGCTTTCATGCATGAGATCATGTTTCTCTCAGTGTGAAACTAAAGCTTCCATCGCTGTCTCCAAAAACCACGAGGCGAAGGAGAAGAACATGCACATTCAGTTTCTTTTTTGCACATTCACTTAACCACAGACCTAATTCTGTATTTATGGATGCAATCGTTTTCTAACTCACTCACCCGGCTGAATTACACTGATTCGATTCTTTATCGTTTCCAGTTCTCTCTTCAACACGTTGACCTCTTCTAGAAGGTTTTGGTTTGTTTCGCACAAATCGCACTGACCATTGCCATCTACGGACACGTTAATGACTGGACGACAGTGACACACGGTTGAAGATGGGTTGACTGTGCTGTTTGCGTCTCCGAACAGCACGAACAGAGCGGTTATTAGAAAGAACAAACCTCTTGCCATCATCTTGAACAGGGAGAAACGCTAGACTCCGGGAATTGTGTAATGTATTCCCGAAGGGAAAAATATATGACGTACCCAGCAATGATTGACAAATCTTTTACATTTTATTTATCTTGGCCTTCGTGCATGTAAGCATGCTTCTCATACTTGTTCGGATCGCATCCAAGAAAGACAAGAAACAGTGGTTGCGTCTTCGAACAGCACGAACAGAGCGGTTATCAGTAAGAACAAACTTTTTCACATAATCTTGGAATATTCACGGATCGGAAACCATATGACGTTTCCAACCATGGTTCGGGCGGGGAAATGTAATGCTGTTTATAGGTAGGAATCCCCGGGTAGGGATCACGGTAACGTTGTTTCGATTGGAATATTTTAGCTTTAATTTTAGCATGATTTTTCATCGAGTATTGTTACGTAAGGGTTATCGGCCTGAAGCGAGGGGATATGTGATTTATTCCCCTCGTGCGTTGCCCGAGGGTAATGCACGAGGGGAATAAATCACATAACCCCGAGCTGATCGAAGGCCGATAAACGGATTATTTTTACATTTGGCGAGGATTCCTCAAGGGATGCAAAAATACACTGAAGAAAAATGCCTCCACTGTTCACCAGACCTTTCTTTTGTTTTCAACATTCCATGCTGGCACTGGTGGTATTACCAAGGTTCTCGGCTTTTTAATCATGTTAATTGAAGAAAAGAAAAGAAGAAGCGCGTGGAGTTGAAAAAATTGTTCCTTCTCAAGGATTTCAGCGATGTCAATTAAAAATGTTTTCAGGCAGAATATCCCATCTTCGTTATTGCTACAATTAAATGTTACATTCAAGCACAATGACTGCCGGCTTAGGTGATCTCAAAGTAAACCTACTCGGTTGAGTTTCCACATTATCGTAAACTGAACTTTCACACCTTTTCTTAGACTTCTCATTCCTTTACACGTCAATAATTTGGGACGGGGTCTACCCGGGTCTACCCCTTTTGGTTTTCTTGGTTGAAGCCGTTTAAAATTGATAAGTTCACCAACTCGCCTAGTTCTCCTGGTGAGTAACAATAATTTTCTGCGCCCACGCCGCGGTCACGCGCGTCCTTTATCGTCTTCTTGCTTGATCTTTTTTCGGCCTTTTTTTCCCTCAATTATAGTTGAAGGAAGAAAACATTCAACTTTCATAGGTTTTGATGTTCAAAGTGACATCGTTTGTCGGCGTTTGCAGTGTTTGTTCTGTATAACACGTGTCTTTGCCTGATTCAAGGAAAATTCAAAATGGTGGATATCCGACCAATTTTGTAAATTATCCAATCAAAATAGAGTTTTGAGAGGATACATCTCCTCCTAAGTAAGAAAAACTATTTCTGTGCAGCACTGTTAGATCTTAGATGCTCATGACACAGCCAAGGCTTGGCTTATATAGTTTGTTCATCCTCCCCCCAAACCCCCCCCCCCCCCCCCCCCCCCTTTTTGGGTTTTTGCGATGTTGCAATATTTCGGAAATATTTTACGTATAATCAATAGCTGTTGATGTGCTGTACAAGATAAGGTAAATATTATGGGTTGTGGCGCTGCCGGGGGTCCGTGACGTCATCCAAAATGGCCGCCAAAATTGACGCCATCTTCGATTTTGCCAAAAACTAAACGGAAAAATGCGGAAATAGCAAGTATGTTATGCTATAGTTGCAAAATAACATACAATTAAACATTTTGATGCTTTTGGTAGCATTTTATATGTTTTTTCACTGAAAAAAGGTGAAAAACGTTTTTTAATTAATAAATGGCTTGACCTCATGCTACTTATGACGTCATATCTCGCTACCATAGCAACCAGTTGTCGCCGAACTTCACCAAAACATGTTTCAAGGATAAACGAACAGGTACCGAAGACGGCATGTGCTAATCATAAATGGTCTTGAAAATATCGGGGAAAAACCTTAAGATGCTGCTTGCTTTATCATTAATCGGATACATGTATATTAAGTAACTTATAAGTTAACAGAGACAAATAACAAGATTTATGACTCTATTTAACTCAAGTTGCTATTTTTATGTTTCATTGTTTGCCATTACAGCTGTAAAAGTAGTGATTACCTTATTCGTACTAATTTTCGCGAGGCTTTAATTTCGCGATTTTCGCGATTTGCACAAAATCGCGAAATTAAAGACTCGCTAAAATTAGGATACGCGAAAATTAAACACGCGAAGTTTAATACACTTCTATAATTGCTTTAATCAATGATTAACTACGTTTATAGCTACATGGTAATTGTCATCAGTCTATTTATCTTCTACTTCAGCACTTTCTTCATCCGAATCACTCATTTCTTTTTCTTGTACATGTAGCTCTTTTAAAACATCTTTCGTCTAGTCATCAAATCGTCCATTTAGGTCAGGCTTTTTATAATTAGCCAACACAAGCTCTCAGCTCCGTCTGAGGACCCATTTAAAGATATAGACAGTGCACCACAGTAATAATATAGACATTGCACAAGGCTGTATCGGAAGACATACTTAAATTGTATTTCATTATTATTCATCTATAGTTTTGTTCTGTTTCAAGGGTGTTAAGCATTTATAATCATTACAGAACTGTATGGCATAGGTATTTAAAATCATATTTTTATAATTGACTTTTATTAAGTACAATATTGCATTAGCATTTGATTGATTTGCAGTATTTGCTTGATTAGTCTGATTATAAACGCTATTTCTATTACCTAATTGCAAATCATGATTGCAAATCAATCGTCATTTAAGTGATCATTCAATAAAAAAACGGTTTTCTAAGTCTGTCTTTTGTCAATTTTCGCGAAATTAAATGCCCTAAATTTATCATTTTTTGCAAAATCGCGAAAATTAATGCTCGCGAAATATTCGTGTTCCAAATTCGCGAAATTAAAGCCCGGTTTCCATATGATCGCTACGATCGCTACGATCGTTGCGATCGCTGCGATCGCTGCGATCGCTGAAAAAAATAGTTCAGCGATCGCAGCGATTGATGGTTTCCATATGATCGCTGCGATCGCTACGATCGCTGAGAAAGTGAATGAAGATCGAGGGGACCTGGGTCTGACAATATCGTTTCGCCTCATTCTTGAAATTCTACACAGCGGCTGTGAATTGTTTTTAAAATTTGATATAAAGACAGTCGTATCTTTGCACTTCTTCCATAAAAAGGGTCAAATCGCACCCTTTGAGTGGGCGTACGCAGTGCATCTTGGTATTTTTGCTGTCGCTGCGATCGCTGGAGAGTGGTTTCCATATGATCGCTACGATCGCTACGATCGCTGAGATAGAATCACAGCGATCGCAGCGATCGTTGTCGCTGCGATCGCTGTGATCGCTACGATCGCTGGAGAGTGGTTTCCATATGATCGCTACGATCGCTGAACTTTTTTTCCAGCGATCGCAGCGATCGCAGCGATCGTAGCGATCATATGGAAACCGGGCTTAAGTGCCCGCGAAGATTAGTACGAATAAGGTACATTTCTTTTTTTCCTTAAATTGCCTATAATTATCTACTGAACAGTGCTCTAGTCTGTTTAGATGATATGAAAAAATGAATAAATTTAAAAATAAACATTCTGTTTACAGTTTTTGTCCCTCTGAAATGAAAAATGACCCCCAAACCTTTTGTTAAAGGGACAAATTGTCCCCCACTCATGGCGGAAATCATGGCTCAAACCCTGCGATAATTTTAAAAAAAAATCTATTTCTATTCAAGTTGCAACATATGCACCACAAATCACTTGCTTCCTGTGATCGAAAAGTCAAAAAAATGGATTTATTACGCAGACGCCGATGTTATGAATCCAACTTTATATCTCGCAAGCCGATGGGGAAATAACTCTTACATTTCCTCTCATTCCTACTTTAAAATCGGACCATTTCTTAACATTACCCCTCCCCTCATGGCACGACTTTGACAACTTGGAAATTTCACTTGCAGAGAGGACTCTGTTCCAAATGTTCAGATCCGTGAGTTCTCCAAGGTAGTTTTGATTTGCATCGAACCCTCCTCCGAATGAATCTTGCTCTTGTCCAATGATAAGGATTCCGTTTGTTTTCGTAACGTAGCCAGTCTTAAACCCGAACCCGCTTGATTTCAAGGCACCGTCTTTGTAGGCTTTCCACGAGCCAGCTTTGTTCTCCCATGATGTACATACGTGATGCCAGGCACCATCGTTCACGGATATACCAGTTTGTCTAAGAAGAATAAAAATTAATTTGGCAACTCTGAAAATTATAATCCTGCATAGCAGGTGTGATGTGATCCATAGTCTAAATTAGTAAATATTTCGTTGATGACAGTTACGTCTAGCAGGCAAGGTTGCGTTTTTGGGGGGAGAATCGAAAATGGATTTCAAATCACTGAGTTTGCTTAGCTTGCTTAGCTAGTAGTTTTGTTGAAGCGCGAATTTCAGCAACGCGCGCGCCAAAAAACCGCCAGCTACGCAGGCTAGGTTTGCTTACATTTTTCCTTCAACGTTTTCCCCATTTTTATAATTTGGCCTTCAGGCTCTAAAGTTAAGTTGTATTTTATAAGTACTTTTACCTGCATTTCTATCCATACCCATCAATCACTGTTCGAAAAGTCAAAATATGTCGAAAAGGCGCATGCGAAGAAGAATGACAGAGGCGAGGGAAAAAGGGAGACTCCCGTTTACAATAGCCACAATTATTTTTCTTACCTCACTTGCTCGTTTACCAAAAGTTGAATTCGTTGCATCTTGTTGACAAGAATTTCATTGAAGTTCCGGGACAAGCTGTAACTCACCACTGTCCGATCATTCCCAGTTTTGTCGGTCGAGCGCACTCGGAAGCAGATGGTAAAGGCGTTGGTAATTTGCAAACCATGGTGAATGACGTAGTCAGTTGTTCCACCGTTCGTAAAATAAAGGTCGTATGTACTGGTGGACAAGCCTGTTGACGCATATAAAACGAAACATTTACTCAAAATATTGCAAACTTTGTGAAAAAGCTCATTTAAAACGATATTTCTATGCAAAGTACAGCATGTACTATTTTTAGTGTGGTCAGGAACAGGACCATTCTCTCCTGGATGATCTTACAGATTACTAATACCACTGAGCGCACATCACCCCCCCCCCCCCCCCCCCCCCCCACTCCTTAAGGTTTTTCTCCGATATTTTCAAGACCATTTAAGATTAGCACATGCCGTTTTCAGACACATTTTGATAAAGTTTGGCAACGACCGGTTGCTATGGTAACGAGATATGACGTCATAAGTAACATGTGGTCAACCCATTTTAGAAGAAAAAGGCGTATTTTTCACCTTTTTTCAGCGAAAAAAAAACATATAGGGGTATAGAATGGTCTATCGGAAATGATGCGTCTTGGAAAATATTCACCGAGTCTCGAATTCTCGGCATTTGAAATTGGAGTCTTGGAATCTCGGGCTCGCTATAATTTTCGAAGGCTCCAAGTCTCGAATTTTGATAATTTGGATCTCGGAGTCTCGTAAATTTTCCTTGTAAATCTCAGCTTCCGTTGGAGATTTCTCATGTTCTAGTACTATCAGCCCGACATTTTCTAGCAATTAGAGTCTCGGGCTCGGATTTTTTAGAGGTAAAGTCTCGGGCTCGAATTTGATAGAAACGCTTAAGTCTCGGTCTCGAATTTTTAAACAAGGGTCTCGCAGTCTCGCAAAGTCTCGAATTTACCATTCTATACCCCCACATATCAAATGCTACCAAAAGCATCAAAATGTTTGATTGTATGTTAGTTTGCAACTCTAGCAGACAATATTTGCAATTCCCGCATTTTTCTGATAAATTTGAATTTTTAGTACAATCCAAGATGACGGCCACCTTGGATGATGTCACGGACCCCCAGCAGCGCTTCGACCCATAATATTACCTTATCTTGTAGAGCACATCGCAGGCTATCTATTAGATGTAAAATATTTCCGAAATATTGCAACATCGCAAAAACCCAAGGGGGGGGGGTTGCAACAACCCCCCCCCCCCCTTGTACCACGGTTGGGGTATACGTTTGGGTTTGCCCGAGGGTTAAAGTGTTGACATCCTGACGCTTTACCTTTTAAAAAAATTAATAGGCCCCCTTTTGGAAAGCATGCGCCTCTGCACGCTGCTGCATGTTAACGTTTCGGGGAGGGTACTTGGATGAACTTTCGCTGGGCATGTGCCGCTGGCCTCTCAGAGCTCCTACCCCATTATTTCGTGATCCCAACGTAGTTACCTTTTGTTTTAAATACCCCAAATCCCTACTAAAAGAAATATCCTACCCCACCCCACCCCCTCCCACCCCCCAAAAAAGAAACAATAAATAAAAAAATTGCCAACATTTTCTTACTCCCAAAATCCCAAAAATGTGTGACCCCATTCTTATAAAGGTAAAGTCGCACTCGGGCCACGATGGCCCACACGGCCGGAGCTTAACCCGGTTTCCGTAGCATGAAGCAACTAGGAATATTGCTACTCCCCCCTGGATGGGATGCTAGTCCATCGCAGGGTTACCCCCAGCATTTTGTCGCCGGTACCCATTTATACAACTGGGTGGAGGGAGACAGTGTGGAGTAAAGTTTCTTGTCTAAGGAAACAACACGACGGCAGAGACCAGGCTCGAACCACCGACCTTCAGGTTGAAAGTCCGACGCGCTAACCACTAAACCACCGTGCCGCCCACCCCTAATAATTCTGCATAAAGCCCCGTAAGAGCTGATACAAAGTAAAAAACATAAAATTGTATTTTTTTTCGAAACAGTAAAAATAAGACGCGATACGGCACTTTAAACGCAAAGTGATCGATGTTTATAAACGCGAATTACCTGCGTTACCATTTTCCCCCACGAAGCTACCGATAGTTGCATGATATTAAGCTTCCAAAACCGTGTCGGAAACTTTTGATATCTGTTTATCATCCGATTTGAAAATAGCATACGATTTTCTATCCGACTCCTTTTGCGTTCACGCCAATTACTTTGGGGATAAATGTCAGTCACACCATCAAGTTTCCGTTTTCTGCTTTCATGCATGAGATCATGTTTCTCTCAGTGTGAAACTTCAAGTTTCCATCGACTCCAAAAAGCACAAGGCGAAGGAGAAGAACATGCACATTCAGTTTCTTTTTGCACATTAACTTAACCACAGACCTAACTCTGTATTTATGGATGCAATCGTTTCCTAACTCACTCACCCGGATGAATCACGCTGGTTCGATTCTTTATCGTTTCCAGTTCTTTTTTCAGCACGTTCACCTCTTCTAGAAGCTTTTGGTTTGTTTCGCACGAATCGCTCTGACCACTGCCATCTACGGACACGTTAATGACTGGACTACAGTGACACACGGTTGAAGATGGGTTGACCGTGCTGTTTGCGTCTCCGAACAGCACGAACAGAGCGGTTATCAGAAAGAACAAACCTCTTGCCATCATCTTGAACAGGAAAAAGTGAAACGCTAGACTCCGGGAATTGTGTAATGTATTCCCGAAAGGATAAATATATGACGTACCCAGCCATGATTGACACAATAAAAGCCAATCAAATCGTTTACATTTTATTTATCTTGCCATGGCCTTCGAATTCGTACCTGTAAGCACGCTTCTCAGGCTTGTCCGTCTCCCCCGCATCCGAGAAACAGTGGTTGCGTCTTCGAACAGCACGGACAGAGCGGTTAATAAGAACAAACTTCTTCCCATCATCTTGGAAATAAAAACGCTAGACTCCGGGAATGTATTCACGGATCAGAAACTATATGACTTACCCAACCATGGTTAATTAATTTTCGGCCAATCAAATCATTACGTTTTATTTATCTTGGCCTATTACAGCAAGGTTACAGCTGTTTTTAAATCCTTGGCTTGCACTTACGTCATATCATCATATCATGTCGACCATGTCATATCAAAGTTCAGAAGCATTAAAAAACGGATTTCGATGCCAAAATGTTTATGGAATTGTAGAGAGTTTAAAACTACACATCTGGGCCAAATTTTGAAGCGCCAGATCATTTCGTTCAAGAGTCATAGGCGAACGAGTTTTAGACATTTTTAGTGAAAATGTACCACTGTGGTTCACCAACGTGGCGGCCAAAACTTCAAAGTCATAATTACGCAAAAAATCTCATCACAAAAGATTGGATTCACTATAAGCTACATTAGATCGGTTTACAAGCATCTATAATGCAAAAGTAACTTTTTGTTTATATTCACAGCTTATCTGAAATAGCGTGACGACATTTAAACCCTTTACAAATCGGAAGCAAAACATCGTTACAACCTGAAACTTTTTGTGAAGGATTGTAACACTGGTATCTACATACCATATTAGAAACAGCTTTGTAGGATGTAAAGTTTAGATTTTTGAATTTTTATGACGTCATATGCAAGCCAAGAATACTTTTTTGAGTGACTACGTATTGTTCCAGCGTGATTGACCGGATTACACCGAAGAATCAGTCAGCTTTAATTTCGTGGTGACATGTAGATATTCGGTCCTTTATCACTGCAGACGCTAATAAGTATTTTTTTCTCTGGGGTCAACGTGGTAACTTCTGCTTTTTTTTTTTCTTTTTGGTGAAAACATGTTTAGTTTTTATCTATTTCTTTATTTGGCAACGAAAGTTGCGGGAAGATGTACACATGAAACACAGCTAGAATACAATAACTCGCGAGCCATAAGATAGCCAGTAAAGGATTTTGACTTTTTCGACTCTTACCATACACATTTGGCTAAAAAGCCCAATCGCATATCTTCATATTTTGTATCATTTATGGGCAGGTATTTTGGGAGAAAATTATCTGCTGTCTGTCGAGTTTCTGGGAGAAGTCTTCCCAATGCTTTCTAAATCTAAATTCTAAGCCAATTGTAAGTATTCTATAGCTCTGTAAACATTATAAAATGCTCTAAAACCTGTTCAAATTTCCAATGCTGCATTTTCTAACATTTTTCAAAATTATCCAGCAGTTTGGTGTCAAAACTGCTTCCACATAAATTTCAAGGTACTCAGTGCAATACTTTGGCAACGATTTTTTCTGCTTAGAAGGGCTTTCAAAACCAAGTTTGTAATAGAGAGTGCGCCCAAAATAACAACGGAACCACCTTAAAATAGGAGTCCGTTAAAAGCTGTAATCTATGCAAAAAAAAACACATGTTGGTTTCATATCAGGTAATGTCTTTACAGAAAAACTGTAGAATATAATCCAAAATTTCTATTTCTATTCAAGTTACAGCATATGCGCCACTAATCAACTGCTTCCAGTAATAGAAAAATAAAGAAGCCGGATTTATTAGCAAGCCGATGGAGAAATAACTCTTACATTTCCTCTCATTCCTACTTTAAAATCAGACCATTTCTTAACATTACCCCTCCCCCCATTGCACGATTTTGACAGTTGGGAAATTTCACTTGCAGAGAGAACTCTGTTCCAAATGTTCAAATCCGTGAGTTCTCCAAGGTAGCTTTGATTTGCATCGAATCCTCCTCCGAATGAATCTTGTTCTTGTCCAATGATAAGGATTCCGTTCGTTTCCGTGACGTAACCAGTCTTAAATCCGGACCCGCTTGATTTCAAGGCACCATCTTTGTAGGCTTTCCACGAGCCAGCTTTGTTCTCCCATGATGTGCATATGTGATGCCAGGAACCATCGTTTACAGATATACCAGTTTGTCTGAGAAGAATAAAAACAAATTTAACAACTTTGAAAATAATATTCCTGCATAGCAGCTGTGTTGTGATAATTTTCGTGATTTAGTGAATTATACCTTAAGGTTACAGTGTACCTTCGGGGGTGTCTCCAGCATAACAGCTCTAGCGTCTTAAGATTACACTTAATATACCTAAACCCAGATATCAAATTAAAGCTTATAGAGCTGGCTATCTAAATATGGAAACCATTTGCTAATAAAATGAATTGTCGAATTTTTTACGACGTTTAAATTCGAACGTCCGAATCAGCTTTAAAACGCTATACAGTAAACACCCGCGTATAAGAACCTAGTGATTTAAGAACCTACAGGCTGAAATTGGGCATTTAAATACCCAAATATATAAGAACCTATTTAGGCTGGCAAAAAACAATAGGTTCTTATACAAAAAAAAAACATTCTTATTTTGTAGTTAAAATACTGCATTTTAATTGATAGAAATTGTGAAATTTCTGAGAAACACCATGAAAATTATTTGTTTAATTGAAAATCTTTTAACTAGAATACTGTATAAAATTATACTGGTGTAGCCTTGGGACTTGAATCTGTAGAGTTCCCTGACTTTTGCTCATGTGAAATACACATTACTGCTTGTCTTTTTCAGTCCAATTCTTTAAAAAAAAGGCTTGGCATTTTTGCTGTTTAAAATACAAATGTTCAACCATTATGACATACTAGTACTACAGTAGTTCTCTGAATGGTGTCACTATGACAACTCCTACAAATAAGAACCTACTAAAAACCTAATCAGCCTGAGTTCGGAAAAACTACCCCAAAATATAAGAACCCATTCAGCCTGAACCCCAAAATTCTAGGTTCTTATACGCGGGTGTTTACTGTAACTCAAAGCGATTATTATATTTTGCTAATTTGATTTGTTCTCGGGTTTCCGGACACGAAGCGCTAAAAAAAAGTGTCGGCGATTTCCCATATTCAATTGCAGTGAAAAGTTACAGAATATTTTCGAAAAGGGGAGAAAAAAAATTGGAATGATCGCACGGAAATGGCTCTTGACGAAAAAGTTTTCGGAATTAAGAAATTCGCCGACACATTTTAGTTGATTATATGTTAGCCTAGCTTCTGTCCAAATTTAAGGAAAATCGAACAAATTCCCTTTGAGTTGTAGCTCTTTAAACTGTCCCCAACAAGCGAAAAATTAACTTTGAGAAAACGGCGCTTAAGAAAACATATCGCTTAATAAACAAACTCCGCCCACAAAAGTTATACCGTCATTTCTCCGTCAATTTTCACTATTTTTCGATAATTTTTTTTTTTTGATGAAAGTTCATTCTGTAAACTTTATTTTAACGCCAAAAAAAATTTTCAATAAATTTTCGATCTGAAGGTACACTGTAACCTTAATGACAGTGATGTTTATCAGTGCAAAGATGCGTTTTTTTGAAGGAATCGAGCACGAATTTGTAATCTCAGATCATGTGAATTCATTACAACCAAAAAACGGCAAATCCGAATTCGGATCATTTTGAGTGAAAAAAAAAACGTTGGTACGCAAATGATTCTGTTTTGACTTGCTTTTGATTTTCTTTCTGCTTCGACAAATAAGATTCGTAATATGTGCATCGAACTCTTACCTGAATTGACTATGATACAGAACAGTGAAATAAAATAATAGACCGAACGGGTAGAGTTACACGAAAGTCCTCTTGCCATATGTGCTTTTTTCGAATCCTTTCCCCAAAGAAGGCACTCAGATCACGAACTTCAAAAATCCGAATTTCGATTAAAATTTTAATCTGACGAATTTTACTGGAGTATGGATTAATAGTCCGTTTTTCGATTTTAGTGCAAAAAAAAAACAGCGAATTCTAGATTCAAAAACCTGTATTCCAATCTTCCCAAGAAACGCGGCCTAAATTGACATTTTTGGTGCAAAAGCAACTGCTTGTGACGTAAAGAAATGTAATGTCAGATTTGCGCGCGTGAGATAGGACTACCTATTCTCTATTTTCCAATCCCCCACAATACACTTTGTTTCTCCTCCCCCCGCCCCTCCCCAACCCCCCCCCCCCCCCAAAAAAAAAAAAAAAAAGAAAAATGCTTGAAATGTTCTTGTGAATAAGCAATCCTCCCATGAGCATCTGAAAACAATAGTTTACGCATAATTTGGGGGGAGGGGGTAAGGCAAACAAAGCAAACTTAGTGTAATATGTATTACGGGAAATTGGAAAAAAGAGAATGCCAATTAAAATACTTAAGATTGTAATTTTTTTCTGCCTTAAGGAATGAGTCACAGCAGACTGTCACGCAAAAAATGTGTATTTTAATTACTGTAAAATTTAGCGTATTAATGCGCATGTGAAGGCGTACATGTATATCCACATTTAATATGTATAAATAATCTGAAATCGTTACTATTAGTTACATTCGTTACGGGTTGCTTAAAGATTGTGCTAACGAGACCTTACGGAGACTGGGTTAAGTTCAATCAGGCCTGAGTTTTATAAAAACTTTGTATGGCCAAACCGGCCCTTCGATGTGATTTACCTCTGTTTTAATTCCAATAATCTCATATCTATTTATTCCCATCAATATCTATCAATCCCTGTACAATAAGACAAAATAAGTCGAAAAGGAGTATGTAAGGAAGAATGAAAGGGACAAGAGAATGGGGAGACTCTCGTTTACAATAGCCACTCGGCATTCCCCCGAGTTCCCGGCGTATCCAATCGAACGTTCGGTAATCGAACCCAATCGAACACCAATCGTTCGATTGGGTTCGGTAATCGAACGAAATCGAACTCACAATAAAATTTGGTCAATCGAACAAAATCGAACGTTCGATAACCGAACAGTGAACAATCGAACCCAATCGAACGTTCGATTACCGAACAACCAACCATCGAACTCAATCGAACGTTCGATTATCGAACAACTATCAATCGAACTCAATCGAACGTTCGATTATCGAACTCCTGTCTGTTTATACTGCGGACATATTGTTCGATATTTGGACGTTTTTCTATTTATTCCATGCAATAAAAGTTGATTATGATTAGTCCTGCGTGATTTACTTATCAAGACATGGATTCCGAACAAAATCGAATCCGATTGAGTTTGATTGTGTTCGATTGTGTTCGATTGGTTCGATTGTGTTCGTTTGGTTCGAAAATCGAACTCACAGCAAAATAGATGTTCGATTTTGTTCGATTACCGAACCCAATCGACAATTGGTGTTCGATTGGGTTCGATTGATTTTTGGTTCGATTTTGTTCGATTGGATACGCCGGGCGAGTTCAACGTACATTGTTTAATTATTTTTCTTACCTCACGTGCTCATTGACCCAGAGTTGAATTTCTTGCATGTTGTTGATAAGAACTTCATTGAAGTTCCGGGACAAGCTGTAACTCACCACTGTCCGAACTCCTCCAGTTTTGTCCGTCGTACGCACTCGGAAGCAGATGGTAAAGGCGTTGGTTATTTGCAAGCCATGGTGAAGGACATAGTCACTTGTTCCACCGTCCGTAAAATACAGGTCGTACGTACTGGTGGACAAGCCTGGTGATGCAAATAACACGAAACATTATAATTAACCTAAAATATGCAAACCTTGTGATAAACTTGATTTAAAACTATTAAAAGAGTACAGTTGCACTTGCTTGTCGCTGTGTGGTCAGGAATGGGACTATTCTCTTCCGGACGATCTTACAGGTTACTGATTACTCTAGTGTGTTATTTTGGTTTCTTACTAGCCTGTTCCAGGCGTTCAGATAGTGGGAAAAGCGCGAATAGTTGAGGAAGGCGCGAAGAAAAGCGAGCGAAAAATATCGCGCTTTCCCCACCATCTGAACGCCTAGAACAGGCTAGTTTCTGACGCTTTCTTTCAAAAAACAATAAGCTCTCTTTGGGAAACATGTGTCTACTACACGCTATTAAATGTCCGTCACACCCTCAAGTTTCCGTTTTCTGCTTTCATGTATAAAACCAGGTTTCGCTCAGTCTGAAACATCTATCGACTCCAAAATACGAAGAAGAAAGAGAGATACGCATTTAGTATGTTTTGGTAGCATTAACAAATGATGTTAACTATCTGTTTCAATATCACAAGAAAAGAACAATCATATTATTAAGCTTGTTTTTCTTTGGGGATAAATGTCAGTCACGCGTCACATTTCCGTTTTCTGCTTTCATACGGCGTAAGATTGTTTTTTTCTTGGGGATAAATTTCAGTCCATTTTTCCTTGGGGATAGATGTTAATCACACCTTCACGTTTCCGTTTTCTGCTAGCCTGTGTGCAGCCGTCTCCGATTTCCTTGCTCCCCGCGGAAAACATTAAGCATGAAGCAATAAAAATACAATGTAGGAGACCCGGTAGGAGACGTCTGTGCGCAGGCTATTTTCTGCTTTCATGCACGAGAACAGGCCATCAACTCCAAAATACCAATTAGAAAGAAAGATTCTTATTCCTTTTTTTATAAACAAAGACCTAACTCTCCATTTATGGATGCAATCGTTTCCTAACTCACTCACCCGGCTGAATCAATTCGGTTGATTTGATTATCGTTTCCAATTCTTTCTTCAACACGTTTACCTCTTCTAAAAGTTTTTGGTTTGTTTCGCACGAATCGCACTGACCATTGCCATTCGCGGACACGTTGATGACTGGACGACAGTGACACACGGTTGAAGATGGGTTGACTGTGCTATTTGCGTCTCCGAACAGCACAAACAGAGAGGTTATCAGAAAGAAAAAACTTCTTGCCATCATCTTGTACAGGAAAATATGAAACGCTGGACTCCGTGAATTCTATAATGTATTCACAAATGGAGAAATATATAACGTACCCAGCCATGATTGACACAATATCCGCCAATCAAATCGTTTACATTTTATTTATGCCTGTTACAACTGCTGAGTACACAATACATTTTTAGCGATGACGTAAATCACTGCTCTGTCCGTATCACGTCCGAGAAACACTGGGAACGACATGCGTGGCGTGTCCGGATTACACACGGTTAATACTGGGAACTGGCGTGCGTTTCTCGAAAAGTCCCGAAAACTTTTCGGACCCGAAAAGCTGTGTTACGTGCAGAATGTTTACCAATAAAGATTCGGTTTTTGTTGAATTTGAAACCTAAGCAATAAAATCTCACGTTTACTACACAACTTTAGCTGATTTGTGGGCTAAAAAGTTCAACGCCTTTCGTTAGAAACTACATTTAAAAAATTTCTTTTGGGCTCGAAAAGTCTTCGGGAGCTTCGAGAAACGCACGCCTGGACAAGTTTCACGGGATGTCAACGAGATTTAAAGTGCACCTAACCCCATTTTTTTTTTTTTTTTTTTTTTTTGCTTAATCAACTCTGTGTACGTTGAAAAGTTGAATAGTTAAATATTTCTTGTTTTTAACGTCGCGTTAGTGAGCTATAGAGATTTGAATTTACAAAATGCTAATTAGATTACGTAAATTCGGGAATCATTTATTATACAACTACTTGTTTTTACCTCCAAGTAATATTTTTTACGAATCAATTGACTATCCACAGTTCATATTTGGTATTTCTCAAATTGATTTTCCTTAAGTTGTATAATGAAGCAAATTTTTAAAAATTTTAAAATATAATGTAAGTGGAATGTAGTCTACAAGGGTCAGGAGAATAAACAGAATATTTTAATAGGATACAGTCATCACATGACCGGACCGGCTCATCCTTATTAAACTATTTCACATTATGTCTCGTATTAGTGGAGTCAGAATCCTCTCTTGTCATCGATCAGTGGTTTCAAGGTGGAGAAAAAACATGAGGACTTAAATTCGGCGGGGTGGAAAGGTTTGCTGGTTCACCTCTCAGTTTTACTCACTCGTTTTATTCTATATTAGGTTGTTGGAGGGCTTATTTTCGAAATGAAACACTATATTATTTTAATGCAGTGATTGTTTATTTATTGCAATGCAATGGTGTTTATAAGGCTCACTAGGAAGTTAAATCATTCATAACATGCATTCAGTTTCCTGTTTCTTTCACACGCTTAAAATGTTAGAAAAGTTATATTAAAAAAACATTAAATCAATTGTTTTCTCTTAACCCAATCAGAAATAATGAGCCATCGGCTTTTTGATTGGTCGAACGATATTCTCGTCCATGACGTCATCAGCTGCATCTTCGTCTTTCACTGCGGGATTAAGTATATCATAGCACCCAGGAGCCTTTTCGTTCTTCATGCAATTGACGTAAGTTTGGATACTTTGCTCCAAGTAGCTCAGCGGCGAAGAACCCTGGGATAGCACATGATAGTGGAAGTCTCGGAGGTCAAATTTGTCTCCCAGCATCCTCTTTGCATCAGCTCTCAGTTTCTTAATATGCTGTTGACCAATCATGTAAGCTGTAGCTTGGCCGGGAGCGCTCTGGTAACGAGTGACTTCCTTGACAGCGGTATCGCTTTTATCCCAGGCGTAATCAGCAAAATACTGAAGTGCCTTTTGGCGGGAAAATCCCTCAAAGTGAAGGCCTGAGTCCACAATCAAACGTAATGCACGCCACACCTGAAGAGCAGCAAAACGTAGACAGTTATAAATGAGAATGTTGCAAAAGAACAATCATACAACCATTATTGAATCAGAGAATGGTCGTGATGTATTTTAAAAAAATTGTAACAAGCACAGCGTACTTTTAAAGACAACCATTATCTATTAATTAGTTATTTAAGGCAAGGCCAATTTAGATGGCAGAACCTGGTCGCATGCGACGTGCTTCCGACAAACCTGTGACGTATTGTTATCGTGTTAGTAAAACAAAAAATGTCGTGCGATTTTGAAACAAATGTTAAAACACTACGACACATCATAGCTACGAATAATGTCACACGAAATGGCATGACAAACGCGAGCAGCGCGCGTTACACAAGCCGCATACCACAGTCGTAAGCAAGAACTGTATCGTCTAAGTTGGCCTTCAGCGCATCGTACGACGTAATATCCTTTAACACAACATAAGTAAAAGGATTCTGGTGTGATTATAACATTAATATTTATCATTTGTCCAGATATGCCTGTATCTTTTGAATAGAACTGACCTGCCATTTAAGCATGCCATATTTTTGCCAGGGTTCGTTATCATACGTATCAGTATCTTCACCTATCAGTGGATTCTCAGCGTACAGACCCCAGCCTTCACTGAAAGCGGTGTAATAAGTTTCTGAATCGAGCCAACTTATTACTCCGCCACAGCTGTCTCTGAAATGCTCCAACAAACCTTGAACCTGAGGTAAAATAGGCAATTTTCATCTCATTTTCTCAACAAATTAAAATAAAAAAGCACTACATGGATGTACCCCCCCCCCCCCTCCCTCCCCCTCAACACTACGCGCATTCAATCAGTTTTCTGAAAAGAAGAAGAAGCATTCTTGTGTATTTTATGTCAGTCAGACCACAGAAAAATGCAAACTTCTTCCTTCAGTTAATCTTCGCTTCCAGAAGAAGGCGGGCGTAATAAACTGTTAAGTGCAGGTGTTGAACGTCTGGGGTGTACTCTGCATTTCTCTGTTTACAATGATCAAAGTCACTCAGGAGTACTACAAACAGCCAGTCGTACTACAAACAGTAGGGTACGTTTAGGACATAACAGCGTTCGTTTTGAGTCTTTGAAAACTTGTGTTAACTGAAGCTATATTTGAATTCCAAGCTCGCAAAGCAGAAATAAAGTACTCTTGGTAGACTGAGAACCTTAATAAAGGGAACTTCCACGCTAGCTACACCCCATGTCCGCGTTCATAAACTGACAATACTCACTTGTGTATGGTGCCCAGGCCTTCCCTCATGAGCACTTGTACTCCACTCCTCGTACTTGGGTCCAGGTCTCTCCGTAAAGAAAGGTACATTGTACTGTGCGTTTTTCTTGCATTCTTTACCACCAGCATTGTAATTAGCTCCCGCAGAAGGGTTAAAGTCCGGAGCCAACTTTATGGGGCAGTTAGGCGTGGTTTGTTTCGGGCCAGTGAAATGGAACATATTAATTGTCTTGGGGTCAAGTAAGCTGAACGCCTAGTGAACAAACAAAAAAGAGACATATTTGTAAAACTGACTGATAAAATGTACGATGGTTAGGCCAAACGCACAAGAGAAATAAATAGTACACTGGAAAAAAACAATTGAGGACTGGGTTGAATGATATTAACTATTAAATGCTTTACCTAAATTCCATTAAAACCGCAACATAAGGGACAAGAAAATTTCACACATGGAGAATCCTTAAAATGCATGAGTGTTAACGTAAGACCAAAAAAAAGTAGGAAAACGCGTGCGACCGCATCGATTTTCGTACCAAACATTCGTAGCGAATGGTAGCGGATATGTTCAATGGGCTTGAGTTTGCTTCGTTGCGAAATTTGTTTGATGCCTGCAACGAAAATTGTTCTTTGTTTCTCAAATTTGATAGAGTTGGCAATCGACGCGGTCGAGGGCGTATTTGTCGAGTCGTTCCAGTAATTTCGCTCCCAAAATGAGATTTGCTGTTGCTTTTCTTCGTCTTCCAATACTTTTTACCAAGGGTTCATGTATTACCTGTGTTAGCAAAGCCTTTGGATCCTTTTGCAATATTTTTATCTTATATTAAACTCTAGTTTCTACAAGTGCACACGAGCTTTGGTACGTTCAAGCACTTTTTTCTTCATGATTTCTTGTCGTGGATAAATATTTTGCTCTGGTTATGGGACAAACTTTATGGAACTATTGTAAAAAGGATTGTTTAAATCTACCTTTTAAAAGGCTTTTCGCGATAACTGTAACCTTTAAGAGTCACGTATTTTTTTTTTTTCGGGTAAAATGAATCGATTTATGATAAATAAAAAAATATAAACATTACACAACCATGGCGAATTTTTGACCCAAAAAAATTTTCCCGCCTTTTTCCTGGTCTTAAGGGATACTTTCCCGCCAAAATACAAAATATCCCAAACCTTATTTTCATGTTATACCACCAAATATATAACTTAATTAAACAAAAAGATTCTATAGAACAAAACAGAAGCAATAGTTTGGAGATTAAGTGCAGGATTGCAAGGATGGAAGTGGATTACCGTTCATAAAATTTGATTTCTTGACAGAATGTCATTCTTGTGGATTTTTTACCTTTTTATCCTTTATTTTGTCTTTGGTTGATAATTCTTTTCTTTCGTCCCTTTTGGCGATTTTTTCTTCGTATTTCAAGCTAATAAAGCAAGTTTAAAGCAAGTTCAAAGCAAGCTTAAAGCAAGCTTAAAGCAAGCTTAAAGCAAGCTTAAAGCAAGCTCAAAGCAAGCTTAAAGCAAGCTCAAAGCAAGCTCAAAGCAAACTTAAAGCAAGCTCAAAGCAAACTTAAAGCAAGCTTAAAGCAAGCTCAAAGCAAGCTTAAAGCAAGCTTAAAGCAAGCTTAAAGCAAGCTTAAAGCAAGCTTAAAGCAAGCTCCTGGCCTTAATCATGAAACACGATATATTAGCCGCGAAAGTGCCCCCGCTTCAATGTGAACAACGAGGTTTTTTAAGAAATATCCACGTGTGAAATCTTTCTTGTTTCTTACGTTGTCGTTTTTAATGGAGTTAAAGGGGCAGTATCATGAGGGCGAAACTTGAAAACGTTGGGCCGACGTTTTCAAGTTTGATTCGGCAAATTCAAAATGCCGTCGAGAAGTGGAGGTATTTGTTGCATCAAAAAATCCGTTCTGATAGCCGGAAGAAAGAAAAAATCACTTTTAACAGTGATATCTCCAAAATTCCGGTGCAAGAATAGTGAACAGTGCCGCGCGTGGAACCTCGTGATACTGCCCCTTTTGAGATAAAACATTTAAAAGTTATTATCATTTAACTTAATCATCAATTGTTTTGTCCAATATACTAAAATTTTCAACTTTAAGTTTGCAAGTGCCGTCGACAAAGATAAAAAGGTGTTTTGTGTTGTTTTTATGCACTGACCATTTCAGCCTCTTTGAACCAGTTTTGTATCGCTTTCCATCGTGTCGGACAGTGTTTCTTTGCACCCTCCACATCACTGCACACGATATACGCATTTTTGTCTGACTCGTTCTGTGGAATCTCCTCCTGGATATAGTACATGTCAGAATAATTCATTCTTTGGATAAATTTCTCTATGGCTGTGTCATTATCTGATTCGCTTGTCACCAGCCTTGCTACCTCTAGAACCTGTGAATGATAGTACAAAATGACCAGAAATGCTTATTAGAAATAATATTTTTTTTTCAATTCATATCGGTAGTAGTGATTAGCATATTAGTGTCAGTAAGTCACGGGAATGTTTCTTAGCAATTAAAATTATCTAACACATCATCATCCTTCTAATTATAATCTAATAATCGTAATGATCATGGTCATCGCCATCTTCATCATCATCAATACATTAGAGGTTATTCAGCGTGAAGTTGCAAGTAGTTAATAATAGATTATTCACGGACAAAACATCATTTTTCACGCTCTCCCAAACGTAAGAAATCATATTAAGCAATAAGCTAAAATGCAAGGTAGTGGCAACTTGAAATAAAATTCATTGCTTATGCTAACACTGGGGGTGAATTTGGTTCGTTGATTAGAACTTAAAATCAAATTGCCAATAACTGCAGAATATAACGATTTATTTCTCAAAATGGTTTTGTGGATTTTTAGCTTAATGCTTGATTTGATGGGTTACGTTTGGGAGAGCGTGAAAAATGATGTTTTGTCCGTGAACAATCTATTATTAACTACTGTTGCATGTGTAATACGGTTGAGTATTTTTACGAAACAGTTTTTATTTTATCGAGCCTAAAGGCTCGAAAAAATAAAAACTGACGAATTATTATACGAAACTGTTTTTCCTAGCGCGCGGTCAGAAGAGTGTAATAACGTATCATATTTGCATTCGTTTTGATGCGTATTTGTACTCTAGAATGCTATGTCGAACAATAAAATATCATCATCTGCATCCCCAACAACAAAACCAGTATCATCGTCATCATTAGGGACATTAAGACAAATATCAGTGAAACTGGATTTTCTGTTTTTCATCGCCTTCGCCACCATCTCGATCATCATCATCATCATCATCATCGGCATCCGTTTATTAGGGACGCCATAAAAAATTAAAACTGAATTTTTACATTCGTGACTATGCCATTTCGTTAACCTTGTCTAAGTGGCCAAAATATCCCGGAGATAAATTCGTAACGACAGCATTCCAACTCAGAAAGAGAAAGGAAAATTTAATGTTGTGTGTCCAAATTCTTCATAAAACTTCAAATTTGGGTTGCGTTCATTTTAACCAACCTTAATCGGGATTCTGCTAACGAAAATTTGATTTTCCGTTCCATTTAAAGACAAAAAAAATAGATTGCAATCTGAACGATCCACGTTCGGAAATGGATCATTTAGATTCAGGTATCTATCTGAATTTGAGCGATCCACGTTCGTAGATTGATCGTTCAGATTCAGGAATCTATCTGAATTTGAACAATCCACGTTCGGAAATGGATCATTTAGATTCAGGTATCTATCTGAATTTGAACGATCCACGTTCGGAAATGGATCATTTAGATTCAGGTATCTATCTGAATTTGAACGATCCACGTTCGGAAATGGATCGTTCAGATTCAGGTATCTGTCTGAATCTGTACGATCTGTTTTCGCATACAAACTCCAACGCGGTCAAACGTTCGAGGCGTTTTTCGTTTTGTTTAGAGGGATTTTATTTAATATTAAATGGAAATGTGGGCAAGGATGAATACAAAAAATTAGTTGACGTTACTATCTTTTAATTTTTCTCAAAATGATGGGCTTTTTTTCGTTGAAAACTAACCAAAACTCTTTGCGCCTGATCGAAATTAAGTTGGCAAATGGTGCCGACAATTCTGCAGTTCACAGTTTTTAAACGCTCAAAACTTTAATTTTTTTGGTAAACTTTCAAAACGTTTGGTAAATTGACAGTGTGTTGGCAATATATTAAACTTTCAACAGTGAAAATGACAACCTTAACTTTAAGTACTTTGCTTAACTTTTGCAAATTTCTCTCGTTTGACCGCGGTTAACATACAAACAAACAAACAGAGGCCCTTCGCAGAGGGGTCTGGGGAAGATCAACAGAACTGATCGACCTTTTTCGGATTTTCGTTCCAGCTATTAAATTTAAAATATTGATTACCTAAATATGAAACTGGATTGTCTTAAAGGAACACTCACTTAGTCATCCTTTAGTTGTGCAGAGAAGGGCAAAGAAATGTACCAAAGTGTATAAGACCGCATAACGCAGGTACAGTGTCATTGTTTTCGCAAATAAACGTTTGCTTGTTTTTTAATGTTCTCCTTGACGTGACCGTCTTGGGCGATGTAGCAGCTCTCGTAAGGTCTCTCACACCATTGGTTCGATACCCTTCGAGGGAACAATACAACAAACAACAGAAATAACGGCTCCTAGCCCTAAAAACAGAAGCAGCCGCAACACCTTAAACAATGAAGCTGCGACCCTACCAGCCGTCTTAGTTGCTTAAAGTCACTATTACTCTGTACTTTTATCATAGTGGTCGTCATGATCATTACTGCAAAACTTTTGTTGTTGTTATTGTTGTTGTTTGTGTTTGTGTAAACCGAGTCTGATGTAGTGATGCAAACCAATCAAGGAAGACTGCCACGGTACTGCTGAGCCTGTCACTTTCTTTACTAATACAACTCACCTGTGGGTATAGCTCATTCAGCATCTTAAATCCCAGTTGATGTATTTTATTCGGGGACATGTTATTTGTTGTAAAAAACGACACAATCTGTCCATATGATTTCTTCCCGTCTAACCTCTCTCCTGTTGGCAAAGATTTGTTCGTCCGCCGTGACGTATCAGGGGTGCCGTTCACATAAACGAAAGAGAGTGGAAGTGTAGCGAGACCGCTGGACACGTTACTGGGGACACAGTGTTGTATGTGAACCTCTCTAAGATACCTTTAAAAATGGAAGGAAACGCAAACAGTGTTAGATATTCCTCGTGCGTGACACATAAAAAGGCTCATATACTTGAGAACAAACGTATCCCTAGAGCTAGACTGTGTCGTATTGGACTCATTAGTATTTTGATTTGACTCTTTTGCATCTATGTCAGCCAACTTTCTAATGCAGAATATTATGCAATATTGCAAAATTTTCTCCTTTCCCACTTCCGTAAAAAACTCTCCCGCTTCTTTCCGTAACCCCGTGGCGCCCCATTGTCCTGTCCTAACAGAGTCATAGTTTACTTACCAGAAGAAGTCGTCTACAGGTTTCCCTATGTTGTCGAACAGAAACTCTCTCAAAGACTCGTTTACGGACTTTCCATGTTTGCTTTCCCACGCTTTGTTTTCTTCTGTATTTTCTGTGATCGTCTTTATAAAATCAGGCTGGAGAAGTTTTTGCACAAAATGTTCTTTAAAGATACCTTTACAAACGAATGATAAAAAACGATGGTAAATAACAGTTAAACAACATTAGAACATTTAGAGAAAAGCTGACAATAATAAGTATCACAGAGTAGCAGAACTGAGATCCGTGCTACTGGTCTTTAGCTAGGAAGTTATGACAGCTATCGACTATTATTACTATTATACCGATAAACCACATGGAAAACGTAGTTGTTAAATAAAAACAATAGACCTCACGTTTCTATCGTTTATAGGTGCAATTAACCATTTAAGATGTTGGAATAACACTCGAAAAGCTGGTTAATCACCCCGCGTTGTTTATTGTCTTCATTGAGCCGATTCACCCGACCATAGAAATATCTGTGCTAAAAACACTTGCCATGAAGTTATCATCATTACCGGCCTTCATCAGTACGTATACTTACAGTAACTAGACAATGATCGCGAGCAATCCGAGAAGTGCTACAATTAAACACGAAGTAGTTCCTCTATAAAAGACATGGTACCTTCTTTCACACGTTTTGGGTGTGGAATACAAATTTAGGCGTCTTTTAATACGTACTGAAACGTGGTTGACTAGAGAATCCTACAAACAAAATTTGCTTTAAAAATCTTATCAAGCCAAGATAAAAGTTCATAACGACGTCTGAGAACGTTTCGTCAGTAATGGTCTTATTAGAAATGACGCATATTGTTTGTCAGTTATTAATGCTTCAGTGACTGATAGCCAGAATGCCCTGCATTTTTAATAGAGTTACTAGAATGGGGTCGCAAATTGTCGGGATTTTTTGGGGTAAGAAAATTTTGGGTAGTTTTAGTTTGTAAATATTTTCGGTTAACAGGAGGTTTGTAGGTGAAGAGTGAAGTCTTCTACATTTAATAAATGTGTCAATTCATTTGAGGATGACCTAGTTAAAAGGGTTCCGAACTCAAGGTAGATGGCTGAACAGAAAATGACTAAGTTGGGATTACAAAATTTACATTTACTCAAAAGTGACTAAGATGGGGTCAATAATTGGCCACAGAATAGACAAAAATGGGGTAGGGGCTCTGAGAGGCCAGCGGCACATACCCAGCAAAAGTTGACCCAAGTACTCCCCCCCCCCCCCCCGGGGGGGCCAGAATGATGAGAATGGTCAGGCACCTTTTATACCGAAACTTTCAGTTGGAAAAGTCTAGATTCCATAGCTCAGAAGGAGGTCGGACACCTTATTGAGACTTACATAACGGAGTAACTGGTTAGCTTTCGGTTGAGGTTAGGGGTAGCAGTTTATATAGTTAAATTTAGGACTAAGCAACCCGAGAAGTTAGGTGGTACAGTGGTGCAGTAGGCTATGTAAGCCTAAGCCTAGCTGAGGTCACAGGTTCAATGCTGAGTGGGGATTTTAGATTTTCTTTTTTACACTTAAACATTTATTGAAAATAAAATTGTAAGTGTCGACATTACGTTATATAATTCTCAATAAGTGTCCGACCTCCTTCTGAGCTATAGAAGGTAGACTCTACCCTTTCAGTTTGATTGCTGGTTTATATGGTGACCATGGTGATGGTACAGGACAATGGCATTTCTACCATTTGGGAATTCAAAAATTATTTTTTCACTTAAACATATTGTATTGTTCTCATCGTCGATGGCTTCGGTCACATCTACGACGTAAAAATATAACTGAAGTTTAACTTAAGTTAGTCTCAAGTTACGTAACGTCTTACCTAACTGTAGTTAGTGCTTTCGGTCGACTTTGCGATCACACCACGCAGTTAACTACAGTTAGTTTTAATTAGCCTATGGATGACGTCAGAATTAAAAGAGGTTCGTAACGGCCGATATTGTTGATCCGTGAAATGTCAACATGGTTGACCGACGTAAAGTGTGTACCGTCGGAGAAAAATGAGAAATAAGCTGAGAATTTTAACGGATGCTCGACGCCGGGTACACGTGTTGCTACCTTGTTGTATGTAAATTTTTTGTTTGTTGTTTTTGGTTTCCCCCTCGCTTCACGCTTGGTTTTTATTTTGCATATTTATATGTGCTCATCTCGCACGTGCGAAAAGAATTGTCATATTCTGATTGGTTGTTTGTTTGTAAACTTAACACTAACCCATGAACCCTGCTTGGGAATAACTATAGTTAGTCTGTATTGTTTTGGATCACCGAGGCGTCAATTTTCTAACTATAGTTTATAGAGCGAACAGAGAAGCGGTCACATTACCGAAATAGCTAACTATAGTTATCCCCGTCTTAACTATAGTTAGTAGCCCAGATGTGACCGCAGCCAATATAAGTGTTAAATACGGCCATCTCTTTAATTACAGTCGCTGCTTAAAGGTGCAGAGAATGCCCATGCAGTCACTTTATTATTTTTTTTTTGTCGCTTTCCTAATTTCTAATTAAGTTGTTTAAATCATTGCGATGACCTGAGAGGAATTAACTGTTAGAACGTTAATCCGCAGTTCGCATTATTGATCATTTATTATTATTACTTCAAACAAATACTTTCATTTAGTCATCAGCTACGGATACAATCTAAACTAACAGATGGCCAGCCGTTTTTCAGTGAAATAGGCCATTTGCACGATGACGTCATTTGACTACTACTACCAGAATTCATTTCGTTTTTCCTTTCTTATTTAAATTTTGTAATCCCAGTGCGGTTTAAATAACAATAGCCCTAATTTGCACTACAAAGCAAAAAACTGAAGGATTCTGGTAGTAGTAGTCAAATGACGTCATCGTGCAAATGGGCTATTAACAAAACAGTTGGTTAAAAAGCGTTACACAGGTATTATTAGTACGGGCTCGAGAACCTGTCAAGCCTGGGATTTTATCAGACATTTGTTTCAGTCGTCCAGTGTCAATTCTAACTTTTGAGTCTGAGGACGAAATCCGATGGTGTGACCATTGAAATGAATCCTCTTCGGCAGTTCTTTTGCGTGGTGCCATTTGTTTTGCAATATTTTACAAAATGAAATTTGAAATTTTTCTTACCGCTAGGCCCTTTGTTTGATATTTGACGGAAATACGCCGTTAATCCATTGATCCCAGCTTTGCATTCTTCTACAGAGCGCACCATTCCCACCGCCACTCCATACTCCATGTTTTTCCTGTATTGGACAAACGTCTCTTTAATCTCTGCCAGTTTCCTTTGTAAGTTCTCCATGTCTTTAGTGTTGTTTGGCATGAAATAATGTAGACTGCTCTTGATTTCATATGGCATGCTACACAACGGCTGCCAACACCACAAATTAGGCCCTAACAGAAAATCACCGGCGTAATAGTTGACATCATACGGAGTCCCAAACACGTGTCGCAAATAGTGCTTGACTTGGGCCAAGGATTTCTTCTCGCGCGGTTTAAGTTTATTCACTTGCAAGTTTATCTGGTTTACTTCTTTAAGCAGGCGCCACGCTTCATCAGTAACAAGCTTGATATTGCTAGGGGAGGGGTTGTAAGACCGGTATTTTTGTCGTACCTCAGGTGGCGATACTCCTGGCTTGTATGCGATCCGATTCGGGTGAAGACGATAAAAGCTATCTTGCACTTTCTGAAGGAACGCGTCCAAGCCACTACGGATGGCTTCGTCAGAGTTGGAACATCGGTCCGATACGGGTTTGGTGTGTTTTTTGACACATTTCGTGTCACGTGTCAGAAGAACTATTCCAGTTATGAGGCAGATAAGACCTGTGACAACGAGGAAACCCGCTATGACCAGGAAGATAATGGGGACGCGCCGCATGACTGGAAACAATGAACCAATCAGTTAACTTTAGTCCACAGTAATGATGTTTAGGATCCTAAAGTAAATAAATGAGGTCAGTAAAGTGGATATTCATTTGTGAAATATAAAATACAGTCACACCTCTCGTAACCCAAAATGTCAGGAAATCTTGTCGCCTAGGAGAGCTCTAATAATAAGGAGTGGCACTTACGACAGGAGTTGGACTATAGTTGAGCTCTATTTCTGGCCTAAAACTACAACCAGTTGCAAAATGGTTAGAACATTCTTCCAAAACAAAGCCTTTTCCTTAAAAAATTTACAAATATTCCAAAAATAAACAAGTAGGTTTGATTCTGAACCCCATTTCCTTTCAAACTGAGTTGTTTTGCTTAACGAGTTGAATAACCCTGCCAGTGATTGAATTAAATGTAATGCCGACATTCAGGCAACATTGACAAGAGGGAGATGCAAGGTATAAATTACCCTTTTTATGCAGTATCTCAACTCTTTTTGCAGCTGGTTGTAGCTATTGAAAAATATAAAATACACTATTGAAGTAATATACTGCATTTATATCTAACGGTAACTACTCTAGCTAGAGCGGCCATTTTTTCTTGTCCCTTTTTCTGACCCATCCATAGACTGCTAACAGTCCCTGTGTATAACTTGACTGCAAGGAATATTCTGTAATCACCTAACATATTTTCTACATAGGATCTATCACTGTGTAGTGGTTATCACGTCTGCCTTGAGATGTGGATTCCTCGCCGGTGAATGTAATTTTTGACATCTGAGTGACGTGGAACGAACTAGTCAGAAATTATTATTCCGACGTCACAATATAGAGGCTTGCGTGTTTGGCGGGAGATATTTATCATTACGTCGGTAAGTCTTCTCTCTAAGTTTATATTACAGCCATGCTCCGTCACGCGTGACCAGTATTTTTGAAAATTGAATGGAGTTTTCAAGATTACGCGTCGTTTTTGAAAATTCATTCCGAGATTCGGAATTCCCGTGAGAATTTTACCGCATTTTCGGAAACAAAGAGCAACAAAATATCATTTTGTTTGAAATGTTACATATCCGAACAATATTAGTTTTTTTATGCGTGCAGCGAAGTTATTTTCCGTTAATTCGTGACTTTCAAAGTGTTTTCCACAGAGATCTTCAAGGTTTCATTCAAATCTCGGACGTTACAAAGAAATATTCAAATGTTCATTACATTCTCTAGATTACTGGTCACCGAGACGGAGCATGGCTGTAACAGTTCCTGTCTGGAAAGAGGAACGGGCGAGGTAATCACGCGTGCTAGTGAAAGTCACGCGAGGTGCCTCCTACTACCTCTGGTGACTTTTGCCCCCGCGCGTTTCGATTATCCATATACTGGAACTGCAAGTAGTCTATAATCCACCATAATCCATTTACTAAAAAAAAAAACACTTTTTTTAAAAGGCTTTTAAAAAATTCCGCGTCGGTCATGACACACTACAATACACCTAGATTACCTCCCTGCGGTGTCAGCTCATGAAGTTCTATATCCGTACTGTATTTTTGGACACAAAATTGCAGACGATGTCCCGAGTGAAATACGAGTGCGCTTGTCAAAGCCATAATAAATCCATCAAATTATGGTGATTATGGCAATTTCAATATACAAGCTATTGTTACAATTCGGAAAAGAAGTACTCCATGTTTTACGAAGATGTTCTCGCAACTTGGTTTGAATCATGCACCAGTAGTTACCAAGGATTTAGCAAACATATTTTACGATAAACTTCTGTCATGTATATTTCTCGTATTGTCATTATTAGCCGTCCTTACGTACATAAACTCTGCAAAATCTACTTCTAATTAAGTCTTGCAGCGTTTCGCTTCAGCAGACGTCAGTGATTTCGACATGTATATGAGAACCAATTATTGGAAATGAACACATCAAGTTAACTTCTTCAGGATAACAGCAAATGTTACTAAAACAGTGACTCAGCTGCTTTGTGCCTCGCTATACATTGACCTGCAGTGACACTGCATATAGATTACTTGCCTCCTGAATCAAATGTAAGAACCTTCTGTTTTAATAGTAGCCGTGTCCCTGTAAAAAAAGGAACCCTTAACTGATCTGCAAATATATGATAAATATATAAGTGGTTTGCTCTTCGCCTTCTGGAGTTTCTGTCGAAGCAAGCAGATTATTCCGAAATACTAATCACATTCGTTTGTTCGCTCGCATCAGACTACCACCGTTTAATATTAACTGTAACAAGGAGAACACAAGAGAGAGAAACAGTACAACATAAATACCTTCTAAAATGAAGCTGGAGAAAGAAAGAAACTGTCACACAGACGACGAAATCGCGGCATCTGAACGCTGCCGTCCAGAAAAAAATTAAATTTACGCTACGATTACAAAATGTAATCAGACGCTCTAAAAATACCTACTTGATATTCAGTCACGCATGGATGTTTCTATTCTACGCAAACAAGACATCAAATCAAAACATAATTAAATATATTATTCTTTTCCTCCCAGACTCAAAGAAATGTTAGTTCATATAACCTCGGAATACGGCCGAAGTAAACTCCTTCAAATTGCCAACCGTTGGCGTGTCTCTAATTAAAATTAGAGACACGCTTAGGCCCGGTTCAGACGCCGAACTTTTCATGAGCCGAACCTAATACCTTGAATTAAGTACATGAAAAGTTCGGCGTCTGAATCAATTAAGAACGGCTATTTGAATTTGGAACGGCTGAGCCGTTCTTTTCGCCTGGCTCAGCCGGGAATTTCGGCTTTGGAACGGCTTTGATTCAGACGCCGAACTTTTCATGAGCCGAACCTAATGCATAAATTATTATAACGACTGGTGCGTGTTCTGACATCTTTACCTGAAAATCGCTCACCTTTCTATTTGTTTCTCTTCAAACTGAATTAAGTTCGGCTAATTAAGTTCGGCGTCTGAATCAACAGGCGTACTTTTGTTAATTTGGGTCGGTCCAAATTCGAATTAAGTTCGGCTCATGAAAAGTTCGGCGTCTGAACCGGGCCTTATTGTTCTGTCGTGAATTGTAATACCGTCGTGAATTGTAATACCTGTCGTGAATTGTAATAACAGTTGTCGTGAATTGTAATACCTGTCGTGAAGTAATAACAGTTGTCGTGAACTGTAATAACGTACCTATCGTGAAATGTAATAACCTGTTGTCGTAATTTGTAATAATCCGAGCTGTCGTGAATTGTAATACCACGTTGTCGTGATTTGTAATAAAAGAAAATAACAATTTATCCAGGAAATCGTGATGTAAAATTACTTCTCTGCTGGCCAACACAACAAGGGCTATTCAATCAGTAATATTCCCTCCGGCTTTTGTCAAGTCCGCAGTAGTTAAGCCGGTACATGTCAATCGGTGCGGGAACATTTGAAGAAAGTCCTCAAGGAACTGTTATTTACGGGTCCGCCAGAATATCGCGGTGAGTTACGTATCGTGAGTTATCACGGTGAGTTAATTAAATGTGAGTTACCAAATATTGAAATTTCAATATTTGGCATGCAGAATCTTGAAATCTCTATATTTGGCATGCAGAATCTTGAAATTTCAAGATTCTGCATGCCAAATAGTGAAATTTCAACATTCTGCATGCCAAATATTGAAATTTCATGATTTGGCATGTCAAATCTTGAAAAAATCTTTTGTAATATTCTTCGCTTGCTTTCTTTGTTGCAATACGACGAAGCCTAAAGACAGGGATCCACGACAAGTGTATATACCTAATTCAATAAAGGTTGCTTTGGCAATTGGTCATTGGTAATAGACTTCTTTAGCTTGTACATTTTGTTTTCCCATTGTAGGTCATGTGATGTTCTCAAGGGAATTTGTTCTTTGTCTTTTAATAAATTATGCATACACATTCACGTGAAGAAAACAAAATTTAAAAGAAACAGTTCCCTAGGGTAACATCACATGACCTACATTGGGAAAACAAAATGTACAAGCTAAAGGGGTCTATTAGGCATTGGCATTTGGGCATACGGAACACAATGAAATGCTTTGCTTGAGTGACCGCCAAACAATAGCTTCCCAATGCCCAATTACCAATGACCAAAGCAACCTTTATTGAATTAGGTATATTCATCCTATCAGTGATGAGGTTAATGACAACTTGTTATTACTTGTCCAAGGAAAATTTGATGTGCCGGTAAAGAAGCGCACGCGTGTCCAAGGCTTCCACGGGTACATTTTCGATTAGGCAATGCTGGCTACATCAGTGTTGCAAAACTGATCAGACAATTCAGATCTGGCAGTGGCCTATTATTGGAAGTAAGGAAAATAATTTCTCATCCGCGGTGGAACACCGCATGGCTAAAGGTTTACGCCACTGGTTATGGATGGTTTGCAATTTTAAATATTATCTGGCGGAGAAAGATCGCTCGAAAGTAGCGCAATAAGCTTGGTTATGATTAGCACAGGGCGAATCTTTTGTACTTTATTATTATTATAGAACATGAATTGTTTACCGGTCCGGTTGTTCGAAAGCCGATTAGCGCTAATCCAGGATTAAAAGGTAACCGAGGATTTTATTTCTCTTGTTTAAAAATGTTTTCAAAAGCCAATTTTAAGTTAGAGGTGAAGACAAGTCAAAGTTGAAACTGAAGGCCAAAACGTCTTCAGAAAAATTTTCATTGATTAGTTATTCAACGTTTACAAAATTGACGCTAATCCGGGGTTAGCTTGATCGCGCTTTGAACAACTCGGCCCAGGTGATTTGAGTAATCTGCAAGAACTTGACAAATTGTACTGTTCGGGTGTTAAAACGTTGTGTTGCTTCAATTTTAAAGCGTAAATATATGTTACGAAAGTAAGCTGGATTTTGTGTTTCAAAACTTTTAAAAAATACACATGGATCAAAATAAAGGTTGGTCTATTTGCGTCATTTTTGTTATTTTCTTTTGTAATTGTTTGTTCTTTTAAAGTCTCCCATTAGATAACATTCAAACAGGCATCTAACCTCTTTTAAAACACGCAACTATTTTGTACAACGAAAGGACCTAGAAAAAGAATGAGGACATGCCATTTTCTTTTTAGCGTATTTTTTTTTTTTTTTTTTTGCAAATACATGCTCTCATGAAGCTTTAGACCGTGAACATATTGCTAAAATGGCTGGGTTAATATTCTAACTAAAATGTGTTGACATTAAATAACCGATTTGTGCGTTTGTTTACACGCGATGACAGCTTTTCCTGTTATCAACAAAAGAAATTGAAAAGTCCATTAACTTTGCTGAAGAATAGCAACGTAAGAATCTTGACATGTTTACTAAACACACGAGAAGTGGATCCTAAAAAAAGATTTATTCTTCAATCGCTAAGTCCTTTATAGGGACAGTGCGTTGCTTTTATATGAAAGCAATGATATACTTTCTAGCTATGGTCATTGTAGCGGTTAGAGTAGCCATAGCTATTCCGTACCATGGTTCGCAGAAGTTTCTTGGTTATGATTACTGGACTCGCAGATATCCGACTTTGGGGTACACCGACTGGGATGGCTTTTGGAATAATCATTACAGCGGACGAGTACAGTATAAAAGACATTCTTCTGAAACGTCAGGTCAGGCTTGCACGGGATGTCAATGCGACACTTTTAAAGAAGAACTGAAATGTTCTGGCAATCCTGGACAATTGTAAGTACAGGTTTATATGCTATTTGTATTGTCTACGGATAAAGCGCTTGGAGCTTTATTTGATTAACCTATACACAGTAAGGACAAAAAAACTGAGATTAATACCCCCAGTGAAACGTGTGATAAGAAACTCCAGTGAAACGTTCACAATAAAATAGTGTGATAATTGGTTTTTTATTGAATATTTCATGTTTTTCGATGGATTCTCTCGACCGCCGCTTGTTCTGTACAATAATACAATTTTGCAAAACATTCGTACTAGATTATCAATTTCCTTTTTTATATTTACTTGGACATCTATAAGTCATATCTAAATGTTCCCGGTGAAAAATATCCGGAAATATTGTATCGAAAACGAAAAATTGTTCTTGAAATTGTTGTTGAAAAATTGATGTTCTTGAAATTGTTGTTCCTGAAAACAGTCAAACGAAACGAGACATCAAATGTTTGCCCTTCGCAATAACAAGCCTGCTGACAGTGCTAATTCACCCTCGCCGCTTTTCATCACTTAGCAAAACTGTGGGGGAGAATAAATAATTGTGAGGTCGACGTCCTCTGATCGCAAAATTTCTTGGTATCATTCGCCTCCTTCTGCAATTTGAAAGAGGTTGTCTACCAAACAGGCTGGTTTTTGACACCGCGAAGTCTAACTTAGACCTTAAAGGCATTTGATGGATCTTATGAGCGGGTCATTTGAAGTAGATGTATGTTTTCTCTTGACACTTTAGCCAGTTCCAGGCGCTGGAAAACGGGGAGAAACTGTTCCCTCTTTCGTGCTTATCCCCCTTCGTCAGCACTGGCGATATTTTTCCTTCTGCGCGCCACAATGAATTAGCTGGTAAAGCTTTTTTAACTAATCCATATAGCTAAGAGTATGTGCCACTTTAAATAAAGTATGGTATTGGAACAGAAATAAACCGGCGAAAAGAAAACAAAATATTGGTACACTATTTCTCCACTCTTGTAACACATCGTAAATGACTTGGCAACATTAAAATCGGTTTATACTGCGATTTTGTTAAGCCCTTCTCAATCCTTTGTGTCTATGGTTCCAGCCCGGGGGTCCCAGAGCAGCCAATCGATAATTCCGATAATAAATAAATATCGGTAAAAATCAACAACAAACGATGCTAATAATCGATTAATATCGGAAGTCGATGAAAATCGATAATACGTAAACTATACTGGTGCTATGGTACTGTTGCCCAGTCAAACAGCGTGCAGTCTCCTACGCAAATACAGAACAACTGCCTTCTTATCCCAAGATTGCTTTGTCGACTAAGTCTCCTCCCCGTCATTTTCCTACACGTACGCGATCATGTTTCGGTTTCTAGTTAGCCTTAACAGATCAGCTGTTAAGTTTTGTACTTAATCTCAGTCCCAGTCCCTTTTCACTATTATATAAGTATCAGTTTTCAATACTGTAACGGCCACTTTTGAAAATGTATGCAGTAGCATACGAAACGTCAAGTTTTAGCAAAAGTGAATAAATTCAATATGTTTATCACCGCGGTTTGTGTTCCATTTCTCATCATATAAACAGCCTTTTTTTCGAACTTTGAGAAAACACCCCCAGCCAGAAAACTGAGTAAAGGGCGAGGAAAGAGGTCGATAGGCTTGGGAAGATTCTTTCAAGCTACTGTTTGAGAGCGAGTCAAGAGAATATACAAATATAAGGAGGGTGGCATATACCGTATAATTTTTACAAATGTCAACTCGCAATCCTACAAATTCAGATTATGAGCATGATCTACGACAAACGAAAATGAATATTAAACTTGTTTGACCGAAACTTGAAAACTATACTGAAAAAATTACTTCAACATTAACATAATATGCACATGTTGAACCAATATTTCAACCACTTCTCACTCTCGACTCCTCTTTCAATGCGATTTTTGTCCATTGCAAATGTTACTCTACACAACATTTTGTTCAGCATCTTCTTTAACAACCATTGAAAACCATTTTCATTCCAAGAGCATCCAAAATTGGCATTTAAGGAAAACTCTAAATTTTATTTTGTGAAATAAAAAGGAAACATGACCATACATAGTCAAATACATAAACACAACACGCTGAAGGGCTTTCATTTGAATTCGGTCATACCACAGACTTTCGTGCAGAGACTAAAACGTTAGAACTACACGCTGGACAGAGTGGATGAGTGGAGTGAAGCAATGTGGGTCCAACTGCCATGATTTCTCGCCTAACAACACAACAAATCAGGCTGTGAGCAGGGCTAGCATGCTAGCGATGCACTTCCGTATTAAAGTTCCGAAAGTAATGGCCCTTGTTACTTTCGGATTTACAGCCTTTTACTATCGTTACTTACGGAGGATCGTTACTTTTAGGATCCAAACAAAATGTACCATATATAGCTTCATATGGATTGATTCGCTCTGTTTTCAAATCGCGACAGATGAAAGTGAAAACATTAACATAATGTTTATTCAAAAAGGTTATTATTAGGGATGTTCGAACAGATAAGTCTGTCCTTTACACCCGGGTTTACAGTCTTAACTACTCTATCCATATGATCAGTTACGTGAAAAAAGACATCTACATTTTTAAGGGTTCTTTGGTAAGCCCTCTAAGACTGTTTTGTGAGCCGTATGTGTGAATTGCTGGCAGCACTGACCTGCGATCTTTCCGCCGGTGTCCGCTTTTGTTTCTTACAGAGATCCAATTTACCTTTGGGTTCGTACTCACGGAGGATCGTTACTTTTGGTGGGTCGCTACTTTTCGGAACTTTACGGTCACTGCAGGTATTTAGGTATCAGTGGATTAATGCTAAGACTTTTTAACTTTGCTCTGGAAGTCCTTGCAAGTTAAAAAATTAAGCATGTCTGGGACTGTCAACGCTTCGTTAAAAATCCAAATATTTACGAAGATTTGGCAGTTATGTTGTTAGTTTGTTAAAAATTTGACAGTTTTTATGTCACGAACAAATAAATGTAATGACTAAAATCATGTTAGCTTCTGTGTCATTCAACCTTGGCAACAAAAGAATCTCAGTCTTCACATTGGTTTAGTCACGATACTTGGACAAGAAAACCAAAGCAGAGAACATTATCATCAAAACATTTCAAGAATTACGTTGCCTCAACAATGTCTTACATACGAAAAATTTCTTTGATACTACCAGCCATTGTCATCGTCATTGCATCATCAAAGCTGACTTTATCAATCCCCAACCATGGTTCTCAGAGGTTTCTCGGGTATTCATACTGGACCAATAGATATCGTGCTCTGGGATACACCGACTGGGATGGCTTTTGGAATAATCATTACAGCGGACGAATTCAGTATAAAAGACATTCTTCTCAAACGTCAGGTCAGGTTTGCTCCGGTTGTGTTTGTGATGCTGTCACAGAGGAATTAAAATGTTCTGGGTCGCTGTCAACATTGTGAGTCGCATAGTTTTGCACGTATCTTGATTTGAACTCCAATTAATAATTAAATATTTTAGTTAGTTACTATACTCATCGTCATTATGTTTATTCTGTGAAGTCTTATCCTTGCCTCATGCAATATATTCTGTTCAAAAACGGAATTTTACTGCAGTGCATTTTAGTGCCTATCAATCTCGGTTACTGTTTTTTATGAGTATAATTTACAGTGCGTTTTAATATACTTTTGAGAACAACAGCAACAACAACAATTTATTAACTTACAACCAGGATCAAAATGAACAATATTAATTGTCCCACAAATGGCTACGAAGCAAATCTAGGCGGGGCAAGGCAAAAGCAATAACACATCTTACAAAATGAAAACTAAGAAAATTACAAGCAGAAAAAAAAAACACTGTCTAAGACATTTCGCTATAGTTACACATAAATGTTAAGTACGACAATTTATTACACTAATGTATATTACTACCTGAGGTATTTAGAAGCCCAAATGGCGCGTGATTAGTTTTAGTTTATCACCTAATTGCTAAACTTTGCACTGATACAGTAACCGTTGTCGTTTCGTAGTTTGATTGATTTGCTTGTTATGCACTGATCTTGTGAAGGCTAAGCTAGTTAAGGTTAGGCCACACACATGCGTATCTTCCTTAGTATTCAGTTGTTAATTTCGACTGTCTGAGTGGTTTTCCCACGTTGGACATGTTTGGGAGAGAGCGAATGTCAAGAGTAATTTTGATATGGGCATTTGCAATGCGGTATTTCCGATTGGTTAGTTTCTACTTGATTTACTCCAGTGCGGTTGGTATGTTTGGGTTTGTCTAATTAAGCGCTCTGTCCTAATAGCTTGCATGGGGGTTCTTGTTCTCACTGTCCGGCGTAAACCCAAGCATGACTACAGTTCCAGTATATATATTGGTTTGCTTGAGTTTGTAATCAGTCGGTACAAAACGGTCAAAATGTGATGTTCGCATGTGGCTGGGATCACACTAGTCCAGGGACACTGTCCCGCCAAAATGCCAGAATTTCGCAAATGTTTTTTTCGTGTTATATTGCCAAATGCCATCAAATATACCACTAAATTGGGTAACAATATTCTATAGAAAGAAACAGTAGTTTGGAGATAAAGTGCAGGATTTACAAAGATTAAAGTGGATATACAGTTCTTAAAATTTGATTTCGTGACAGGCGATCAAGAAATCAAAATTGCCATTCTTGTGAATTTTTTCTTTTTATCCGTTATTTTGTCTCTTTAGATAATAATTCTTTGATTTCATCACTTTTGGTGATTTTTTCTTTCTATTCCAAGATAATAAAGCAAGCTGGGATACTATAAAGAGTAACTGCAAATCGTGTAATCCCCAGTGAAGAAAGTAACGTAACTCTTTGCATCCCCAAATGATAACCACACACTAAAATTAGCCAGAATCCATTTTGATATAAATCTAGATTAAGAGAGATACTACGGCAAACCTCGTCTTCTTTATTACTATTATATTCAAAACCTAAGAACATGTTCACTGTTAATAGTTCTACTGTTGGTTTGTTTTGTTACAGGATTGTACGGAATAAAGTCATCAAGATTGTTAGAAATGGGCAGCTACCAAATAGCTTTACTGAGATGTAAGAACTTACTTTCAGTTTCCTGTGAAAACAATACAAAGCATAAAATGGTTGCGTGAGGCTTTTGCAGGATCCAAGCATGAACAAACGTTTGGTTTTCAAAAATCATCGTATGGCGATTTTACTTCCTGCGTCATGGATTGCAAGAAGCTGGGAGATAATAATGAAGGAATTAATAATGAAGGAAGGAAGGAAGGAAGGAAGGAAGGAAGGAAGGAAGGAAGGAAGGAAGGAAGGAAAGAAAGAAAGAAAGAAAGAAAGAAAGAAAGAAAGAAAGAAAGAAAGAAAGAAAGAAAGAAAGAAAGAAAGAAAGAAAGAAGGAGGGAAGGAAGAAAGGAAGGAAGGAAGGGAGGGAGGGAGGGAGGGAGGGAGGAAGGAGGGAGGGAAGGAAGGAAGGAAGGAAGGAAGGAAGGAAGGAATGAAGGAAGAAAAGAAAGAAAGAAGGGTTTTTATAAAGCGGACATATCACAAATGTTTCAATGGTAGTTTTACTAATATTTTCAAAAGTAGATGAACAGATTTATTTGTTAAACTGTAAGTGCCTCCATACGTACAAAAAGGATTTACCAATGAGATAATAACACATTTTTATTATGATGCAAACTGAAAGTTATTTTTTCCTTCACAGTAAAATTTTCAAATCTCAACTGAAAGACATCGAAGAGGAAGCTTTTCACAACCTGACACAATTACAAAAGCTGTAAGTATACCTATCTGATAGTAAAAAAAATATAATAAAAACAACATCAGCAAATGCCGGTCAGACCTTCAATAAGGATGGTAAGTCTTACTGGGTGTTCTGTGATGTTTATTGCTACATTCTTATCACGTTATCTTTACAGCAGTGTTATTATCGTTATAATAATTTTTTATCATTGTTGTTGTTTAATTTTTTTGGCATGAAAAGTGTTTTGCTAAAGTACCTTTTACCATAATAAATAATAAATCACAATAAAGTGACTTATACGTGAACGATCGTGAACTTTACTTTACGTGCTTCATATTCTATGAATCGTGATCAAGTGGTTTTGGGAAGGATGAAGAGAACAAACTAACAAACCAACCGGTGAAAATACAACGGTTTTTTTTCAGAAAAGACTATTCGAAATCTACGAATTGTTTTACTGTTTTTGGTTTTATACAGAAATCTAGCAATGAATGAACTAGATGACTTTCCTGACCTGTCCACAAACACAGCTTTACAAGAACTGTAAGTAAAATTGTTAACACTTAAAAACTGATTTTTCAATTACAATTCACTGAATGTTTGCCGATGTCATTTTTTTACAGTGATTTGTATAACAACAAGATTAAACTATGGCGCCACAACTACACGGATCTACCAAAGAATTTGGTTAAAATGTAAGTTTATCATGCTGATCTTCACTAAAGAGATGAAAAAGTTAAACTTCTTAATGTACATTTTGTTCCATATTTATTTAAATTAGTCAAGCCTATATTAAGCGGTCAGTTTAAAAAGTACGAGAAACGTCTTCCCTTAATTTCTGTAAACCTGACTTCCATTGAGCGGTCACCTCTATTAAGAGGACGCAGTCACCTATTCCGAAATCCTAACCAGTAAACTTTCACATGTGAAGTAAATGAAAATGACGAATCACTTTGTCAAATGTGAATTATTTTTTGATTATTTTATGAATTATTTGTTGTTCTTTGTTGGTCAGGAGTCAGGAGGACCTCCACTGATGACCTCCATTGAGCGGTCACCTTTATTAAGTGGACGCAGTCACCTATTCCGAGATCATAACGAGCTATTTTTCACTCGTGAAGTACATGAAAGTGACGAATAACTCTGTCAAATATTAATTATTTGTTGAATATACTTGCGTGCAATCCCATTTCGATGTTTGGAATTCAAGTAAGACTGTAGTCCTTGGATTAATTGTACCACATTTGACTATTATTGGGTTTTTCTTTCTTTGCAGAATTCTCATAGACAATGAGTTGGAGTGGATTCCAGATAAGTGGTTTGATCTCCCCAATCTTAAATACATGTGAGCTGAAATATTTTATTTGGTTCTCGTCAAGTTTGAAATGATGCTTATATCCCAATTCTCTGCCGATTGTTGTTAAATTTGTGTATAGTTGTGACTTACCTTTAAATCTTGGTTTCGAAAGAGTTTCCTTTAGTTTTTTTTTTAGTAAAAAGGAAGGAGCTTGGAAAAATATAAGTTTTACTTTCTTAGTTTTGCTTTTATCTTTCATTAGAGCTTTGAGCATGAACAAGTTAAAAACGTTTCCAGGGCCAGCTTTTATCAACTGTAAATCCTTGAATTACTTGTAAGTATGAATGCTTTTTCATTTTTTTAAGAAGACTATGATGTATCCGACGGTAGATTATCTACATCTCGAACACTTAAAAATATTCGAGAGTTTGACACCATATTGAAGACGCAATCACACTAGAAATCAACGGGAAACCACTGTACGACATGTGTAAAGTTTTGACATTCAACCACCCCCCACACCCTTCCCTCTGCTCCACCCCTTGCAGTGCACAAGCGTGTAGCATTGACGCCATATTGACCCAGCCATCGGCTGTCTAACATTTAATTGAAGTTAATGAAATCGCGTTGTATTTAAAAATACTTTTCACGACTTGAGTTATGTTTTTTATTACAGATCAGTTGATCAGAATGAAATAAAATCAATCACGTTTCCAAACTTGAAACCATTTTTTGGCAATGACTCTCAGCTTCTGCATTTGTAAGTACTGCTTATTACGTTTTGTATACACCTGTAACTACGCATCATTACCTCATTTATTGATTTCTCGTTTACAATTGATTCACGTTACTTTTTTCGCATTTTAAATCTTCTAAATTATTTTATTTCAGAAACATGAGCAACAACAAAATCCACCACATAGCCTCGGAGACCTTTCAGCATTTGATTCACTTACAAGTTTTGTAAGTATCCATTTTTCTTCAGTGCCTGATCTCTATCTTAAGTGTATTGCCGCCAGCGATCCTTGAAGTCATAAGGCAACATACATCAGCAGCATTGGTAAATTAACCTAAGCGTCACTTCAGAGCCTAACTCTCCTGATGACTAACGATTTTATGCATTTTTTTTTCTTCTTTTCTTTATGTACGTACGTATGTATGTAGGTTGTATTGTATTGTATTGTATTGTATTGCATTGCATTGCATTGCATCACATTAAAATTTTCAAATTAACAAAAACTCTCCTGAAGACCTCCGCTTTCTTTCCCGTGATCTTTCTCTACGTTTTCTCCTATCCGGCAGTCAAGAGAGATCAACTGATCTACATATACTTCGTTGACTGATAAAGCAGCATATGCCACATCACATCAGTATAAACAAATGGTGTTATTAATTAATTCTCATCAGGATATGGCTGCATGATTAGCCGGCACCGCCTATGCTGAATCTGTACACTAGTCTCCTCTATTTCATTTTTGTTTGTAAGTTTTCTGAGGCACTTATTTTCACTATAATTTGTCATTCGGCATGTTATGCAGCCGTAGAGGAAGGAGTACGGCCACTAAGCTATACTTAGCTTGACAGCTTGATGTACCTGCAAAACTGAATTTTCCCCTTATGTTCCTCGCCCTACAAAATGTAGCTTGTGCGTTTCTTAGCCTTGCCTTTATATCTTCGTTGGCGCCTCCTGTTGATGCTACTGTTATCCCATGATATACAAACTTCTCTACCTCTTTTCGACCATGTCCGTCTATTTTGGTTTTAACTCGAGTACCACATTCCACATCATCATAGTCTTCTGGAGGGTTATCTGATCTTGAGCGCGGTTTTACCTCCATTATCACTAAGGTTAACTACGGCATGCCTATGTCTCTTTTCCCAGGGTGGGAAGTTGGGATAGAGGATTAAACCTCTTTAGGTGTGTGCGAGACCACACTCATATGCTCTGATATTTAGCATTGTTGCTTCCTCTTCTTCTCTTTGTAGGGAGTTGCATGACAATGCAATTGCGCTGATTGGGGCCAAGGTTTTCTACAATATACCAGAGTTGCTGCATATGTGAGTTCATTTTAGACGGATTTTGTTGGTAACGGATTAAACCCGGCTGCCGTGTCTCGGTGTAGTGTAGTTCTAAATTAACTAATTTAACGCTCGGTAATGAGAAATGAGAAAGATGTGGTGTTATGGTTATAGGTTCCTAGGTTGTTGTTAACTGAGCGTTAGTTTTTTTTCAGGGTCTAAAATGATTTCCGCTCAGGTTATCAATAGGTCATGCAGTTAGTGTAAAAATGGAGGACAGATGTTTTTAGAACTACCCTCAGACGGATGATCACACTAGACATGTTTTTTATTCCTTGTTCCAGAGATCTTATAGGTAACAAGCTACAGAACATTATGGCGGAAGGATACAGCCCTGCTTTTCAAGATCTTCCCAAACTAAAATGCTTGTAAGTTTCAAAATGCGGCGTACAGTGGTACTAAGTAGTGCTCGTACTATAGAATAATAAATTAACTGATAAAAATGGTAATTTGCTGGATGTTTTGCACAATCATTGGTTAAACTCGTGCTACCTCTTCTAACGAATTTTTAAACCAATCAGAGAAAATATCACACGACTGCGTTTTTCATCGGTTTGATGCTTTTGCTTCCATCTCTTCCAGCAGGTTATGTTACTTCAAATTAGATTTATATCTTGTATTAATAACATTTGTCTCAGTTACAGTTGAACCACCGCTAATGGAGATATGCAGTAGGCGACGGATACTGAGTTGTGGACCCAGTCCCACACAACTTATTCTCTGCTAATTTTAGCACAATCGCACATTTGTCAAATTTGATGACGTTTTTTTCACTCCGTACCTCCCTTCGTGAACTTTAGGAGTTCCAGCTGCGATAAGCCAGTATATGTTAGTTGCCGGACGTCCGCTAGCCTTTTTGCCATGGAATGGGTCCCTGAGCAACAACTGTGATGCAATAATCTCACAATTTTTCAGATGTTCCCACTAAAAAGTTCTGATATTAACGGTAAATCTTCGCAAAGTTCTTCATTCCATATGTAATCGTACCAGTTTAGGTGTTAAGCTGCCCTGTGGAGCCTTGTTGAAAAATTCTGAGAATCTTATAATCTGTTTATTTTTGAAGTTCGCTTCTTTTCTTTTACGTTGTAGTTAGATGTGATAAAATGAAATCCAAGGTTGCGAAACTTTTCAATGTTCTGTCTTGTAGAGTTCTTATGGCACAAGAACCAAAGACACGTCACGTGATGTTCAACTCGTTTGTCAGACTTCCCTCTTTGGAAGATTTGTAAGTAATTATCATATAATCTCTCCTTGCATAAAAAATTTATTTTATCATAAAGACTTTTGTTCTTGGGCCATCGTAGCTTGATGAGAAATAGAACACAAACCGCGTTGATAAACATATTGAACTTATTCATTTTTGATAAAACTTGACGTTTCGTATGCTACTACATACATTTTCAAAAGTGACCGTTACAGTGTTAAAAACTATACTTGTATAGTAGTAAAAAGGGACTGGGACCGAGATTAAGTACAAAACTTAACAGTTGATCTATAAAAAGAAACAACTAACAAAGCCTGGCTTCAGTTCTTGTATGAACAATGTTTCTCTGATTTTACAGTGGAAATCAGTTTTGCCCGACTCTAAGATATCAAAATAATCCCACTTGATGTTGTGTCCAGTGGTGTTGACAAGGTCAGCAATGGCTGATGTGCGGTCATCCTTAGCGAGGGCCTTAAAATGCTCAGTTTTTCTATCATGAAGCCGTCGTTTAGTTTTACCAATGTAAAATTCTTTACAGTCCCAACTACTGGCTTTGTTAGTTGTTTCTTTTTATAGATCAACTGTTAAGTTTTGTACTTAATCTCGGTCCCAGTCCCTTTTTACTACCATATAAGTATAGTTGTTAGGAATTGCCTCCAAAGCTGAATGATCTTCTAACATACTCACAGAAATCCCGAATCACTGGTTTTATTTCTTTCTCCCCGTTTCTTCTTAATTCTCACAGTACACTACAATCTGTTTTCAATTTCTCCTTTCTATTGTTCTTTGTACTTTCAGTTCCAAAGTTCAAGGCTATCAGGTTCCAACGTCACTTAACACTTCTTTTAAATCACGTCACTTAATCAAATAAAGCTTAAACTCGTGTTTACAAAGATAATGCTAATAAAAACACCGCACAATTTCCGACATAGTTTTTAACACTGTAACGGTCACTTTTGAAAATGTATGTAGTAGCATACGAAACGTCAAGTTTTATCAAAAATGAATAGGTTCAATATGTTTATCACCGCGATTTGTGTTTGATTTTATCAATTAAGTTAATAAGGTAAATCGGCCACCGTAAAAAGATTAAAAAAGTTGATGTTTCAAGCGCCAGCCCTGCTCCTTTCAATGATATCAATACATTGTCCAGATGGTGTCGAGGATCAGAAAATTCTCAAAAGTACATGTAACACTAAATTAAGTAAGTTATACTTAGTAGAGCTGAGGCGTTGTGGTGTAGTGGTTAGCGTGCTGGATCTGAAAGTTGTTGGTTCGAGGCTGTCACTGCCACTGTGTTGTTTCTTTAGAAAAGAACCTTTGCTCCACATTGTCCGTCTTCACCCAGGTGTATAAATAGGTACCGGCGGCATAATGCTAGCGGGGGAGTAGCGATACTCCTAGTTGCTTCGTGGTACAGAAAGCTTGTTAAGCTCCCGCCGTGTGGCCCACCTGGATATCGTGTGCTAACAACAATTATCAGCTAATAATAATGATTAAAATTTTAATCAAAACTATAACAAAATTCTCGAATCTGATTGGTTATTAGCAGGCCCGATTAGAGCATTAATAGGACAGTTTACGCGTCATGCTTGTAACTGGACGATGTAATTGGACAGTAGGCGTCATTTGCGCGCGCTATCCTTTTTCCGTGCGTGCATCTCGGTCAAAAACACACTCCATTGTTATGTTTTTAATCGCCAAAACGTGTAACCATTTAACGTTTTATCCTCAAATTTTGTTATAGTTATGATTAATTGGTAACAGGACTTCGTGTCGTCCAATTCTGTCTGTAATCATACTCGTGATTAAACAAATCCGACTCCCGCTTCGTGGTCGTCCGATGTTGTTAATCATTCGTATGATTACAGACCGAATTGGACTCCACTCAGTCCTATTACCATTATATATAGCGCAAATTTCATGTACCACATTAAATGAGTTTAATATTAATCGTCCAATAACTCATAACATCAGAGACAAGTAGTTTCGCCCCGTTGGCCACTTCAGAAGGCAAGGCAAGAAGACAGTTTTTTTTTATCTTATAGATGGCTGAACAACAACGGATTGCGGACCTTTCCACATCCATCAATATCGTTTGAGCTAAGACCTGCTTTGAAATTCCTGTAAGTATCTTTAAAGTATTGATATTAATATCGAGTTCAACAGTGGACCTCACAATAATTTATCCCATTGTTCCCTTTACTGCAGACGGACCTTCGTTAGTAAAACGATTTATTCCAAAATATCTGAGACTTTTTTTTTTATGAGTTTATTATTTCTGCGTCGTGGGATGAAAATGCTTTGCCTCGTGTGGTCTCAATTTCCTTCAGCCTAAAATTTTCCACAGGGTTAATTAGCTGATATTTTATATATTAAATTTGGTAAAGTACACATAGCTATATAGTACAGTCTAGTTTAATCTTGCGGATTTGTAACCATTTTAAAAAAAATGCAATGTTTCTATTTTTTCCTATACCTAATTATTTTTTCATATAGAATATTCATGCGACATCACGTCTGCTGTACACGTTCGACGTACTATATTAACGAAAGAAAAAATTCGTGTCCCGAGCAGGATTCGAACCCACGTCTCCCCGTACACTAGTCGGGCGTGATATCCACTACACCATCGGGTCACCACGCTGGATACGCGGCAAGTTATTGATGGTAGTAGATAGAACGTGGCCAATCCATGGAACATTTTTCTTTCATAGTACGTTTCATAGCCTCTGAAAACCTCTCCAGGTTTAGTACATTTCTGAATAATCCTATGTGTCGAAGCCAAGAACGTGTTAGAACATCATATAGAATATTCATGCGACATCACGTCTGCTGTACACGTTCGATGTACTATATTAACGAAAGAAAAAATTCGTGTTCCATCCATGAAAAAAAAATGTTCCATGGATTGGCCACGTTCTATCTACTAACATCAATAAGTTGCCGCGTATCCAGCGTGGTGACCCGATGGTGTAGTGGATATCACGCCCGACTAGTGTACGGGGAGACGTGGGTCCGAATCCGAATTTCGTTAATATAGTACGTCGAACGTGTACAGCAGACGTGATGTCGCATGAATATTCTATATGAAAACCACCCATGTGTGATGTGGTTTCCTCCTTAAAAAAATTACTTACTTACTTACTTACTTACTTACTTACTTACTTACTTACTTACTTACTTACTTACTATGATGTTCTAACACGTTCTTGGCTTCGACACATAGTGATTATTCAGAAATAATTATTTTTTACTATACTTAATTATCTTAAAATTTTCATTCATTTTGCCAAATCTTGAGCATTATTGTGTTAAAGCGTTTTTACTGAGGTATTCCATTCTAAACAGTTCTTGTTATGTACGACAGTTTTAAACGTTTTTCCCAGGCACGTGGAACACAACGAAATCGAATCGCTGACGAGCTACGACAAGGGCGACTTTCCACCAGATCTGGAAACTTTACACAAGTAAGTTTATTGTCGAAGAAAACCTTTGTTCTCGTCGCGTTAAAGTCACTGGGTGTTTTTAATTTATTTTATATCACTTTTTAGTGACTTAAAACAGAAACACAAACCATTTGAGAAGACAAGAAACCTCCAGAAACTGTGAGTGTTGTATCGTGATGTCGTGTTTCATAGTAATCGTCATTTTTATCAAAAGATTGTTTAACTAAACAACCTTCGTTCTCAGTTTCTTGCATTCAAATCGAATCCTGGGGATTGGAGAGGAAGACCTTTGGATGTTAAACAATTTAAAAGAGCTGTAAGTTTTGTTTCAAACTACAAACCAATTATTTTGCTTCATTTATAATTTATAGATTAAATACTTATGCATAACTGCTTCAGCTTGTGTACACCAGATTTAGTCCTGTCGTTCGTCGATTATACAATCAGTAAATATTATGTACTTATTGACTAAGTGGGGGAGGGGGGGGGGGGGCGGATGGGAAAATATTTGGCTCGAGGTCAAGGTGTACGGACCGAGCGCAGCGGCGAGGTCCGTGCGCCATGACCGAGAGCCATGACCAATTGGAGACAATTTTTTTTTTGAAATTTTAACGCGCGAGGCCGTCCGTATTTATAGTAGGGCCGTACGGCTTTTCCGACCCCGCTCGCGCAAATGCGTACGGCCCTCATACGGGACTTTCATCAATGGTTTTGCAAAGGAAAGTTTCGCAGGGCCGTACGGGTCATATGATAAATCACAATATTTTTCCATGTTTCTCTTCAGATTCCTTAGCGCAAACAAGCTGGTGAATTCAACGGTACACCCGGAGACATTTCGGAATCTCACAAAGCTTTTGGTTTTGTAAGTAAAAACACATAATGTATGTGCAGAAGGCATACGAATTGTTTTTAATTTCCTCTCTGTAGTTCATTCCTTGACAGATTACGGGTCAATTCTCCGTTTTCGGGCACATCATGTGGACGAGCCCTCTCGTACGCTGACGCTGAGTCGTGGTGTCTGACAAAACGATGCTTATACAACTTGCAAAGCAATCATCAAGACTTTCACCAGCGGATTCTATTTATGCGCGTGCGCACTCATTCAAAAAACTTACGATCGACAATGATTTATCAAGAAAGAACATGGCTGTCGAAGGCGGGACTAATATTGCTCGGCTTATACTGTTGTGTATATTGCTCAGTTCAATTTGATAAACTGTTTCTTGTACAACAAAATTAGTCTCGTATATTAATGCTACCTCAGTTTAGCGGAAAAAATTCGGTCTCAAACAAAGGAACTTGATTGTTTTGGATGATTTCCATGGGTTTGCAGTTCGCTTTTTCCATGTTCTACACCAAAGGACGAAGATCGCGCCGCCATTAAATTTTTTCTTCCTTGAAGGCGAGCTCGAGAAAAAAAAGATTAGCCTTCATCTCTCTTTTCTGTAAACACCGCTGACCACGATTTAAGAGGATCACTTTGTAAGTCGTGAGAGCATCGTAACTCGGTCCCAGGCCTCGTTTCGCAAAAAAAAAAAAACACTACACAGTTTGAAAAACGCTCCGAGCATTCGAGGTAAACATCAATCACATCATATTCATGTCACCTTTTGTTGCAGTCTGATCACGTGCGCTAGCAGGCAACAGTGCAATGTTACCCTCTGACATTAAAATTGTTGCCCGCTTTCGCAAATGTTGCCCGCTTAGGACAATTCGCGGGAAACAGTCTGTTTGTTAGATGTCATGTGACCATGAATCAACTAATCAACGCGCGTGTTGTATTGAGAAAAACTCCAGCTATATAACAATAACAACTTGTTCCTATCTGGTTATGGAATGTTGCATGCATGTTGCTGTTCTACACCCTTGCCACGAACCTCGCGACTAGTAGTGTATGACATCATTTTTATTATCGTCACTTTCAGGCACCTTGACTGGAACAAGTTTTATTACGTTCCTCTCGCGCTGCAAGGCAAAAGCAGAATACCATCAGTTCATAGCTTGTAAGTCTCCACGTGTTTTTGCAAGTAGAAAATGACAACTTGCGCTGGGTGGCCAAGGCATAGTCGCAAGTTGACTCGTAACAACACGGCCGAGTTCCACGCAGTCGTCCTTGTAATCGGCCGCTTGACTTGCGTTGACTTGCGACTACTCAAGTTTGGTGGCCAAACGGTGAAAAAAACGCCTACTTGCGGACAAATTTAAGCTCGATCAAAGTGATCGCAAGTGCATGCAAGTCCTGGCCAACAAGAGCCGAGACAGAGAAAACGAAGGAAGAATATCGCCAAAATCTATGCAAATTAAGACCGGCTATCCAAACCTCCTTCACGGTAGTGATTTCCTTTTCATTTTCGCTATGAATTATTAATGAGTTTAAGAACCGAAGAGGGAGAACTTATATTAACCAAAGGGTACCTGAATATTCATTTGTTTAGGTATGAAATAATGTATGTATTAATATATATTTTTTCATGTCGAGTAAAAGGGGAGATAGGGTATAGATCGGCCAACCTTTTTTGTCTGAAAGAGGGACGGTATAGATTTTAGGATATAGATTTGGTAAAAGGACCTCAGTGCCTATATATATATATGAGTTACTCTTGGTTGGTTTAAATTTAGTCTTCCTTCACAGAACAGTTTACACTCTTTCTTGGCAGCGCTAAGTATAGACCCATGCTAGGCGATAGAGCATTCCAGACCGCGGTTCCTAAACGTTTGAATCGACTTCCGATCAGGATATATCAAAAATTTAGATGCTTTTAAATCTGCACTAACCTTATCTTTTTCAATTAGCTTTTTTGCAATTTTATACGTCAGATATTTTTTAACTACTTCTTGTATTCCTATTTGCTTAATTTTTACAACATTTTTTTTACTGTAACTTCACATGCTCTCAAGACTTTGTTATATACGCGTATGAAATATTATTGTTATTACTAGTATTATACACCCAAAAATCCAAATGCAATTTCCATGTTAAAATAAAGAAAACACAACGCTTCGTTATCAGTCGTATTTTCTTTAAAATTGTTTCTTTCCAAGTAATTGCATTTTTAGTGACGCTACGCATTCACAGATAAACTATACCCTAACTACAAAGCCGCGTGTAAGAAAAATGGTCTTGGTAACGTATTGCTTATATCTATGTTTTCAGAGACGTGCGGAGAAACAGCTTCACTTACATTCTGAACGGAACATTTTCTGAATTGGACAAATTAAGAAATTTGTAAGTAGAAATCTTGTTTCTCTAATCAAATAATGTTTGTGGCCATTTTATTTCTTTTCTATCTGCCTCTATTTTAATTTCTAACCTTATTTCTTTTCGTTTACAGGCATATGCTATATAACAAAATTGTGACAATAGAAAATGGTGCCTTCAACGAAAACATCCAACAAATGTGAGTCCCTTAGCATTCTGCCTGCCATATCGCACTTACACATAGCAGCTTTAAGAACTTGGTTTAACATGAGATAGTTGGCTACAAAAAAATGCTTATGCTGGAAAATGTAAAAGAGTACATTAACTCGTTACAAACGCCCTTTATAACTTTAGTTACGCTTTAGTAAATAAGAACTGTTTTTGAAGGACGATATTCGCGTTGTGTTTTCTTCTTTCAGACACATGAAAGGAAATCGCTTCAACTTCAAACATGAGAATCAGTTCACAAACCTGTCAAAACTGACTCAATTGTAAGTAACATGAAACAATATCAATTTACTGTAGAATCGACCTTTTGTACAACTTACAACTCTACGGGTCCCTTAAAATAAATAATTAAATAAATAAATACATACGTAAAGTCTTCAAGAACCTAGTGGCTCCCAACTGCCGGAGCTTAATCCGGTTTCCACATAAATACATTATACATAAATAAATAAATAAATAAATATGCCAATTATCGTAAGGGTGCGCAGCGTAACAGTTTGCAATATTCATTATTTTTTGCCCCAATATTGTAGAGGCTTAAGGGGAAATCAGATCAGAACAATCCCTGACACAGCCTTTCATGGACTTGTGAGCTTATCTGAGCTGTAAGTATTTCAGTTGAACGTTTCACGTTGTCAGCGTTGTTTATAAAAGAGCAAATCGTAATAGAAAAGTAAAAGCTGACTTTTTCCCCACTGTTGATCTTTCACAGAGACCTTGGTGAAAACAAGATCGGACGCATACTGAAGATATCCTTTCGTGACCTTGCCAATGTAACCAAATTGTAAGTTCTTAGAGAGTCCCTCTATCGTTTTACTGCAACGAGTGACGAAGATTAAAACAAAAAATATATCACTTTCATTTTGTTAATTCTGCTGAAAACCCAAACAGCACCACAGGAAAATGAATAGTAGCTCATTATAGAACATAATCTTTGTTTCTAAATTCTTGGTTCTTTGATATGTAACCGTAAATAAATATCTCACGAAAGACATTTTTTAGAATGAAATTTTTCTTTTTAATTTACTTCGTCAAGGAATCAATAATTTAATACTAGTGGTTCCATATTGGAAGTGAAGTGCTGCCACATTTGGAAGCCTTAATTAACCCACTCACTCCTGCGCGATTTCTCAGTTTTTAAACAAATCAATGCGAATCGAGGAACGATAATAAACCTGGCAATGCGCACAAGAATAAGAGCGAACAGAGACTTGAAAAAATGTCATCTCTCCAGTCTAGAATAATTAGTGTGAACGATTTTCGAATATCAGTTGCGTATGAAAAATAGCCTGAAAAAAAGGCTGAAAAAATTACTTGAAAGTCAAAATATGAAAAATTACGCAGACATTTTGGATTTTGCAATGCGAGGGAAATTAGAGCTGCGAAATGCAAATCCAGACCAATTCTTGAAATAACAAACACAGGAAAAAGGACAGCAAATTCTTTCACTTTAAAGTTTTATTCAAATTAAATATCTATTAGATTACTCTCAATAACAAAACACGTTATAAGTTATCGCATCGAGGAAATTGTCCAATTGCAGAATACCCGGCCCATTTTCAGCGACATAAATCAAGACTGCTACCGCGGTCCGCAGTCCATTATTTACATAACAACTGTAACTGACCTCCACAACGAAACAAAAGCATTGTGTGTATTTCTCGTTCTTTAAGCGTGTCAAGCGCAAAATATAAAACGGTGAGCATTCATCGTTTTAAAAACACATTCTCAACGAACCTACATTCACAGTCAAACACTTTGGGACCACGGACCGCAGTAGCAGTTCATTTTAGTACTTGCCTAAATTCGCAGTGAGCCACTTCGGGACCGCGGTTCGCGGTAGCAGTTCATTTTAGTACTTGCCTAAAGTCACAGCCAACCACTTCGGGACCGCGGACCGCGGTAGCAGTTCATTCTAGTACTTGCCTAAATTCACAGTCAACCACTTCGGTAGCAGTAGATTTATGCCTTTGTAAGTAGGCCTGGTATTCTGCAATCGCTTCCAGCTCTCTTACCACCATTTTAAAGGCATAAAAATCTTCTTAAAGGACTTTCTTTTCCATTACTCGGTAATCTAGCACAACATCGTGCTTACATTAGGGACTTTAAGCAATGACGACGGAGGGCTCTACTGCGGCTACCGGAAGTAAATTCTCACGTCTGTCGCTGATGTTCAGCCGTAGTACGAAATTTGACTACCTAAGCGGGATGGTTTGGCCGTAGTCGCTACTACGTCGATTTTATTTCGCTTCTGTATCCTTTTCTTACGGATTTCTCAGTGTTTAAAGTGTTTCAACGGACCTTATATCCTTTTTAGTCAATGGCAATGTAATTTTTCTCAAACTTGCCGCCCCACAAGGTGTGATTCTATCACGAATTTACGAACAGTGTTGGCGATTGAAATTGAAGCGGCCGGCATAGCGAAGCGAAATTCCCAAGTTCTAAGATTTTATCGCTGAAAGTCCAGCTTTAGAAGTTGAAAGAATATGCTTTTATGCCTTATATATACGGGGAAAGGATTCTACTTATGCTTGAATTTACTTTCAGTTAAAATTATATTTAGTTAGGCGTTTTAATTCGTACTTTGAACACAATAGATTGTTGTTGTGGTTCAAAACACAGAAAATTTACGGCATTTCAAAAGTTGTAAGATTCGTTCAGAAATCATCTCTTGGTCCCAACAAAGAAAAATAAAGTCCATGTGCTTTTGAAAAATGCCATTCCGTTCTCAGAAACCTAAATAAAAGAACCTTAGAGAGGCTTTCAACTTCTTAGCCGTCGATGCCATGCATTTCGCAAACAACTTCGCATTTCACTGTTCCTCGAGCGCTCACGGACGTACTCTTTCCAGTCCCCCTTTGTCAGGGTAGCCGTAGTAGCGTCTTCCGTAGTGATGGGTACATCGACAATAGAAATACCACCCTCTACGAATTACATTCACGCGGAGGGGACTGGGTACTGCTAACAAACATCCATCCACCATCCACCTTCCTTTCCACCTTTCCATCGGGAAATTGCAAGGTCGAGTATCAGAACAGAATTAGGATGGCTGCCCTGTGCGGGCAGCAATAATCCCATCACAAGAACTTTGTTACAAACTGATTTATCCCTCTAATAATCAAAATAATGTCAGTTAAACGGCCTTGTTTACACAATGCTGCCAAAGCATTCTGAGCGGACACTCTCATATTAAGCGGACAGTTGTACTTACGGCCGCCCTGGTAAAACCCTGTTTGCATTCTCCTCTTACGAAAATCATTCCCGTAAGTGGCCAGCTCCAGTTACGGACACTGGTTCCGCTTCCCGAGGGTGTCCGCTTACCCGGGGAGGAGGGGGTACTCAACAAAGTTTTGTACGGGGATGCTCCGCCTCAAGGTCCAAACCCTTACCCTTTCATATGCCGATTTTAACAGAAAAGGTACCCCTTTCATATACCTTTCATTGAAAATGGTATCCCTTTCATATAGCCTTTACGTGCATCTGTTTGATTTATTTTGAAAGGCGCTTTTTGTAATACTTAAATGGCAGTTTTCCCTACCCTTTTTTATACTTCAACTCGTGAAATCCCTACCCTTTCATATACTCCAACTCGTGAAATCCTTACCCTTTCAAATACCTCCAGCCTAAAAAAAGGTACCCCTTTCGGGCGGAGCATCCCCGTATAGCCCATTATAGGGAGTACCCCCCCCCCCCCCACGCCGCCCTCCCCCCCGGGCCGCTTAATGAAGCTTCGACACGTAAAAATTATGTTTAACATTAATTCATTAAATCTCTTTATTATGGTTTCAATTTAAATTTTAGGCTTTGCTGGAGTACAAGCGGTCAAAAAGTTTAATGCGTTATTGTAATATGGCCAATAAAATAAATAAAAAAAAAGTGAACAATAGTTAAGCCCATGCATAGTTTTTTAAAGTAATAACTTGATTTCTGTCGGTTTATCTCTACTTCTCACAGATTATTGCTTGGTATATAAGGCTCAACCTTACCTTAACCTTATCTAGTTTGCAAAGCTTTGTATCTCGTGAATTATTGTTATTGTGCCTTTAAAAACAGGGATTTAGATAACAATGAGATAGCGTACATTGAAGATGGGACTTTTACAGGAGTCAACGGCTTTAGTCGTTTGTAAGTGTGGTGAATTCTTTGTTTCATGCCTGGCAAGAAGTATAACTGCATGTATACAGCAGATTACTCTTCTGTTTATTAAATGATTACAGTTGAAACCCCAAGTAAGCGACCACTTAAAATGCAAAGCCAAAGTGGTCGCTTAGGAGAGGTGGTCGCTTAGGAGAGGTGGTCGCTTAGGAGAGGTGGTCGCTTACAAGAGGTGGTCACTTTAGAGAGGTGGTCGCTTAGGAGAGTTGGTCACTTAGGAGAGGTGGTCACTTACGGGAGGTGGTCACTTACGAGAGGTGGTCGCTTACAAGAGGTGGTCGCTTAGGAGAGGTGGTCACTTACAAGAGGTGGTCGCTAAGTAGAGGTGGTCGCTTAGGAGAGGTGGTCACTTAGGAGAGGTGGTCGCTTACAAGAAGTGGTCGCTTAGGAGAGGTGGTCGCTTACAAGAGGTGGTCACTTAGGAGAGGTAGTTGCTTAGGAGAGGTTGTCGCTTAGGAGAGTTGGTTGTTCACAAGAAGTGGTCGCTTACAAGAGATGGTCACTTAGGAGAGGTGGTCGCTTAGGAGAGGTGGTCACTTAGAAGAGGTGGTCACTTAAAAGAGGTGGTCGCTTACAAGAGGTGGTCGCTTACAAGAGGTGGTCACTTAGGAGAGGTAGTTGCTTAGGAGCCGGGTTGTCGCTTGGGAGAGGAGAGTTGGTTGTCTACAAGAAGTGGTCACTTAGGAGAAGTGGTCGCCTAGCAGAGGTGGTCGCTAAGGAGAGGTGGTCGCTTCGGAGAGGTGGTCACTTAGGAGAGGTGGTCGTTTACAAGAGTGGTCCCTTAGGAGAGGTGGTCGCTTACAAGAGGTGGTCACTTAGGAGAGTTAGTTGCTTAGGAGAGGTTGTGGCTTAGGCGAGTTGGTTGTTTACAAGAAGTGGTCACTTAGGAGAGGTGGTCGCTTAGGAGGGGTGGTCGCTTAGGAGAGGTGGTCGCTTAGGAGAGGTGGTCGCTTAGGAGTGGTGTTCGCTTAGGAGAAGTGGTCGCGCATGGAGGTTCGACTGTATTGAAAATTATCCATATGTGCATGCGCTAGTTGCTCGTGGCAGAATGTCAACGAGTATTAAAATGAGCAGTGATTCATGGTCACAATGGACACCTCGCTAATGTTGAGTATTTTAGACCACTCTAAAAGAAAATATTTGGGAGATTGATTAGTTAAATTATTGTGCAATGTTTATTTTGCTTGGTGAAAAAATAGACGAAGATTTGAGTTAAAGTGTCGTAAATTCTGTAGGGTGAAGGATGGAAGCGATCGCGAAGTGTCGGCTACTGAATGTAGCCTTACTTTTCAGACATAATTTTCTGTTTCTCCGAAAAAGCACTATAAAGCACTAAATAATGCACTGGGTTTAATGAAGACGTCACGAGTTCAAGTTGTGTACAGCTTCTTATTTTAAGTGGTTTCAAGATATAGGTAGAGCTGATAAAATAGACCAATTCCGATATATTAAAATTCATACTTGGCTCCGAGGCTTAGGGGAATAAAACAAAAAAAAACACATCGAGGTTCAGGGATGAATTATAATTAATTTGTTTTGTTTTATTCCCCTAAGCCTCGGAGCCAAGTATGAATTTTAATACATCGGAACTGGTCTATTGTATTTTGTATTGTTTAAATCTCTCTACAACACGATCGCACGCCAAATCAAACAATCCTTCCCATCCGCCATTTTGAAATTATGCTCTAGAAAAATAATTTATTCGCCTGCTCGATTTGAGCAGGCAAGCTTCTGATTGGAGGAAATTAGCAATAAGAAGTTTACGCGCCCAGCCTTCATTCGCACGTAGATGAGATTTGCGTACGTGTACACGATTTGTGTTTTATATATAACTTTACATTTCAGTTAGCGATCATGTAGACTTCTGAATGTAGAACTCAAAACACTTGGCAATCAATACTGCAATGGCTTAAAGACGCCACGAGTTTAACCTGTGTACAGCTTCTAGTTGCAGAAGGAATCGTGGTGGGCATGCGTACATTAATTTGAAAACGTTACAAATATGTAAAAAATGTTACTAACGCAAGCCATGTTTATTATTCAATTAGGGGCTTACAAAGTAACCACCTTACCTCTCTACCAAATGGAGGCGACTTCTGTAACAAGCAGATGAACAATATGTGAGTATCATCGAACTCCATCTTTGTTGTCACTTCTACTCCATCTCTTTGGTCTAGTGGTTAGCGCGTCGGACTTTCAACCTGAAGGTCGGTGGTTCGAGCCTGGTCTCTGCCGTCGTGTTGTTTCCTTAGACAAGAAACTTTACTCTGTCTCTCCACCCAGGTGTATAAATGGGTACCGGCGACAAAATGCTGGGGGTAACCCTGCGATGGACTAGCATCCCATCCAGGGGGGAGTAGCAATATTCCTAGTTGCTTCATGCTACAGAAACCGGGTTAAGCTCCGGCCGTGTGGGCCATCGTGGCCCGTGTGCGACTTTACCTACCTTACTCTCCACCTGACTGCCCGCTATTTCTTGCCATTGAATTGTAACAAATAAATAGGGTTTTCTAGCCTCACTCACACTCAAAGGCCAGGGTACTAAGCCCACAACTGTAAAATGGTCCATTCGGGAAAACTTTAAATTAAGTCAACAAAATAATAAGTCCTCTAGGGAGCGATATGACAACAAGAAGGCATCTTTATTTTCATGAGTTAGTTCATAAAGTCGCTCGTAAAGTTTCACAAAGCTTAAAGTTTCACAAAGGAAAAACAACATTTTTTTTGGTGCCAAATTGAAAGAAAATATTACGCCTTTAACAATATAATAAATACACCTTATTCGATGGTTTAACAGCTAATACGCGCAGATATTTTACGGCAATCTACTGTGTAATACGCTCGGACATTTTGCGTGTTTCTTTCCCTTATACGGTAAAATGACGTCACCATCCAATGTAGAGTGGACATTAGCAGTTACAATTTCATCATTCAGAAACATCCTTGTATTCAACCTTGTTTAAATATCATTACATCAAAACCAAAAACCACATAGCATAAACGTGTGACGGGAGACAGTAACAGGACGAAGTGCCCTCTTTATCAATCTTTTAAAATAATAACTCTTTTATCGAAAAAATGTATATATAGAAATGTAATTCTTTTTAACTTTCATTTATTTTCAAGTATCAATTTACAGTTATTGCAAATTATTATTATTGCTATTTTTAATAGATATTGCCGATTATATAAGTTCTATTTAATTACTTATTTATTCATTTATATTATATGACTGTTATAATCATGATAGTTATTTTTTATTATTGTTATTGATGACATGTAAGTGCATTGAGACTCTTAATGCACTCATAAAAACTTTACAATTATTATTATTATTATTATTATTATTATTTCAACTATGTTTTCCATGAAGTATGGTGTCATCGGATTCTTCATAATTTTTGCAGAGACTTCTCCAATAACAGAATAACTTCCATCGCTAACGGAACTTTTGTGAACGTGAGATGTGTCTCAGGTGGATGCGGGACTTACGACTTAGGGACAATATGGTAAGCGTCCGGTTCTTCTTTTTTCCCCTTCAATGCAGGGGCGTAGGAAGGGCCTGGTTAGGATTGGTATGCGCCGCTTTTTTAACTCGTGAATACGCGAGGCGTTAAACGAACTACAGGAGTGGGACAAAATTTCACTTGATTGCTAAATCGGCTGTTGATATTGAGCCCGCGATATGTTATTGTCACCTGCCTTGCCCGGCGTTGGAGGGAAGGGAGGGTGGAGAGTAAGACGCAAAGGGTGGGGGTCGGTGAAGCAAAATGTCTAGGGGGGGGAGGGACCGAACGTTTTGCATTCACGAGTTGGCTCACAGGAACCTTTGATGTCCTTTTTAAATTACCAAGGGGGGGGGGGGGGTCGGTGAAGCAAAATGTCTAGGGGAGGGAGGGTCCGAACGTTTCGCATTCCACGAGTTGGCTCACAGGAACCTTTGATTCACTTTTTAAATTACTAAGTGGGTGTGGGGGGGGGGGACGATCACCGGCACCCTTGAAACCCCCTAACTAAGGCCCTTCATCAAGGCATTGTATCTTAGAAGTAAATTTCTTTTAGTTTTGCCCTATAGTGGTTTACTGCGAATTTGTTACAATGTTAGGGTAATTGTTCGACCTATAAAATTAAATTCAATAAATAAAAATGTTTTCTGTGTTTAAGTAAAGAACTGTCAAGAACAAAGGAGTATCTTGTTCTATATTAAATTCGGTGTGTTTGTCAAGTTACTCAAGTTGTCATTAAATAGTGTTTTAATCAGACGCACCGCGTTCTACTAACAAAGGCGAAATAAAGGAAAAACGTATATATCCGAAGTGCTGCTGATCTATTTTTATTTCTATCTTACTGTAGGAAGTTTAGAAATAATGAAATAGTGTCAATCGATGGCGGCGCTTTTAAAGGATTTAATGGCCCAAGTTGTACTCTGTAAGTATATAAAGAGCTCACACGCCTGACACACAGGCCTGCGTTCTATTTGCTCTCCTTCCGTTACAAAATAGGGTTCATACTACTATTATAAAATGGTTACTATTACAAAATGACATATACTTTTGGCGGTGATCTCAATAAGTGATCTTGGCCAAACAAGAAACCAAAGTTTGTGAGGATCGAGATGAAAGAATTGTTAGAGTTAGGGTGGGGTGTTTGTTTGTTTATTACAAAGTTGACGCGCCTTTTTCAGGATTTTTCGTTGCACGCTTTAACTCCTGAAAGTGCTAAAAATCAAAATTCAAGAAAAATTCCAAATTACATTTGTAAACTTTAGAAAATATTGAAAAACAAATGGTACATGCAAAAGTACTGCCGAAGAGGTTTCATTTGAAAGGTCACACCATAGGATTTCATCCATAGATTCGTGAGTTATCACTACATTATATGTCTCCATAATTGACTCTGGGATTAAAAGAGTTGTTGTGTTTTCCCCTTTAGGCAATTTGGAGGAGCAAACATGAACTTACTAAAGAGTATTTGTACTGGTGCCTTTGACGATGTAAAAGTGTGTCAGATGTGAGTATTCATAAACTGTACCCAAATATCTAAGATTTCTTTTGTTTCCACTTCAAAATGCCGATTTATTTTCTTTACTTTTATCTAACTTATACCCAACACAGCGACCTTAAAAACTTGGAGTTGACAAAGATAACCTCTGAGTCGTTTAGAGATGTAACCGTTACCAACGATATGTAAGTATTGTTGATTAGCTTCATTTCATCTTGTCAACCCATCTTATAATTTAGGGGCCGATTACATGGCGAATTTCAGCCCGGGCTGAGATTTCAGCCCGGTTGACCGGGCTGAGATCCCAGCCCGGCTTCCGAAATAAATCCTCTTAAAATGAAGTTAGCGATTACATGAACAAAGTTTCAGACCGGGCTGAGTTTCAGCCCGGGCTGAAAATTCCAGCCCGGTTTCAGAAACCTTCAGCCCGGCCAAACGGGCTGAAATTCGCCATGTAATCGCATCAGAATTTCAGCCCGGGCTGAAAGTGAATTTGGGCATGCTCAGTGACGCCATTTTAATTCTCGTTATCAATCTTCCCGCGCTATTTCAAACTTGGCGCCCGGACTGAAATCTCAGCCAGGGATGAAATTTGTCATGTAATCACAACGAAATTTCAGCCCGGTTGACCGGGCTGAAATTCGCCATGTAATCGGCCCCTTAAAAACGTATAGGAAAAGATCGTTCTTTGTGACAGCTTCTGAATATGGAACGGTATTCTCGAAGACATTACAAGCAGCCCTTCAGTGATTGTTTTTAAAAATAAAGTCAAAACGTTTCTTTTAAAAAAAAGCGTTTTTTTAAATATTGGTTATTTTTTCTTTTTAAGTACTTTTTCCTGTAAAACGCCATTGCACTATGTATTTTTTTTTACTATGGTATTACGTATGCGTTTTATATATATTTTTATTCTTGTAAATCGCCATTGAATTGTAAGATTACTGGGGCTATACAATTAATGTTTTACTAGTTAGGATAGTTTTTATCTTCCCAATGGTCATAGGAACGATTAATCTCATAAATACCATGAAGAGAGACGTTAAACAATAGAGATTTTGAAATCACTGAGTTGCATACACCCTTACTCGTTTGTTTGATTTTTGTTCTTTTTACAGAGAAATGCAAGACAACAAAATACAAACAATTGAGGAGAATGCTTTTCTGAGGATCAACACGAGACATCTGTAAGTATCAGTCAAAAAAGGCTCGAGGACCCTTTTCATAATAGCGGCCGATTTATTTATTCTTTTATATGTATCTAAATTAACCTTATTGGCCTCATTTCAGAGTAAAAGGTCACTAAGCCTGATTAACATACATTATGAAAAAGGCCTTTGTGTTTAACTCCTGAAGTTAAACTTAATAGTAATATAAGACTTTGGGATGACCATTCAAATGAAAGTTATTGAGCAGTATTGAGTAGTATTGAGCAGTATTGAGCAGCATTGAGCAGTATTGAGCAGTACAATAACACATCTGCACACACCAACGCGAGATGAACAGTGTGACATGCTGAACCAGTATGACATGCTGAACCAGTGTGGCATGCTGAACCAGTGTAACATGCTAAACCAGTGTTACATGCTAAACCAGTGTTACATGCTAAACCAGTGTGACATGCTAAACCAATGTGACATTCTGAACCAGTGTGGCATGCTGAACCAGTGTGACATGCTAAACCAGTGTGACATGCTGAACCAGTGTGACATGCTGAACCAGTGTGACATGCTAAACCAGTGTGACATGCTGAACCAGTGTGGCATGCTGAACCAGTGTGACATGCTGAACCAGTGTGACATGCTGAAGCAGTGTGACATGCTGAACCAGTGTGACTTGCTGAACCAGTGTAACATGCTAAACCAGTGTGACATGCTGAACCAGTGTGGCATGCTGAACCAGTGTGACATGCTGAACCAGTGTGACATGCTGAACCAGTATGACATGCTGAACCAGTGTGGCATGCTGAACCAGTGTGACATGCTAAACCAGTGTGACATGCTGAACCAGTGTGACATGCTGAACCAGTGTGACATGCTAAACCAGTGTGACATGCTGAACCAGTGTGACATGCTGAACCAGTGTGGCATGCTGAACCAGTGTGACATGCTGAACCAGTGTGACATGCTGAACCAGTGTGACATGCTGAACCAGTGTGGCATGCTGAACATGACATCTTTCTTATTTTGCTCTCTTTCATTTAATCATTTCATTTATTATTTATTTGCTTTCATTTATAACAGGAAGCTTTCTAATAACGTCATCCAGGCCATTACGGTGAAAATGTTTGGTGACAGTGGCTCAAGAATACGTGGACAGCTGTAAGAAAGAAATTTATATTTTTAAATATTGGTACACTTCTCTCTAACGCGAAAACAACATGGAGTTAACCTTTGTTCGTCATGCGTGCATAGTTACTTAATCAGGCAACTAATGTGGTTAGTATAAAACTCTGTTTTCGCCACGTGCATATTAACTGCCCCGCCCTTCTTAGGTCACTACTTATTACTTATTGTTTGTTAGAATTCAGGAACTGGACTATTCAGCATGCAAATGATATTTTTTTAGAACTTGTTCTACTTGTTCTACCAGTCGTTTTCCACTCAAAAACTTGCATCGCAAACATATTTTCCTTTTTGGTCGTCGCTTCCTTATGGGTGGACGATGTTGGGTTCGTAAGAAAGATAATGTTCGAAACACAAAATGGCTCTTGGTTCATGATTAAATGTTATATATTTCTCCTAGGGGAATATTAAATGTAATATTCCCCCAAGGGGAACATCGCCCGGTTTTAGACAGTTGGCAGTTGACAGTTGAGAGAACAAAAGAAAACAAGCCAGGAGGAAAATAAGCTACATTTCGAATGTCAAAAAATAGTTTCTTTCTTTCTACAGGGATCTAGCGAACAACAAAATTCAAAGTTTGCACGATGATTCATTAAAAGGAGTTATAGTTGAAGGACAAATGTGAGTATTTACGCTAGTAATGCCTTTAATAATTATCTCAGTTTGTGCTATTTTAAGGGTTTTTTATCTTTATTTATGTTAACACACATATTTAAATGCATCAATATATTATAAACCAAAGAGAAAAAAAGCACTAAATAAATAAATCATACCTATAGTAAGTAGGAAAGATATCATTCCAATACCATGTTATACAAGCATTCTATAACATTGCAATTTTTATTTTAAAATTTGTCGTTTTATTTGCAGAAAACTTCGGAACAACGAGTTGGTTTTATTCCCTTCCAAGGCTCTGGAAAAACAAAACCCAAATATTTTGTAAGAAACGAAATCAATATGTAATTTAAATATCCTGAAAGGTCAATTTACTCTTCTCGTACATGAAGACACCAGAGTGTCTTTTTAACCCTTTAAGCCTTTTGAGTGATCAGCATCAAATTTCTCCTTGTATTGTAATATCACTGCCTTGTCAATCAAAAAGGTCATGAGAATTATGGACATGATCACACAAGATGAATTATCTTGATATCTAAACAATTTCTTCCTACTACTTCTATAGGAAATGTAAAGGGACAAGAAATGAGAATTTAAATTTTGATATTAGGGTTTAAAGGGTTAACTCGTGAATACGCGAAGCGTTGAACGAGTTATTGCAATGCGACAATAATTCACTCGCTCGCTCGATCGGCGTTAACATTGAGCCCTCGATATGTAATGGTCACCTGTCTTACCTATGGGGACAGCGTTGGAGGGAGGGGAGAGTGGGAGTTAGACGCAAGGGGTGGGAGTCGGAGAAACAAAACGTGTGGGGGAGGGGAGGGTCCGAACCTTTCGTTATTTACGAGTTGGTTCACAGGAGCCTTTGATTTTCTATTGAAGTGCAAGATCTCGCGGAAATGAAGCTGAATCTAATTATGTTTTCGCCATGTAAATATAATCCTAAGCGAATATTATGGACATTCCCGTTTATTGTCATTCAAATTGTATCTTCCCCAAAGTCTGTTTTAGGTGTCATGTGTTGGTACAAGCTAGTACAATGTGTAATGCATCTTGGGCCGCATCCTACATGGTTTATACTTTTTACTTTATTTTATTCTATGACAAACGCTTTCTAAGATAGAGAGTTGGTCCTGCTTTCAAGATGTGATCATTTCTGAATTTTCTTAACGTTTTGTTTTAGAGAATTGAGCAATAACAAGATTCCATCGATACCAAGTGGATGGCTGGACTCCTTTCCGAATCTAAGGCAATTGTAAGTTTCATTCAATGTCACTCAACCTTGAGATTTTATAATTAAAACAATTGCTTATCTACGCTCACAAACTGTCTTCAAGGCCCGTGGAAGCCACAAATTTAGGACAAAGCAAAAAAGACCACTAATAATTTTTATTTCCCATTTTTCTTCCCAAGAACAATTAGAGACTTTGGAACAGCCTTTCGGATGATGTTATTGAAACCCAATCTATTGATTCATTTAAATGCAAATTACAAAATTATTTAAGTATTTAAATCTTTAAGATTGACTAAGGTATATATAATATCATGAAGTATCAGACTAGTATCTAAGTACAATATTTTTAATTTTTTTTTGTATTTATTAATAGATATATATTTACATACATAGTCAGCATCTTTATTAATGCATGTTTACATGAATATTGTATTTTAGTTTATCTTTTGTTATAGTTGGTGTGATGTCTCGCGACTTTGCCGACTTAATAAAATGTAGATGAAGATGAAAACCAAGTACAAGTAATTGCTTAAACAACGTTTTTCTATGTTTCAGATTTCTTCAGAATAATCGAATCACCTTCTTAGGAGCTAATTTGTTTAGCAAGCTGAGACTCCTAGATAACTTGTAAGTCTGTTATTCGTTTTGTGTGTTAACGGACACTGTCCCGACTGATAAGATAAGATAAGATAAGATAAGATAAGATAAGATAAGATAAGGAACTTTATTTAAACACACGGAAAATAATCAGTTAAGCTAAAAAAAAATGCTTTACAACTGTTTTACAAGATGGCCGTGTGGGAATCCGATAAGTCAGATACCTGACCGATGTTTCGTTTAAACTGTCCAATAGAGCTAGCTGCCTTTAATTCTTGGGGCAAATTGTTCCATAAACAGGCCCCTGTTATATCGTTTTTTCGTGATTATGGTCAGTAGCTTGCTTTAAGCTTGCTTTATGATCTTGAAATACGAAGAAAAAAGTAAAATTTCACAAGAATGGTAATTTTGATTTCTTGACTGCCTGTCACGAAATCAAATGTCATGAACTGTAATCCACTTCAGTCCATCCTCGCAATCCTGCACTTTATGTCCAAACTACTGCTTTACGGTTTTGCTCTAAAGAATATTTTTATCCAATTAAGTTGTATATTTGGTGGTATAACATGGAAATAAGTTGTATATTTGATGGTATTTGGCGTTATGACATGTTAATAATAATGAATTTTGTTATTTCGGCGGGACCGTCTCTCTTTTATACTTATGTAATAATTTATGAAATTATGCAGTTGACTGCTCAGCCAGCCATGTAAAACCATTAAAAGGATGTAATTTGTGTCGGTTGTATAAACGAAGTCCTTTTGTAGGGATTTTACCGTATTATCTTTTTTCTTATCGATCAGTATTCAAAAGGGATTCCTCTTTAACTTTTTCAGAGAATTGCACGGGAACAGAATTAGTGTTATTGAACCTGGAGCTTTTAATGGACTGGTCAATCTGAAACGGTTGTAAGTATTGTACAAAAGATCGTAAAAAAAACTACTACACTAGTATTACGGCCCGTTCATAGGAAAGGTTTCGTCCATGGATGACTTTTCTTCCCGGCATAAGTTCATCTCGGTGTCTTGTCATTTTCTTTTTGCTGTTTACATGGTTTTGTCATGGTACGAGTTCATCCCTGTCTTAAGTACGGGGATTACATTTCATGTAAACAGTCTTCGCAAAATGAAAGTTCAAACAGTTCATCACCAGTTGATGACAGTGACTTTCAATGCTCAGAGTGAGTTTAAAACTTCTGTAGAACTTACTCCTAACATTATGTACAATTCGGAGATCAATTTATTGCAATTGGAAAAAGATTGTTTTGTGTCGTTCACGCTCGGCTGAGATCAACACTCACTTCGTTTAGGGTGGGATGACTTCGTTTTGTAACCAATTATGTAAACGAAAATTGGTTTCATCCGGGGATGACACTCATTCCGGGACTAAACTCTTCTCGGCTCTAAGCATAGGTACATTGGTGCTAGTGTAACAACTAGTATAAATAAGTGCTAGTGTTGATACGATTTTATGCATAGGTCAGAGTACCCCAACCCTTCAATGGATCTATATTTAACAGCAACATTTTAAACACACAGGGCAATAAGTTTGAAGCGAGTTACATTTTGAAAAAGGAAATGGCGCGCTTCTTCAAAACAGAACCAAATGCAAACACAAGAAAAGAGAACCCGAGCCACAGGCAATGGGATTAGGTAGTAGGTGCTTCTAAATTCTTCAACTTCTTAGTGGCTTTGTAAACTTCAGAAGCCATTTTCTAGTTTATTTTCATATTATCTCAAATGGGTTCTTAACCAATCAGAGCGTGTGTTGTATGTAATCGAAATATTATAAACTTGGTATATTTCTCGTAATGCAGGTCCTTATACGGGAACCAGATTGTATTTTTACCAACATTCCCAGAACTCAAACTTCTTCAGGCTTTGTAAGTATACTTTGCACTGACCATAACGATAACTATGTTCAAATGATTCAATAATTCTTCTTTCTAGAAGCTGCAAATATATTTTATTTCCTTTTTTTATAAGATGGCTTCAAGGGAATGTAATAGAGAATCTTGGAAAAGACTGCTTTAATGAACTTCCCAATCTAAAAGACCTGTAAGTATGACACATGGTATTATTTGTATAAGAATCTAGCAGATACTTTGCTCGGTGCATATTTCCGGCTTTTGATGCATTTGGTTTAGGATTATATCCTTCCAGCTTTTAGATGGGATCCGGTCCATCGGAGATCAGTATGATTCACCGGCGTTTTTAAATTACGCATCGCTCCTCAGTGTCATATTTTGCCAGGTCAGCTTGAATGCAAATCCAAATTCTAAGGCTTGTTCTAAACAACTGGCTTGTATTCTGAGCAACTAATAAAGCAAGGCTGACTTTACAACTGGAATTATAAGTATATTCTATCCAATATTTCGTCAGGCACGGCCTGACTTCTTCAGGGAAAACAGGAAAATTTTGAACAATTTTTTATCCTTTGTGTTCTCGTTCTGATATTGTATTGTGTGTATCGAGCTATGGACATATGCACGACTGAAGAAACGTTGTCGGGGAAAAAAGCAGAGACAATAAAAGATACGATACAATGGAATTCTGGGAACAAGGGGCTTGTAACCATTCCATTTATGAATGTTTACGATTCATTCCTTCCTAAAATGATTTCTGATAATGATTTGATAGATTTAACAAATGGATTCCGTTTTGTCGTGTGTCTGTTCAGTTATAGATCACAGATGAGTTGTAGATCGCAGCGAGTGTGTCACTGATGTTCTTATCACATTTTGACGTCTTCTGTAATCTATAACTGAACAGACACACCGCAAAATGGAATCTATTTGTTTTATATGGATGGATGGATGGATGGATGGATGGGTGGGTGGGTGGATGGATGGATGGATGGATGGAAGGAAGGATAGGTATAGGTATAGGTATAGGTATAGATAGGTCTGGTATCCAGAGGGGCCAGGGATCATACTTTGTTATAATAATCTGCAATTTTTCTGAGAACGCAAGAATTTTTTTCCGTTTCCCAGAAAATCATTTATGGTTTATATTTTGTACCCGGCAACGTTTTTTAATCAGGTATACGTGCTATTCCTAACTGATGCCAATCGACAAGTTTGTCAAGTGTTATAAAATTTCAATTAGCAAAATTAAAACAAAAACGGTAGCGAGAAACAAATCCTGCTTAGCGGCAGACGTCAGATGAAAGAGTCTGTTGAGAACATGGTTGTCGGTTTTAAGATCATCGTTTTAAGGTGTCTTTTTGTTTTTGCAGCAATCTTGCAGGATCAAACCAATTCGCTTGTGACTGTAATGTATACAACTCTATTGTTGCTGCAATGGACGCCTTACACGTGTCACGTGCTGCTGTCTGTCGTACTCCTTCACAAGTAGCTGGAGTTAGATTCTACCCTGGAGGACCTTACGAGAAGATTTACCGGCAGAACTTTCTCTGCAGTAAGAAAAAAAATTACATTCCTAGACTGCAAAACAGATCCTATCTAGAGTTATGTTAGCACTTGTATACGGTCTTTAGACGGAATCAGACATGAGTGTGTCGGCACTCTTCACCTCCTGTTCACTTTAAAGTGCACATGAAGTAAAATTTCACTACCATTTTTTTCGATAAACTGAAAGAAGTTGTTTTAAGAATTATTTTGATGGGTAAATAAGTCACTTGAAGTGGCGGGAACATATTTTAACAAGCAACGCAAGTTGGGCATATTAGACAACAACCTGGGTCCTAGTGACGTCATTAGTGTGTTTACAACTGAGCGTGTCACTCGTTTTACAGTGGAGTTTTGGCAACTTGTGGAAGGATTCTTTCGATTAAATATGTTTGAAAGTGACGCATATTTAAGCTCCGGGTTCGTCCCCTTCTCTGCCAGGTTTTGTTGTGATCGAAAACACGAATGACGTCACAAATACACTGTTTGTACCTTGTACATTGTGGGTCCTCTTCGCGTAAGGGGTGGACCATTAGAAATCCTGGGAGGGGGGTCAAAAATTTTTCAGTGTATGAATTTTTTTTTCGGCCCGAGTTTCCTGCAGGATTTTTTTTTTTGGGAGGTGCAAGCCTGCAGGTTTTTTTTTTTTCTGAGATCTTCTTTATAAATGCATGCAAGCTCCAATTTTTTGTTTTATACCTGGCCCAATCCATTTTTGGTATTAAACGCTGGAGAGTATATTTAAGTCAGACTGTGGAACCTTTGCCTAAAAAATGGCGAGAAATAAGAATTGAGATTGAGTGGTCGAGCGCCGAAGGCGCGAGCCGCTAGGGGGGTCTGGGGGCATGCCCCACCAGAAAACTTTGAAATCTGGATGCTCTGAAACTCCATTTCTAGTGTTCTGAGACAACAATTTCTGTCAAAAATGTTTGGCAAATTGATGTGGCTTCTCGTCGCTTTGCGTCTCTTTGTGTGGCTCCACATACAAGTACTCGATTTCATTTTATATTTCTTGCTGTTTCTTTAGTTTATCTGGATATCAGAGTTAAGTATACGCAATTTCGTCTTTTTGTATAGTGAGTATTATGAGAATTTGACGAAAATGACAGAACCGGATGTCAAAATCGGGATTTTTCCTATCCCGATCACATTGGTCGGGATTCGGGATTTTCAAGCAAAATCGGGGTAATCTCGACGAAATCGGGACGGTTGGACAATCTGTAATGTATTTAAAAAAAATACTTGCGTGTAGTAGAGCAGGTTACATATTTCATGATGTTTACAGTGTTTTCAAATATGTACATAAACAAGGTTTTAATTTAAGATGTTCAGGGGCGGATCCAGGAAATCTATAAAGAGGGGGCCGGAGCAATTTTTATAGTGACAATATGGGCGCGTTAGCGCCCATCAGGAGCGCCAAAGGCGTGACAATCTAGGGGGGTTCGGGGGCATGCCCCCCCGAAAAATTTTGATAATTGGAGTACTCGGAGATGCAATCTGGTGCATTCTGGACGCCTAAATTTATCAATTGCTTGGATTCCATATTGAACAAGAAATGCTGAAATATTTAATAAAATAAAGGTGTGGTTGTCAAAGAAGTACAATAAACACTTTTAAAATGATGCGTGTTTTGATGAATGACATGACCTTTTCCAACTTAACAATAATACTAAATCAAAAATGAGCCACAGCAATAGCTAGCAATTGCGGCGAGAACGCAACCTCGCGCGAAAGCAGCAACATTTCCCCCCGGAAAATTGATGCTATACTGCATGCATTCTGGGAACATTTGTGACCAAAAATGAAGGCTTCGGATGACAGATTTTAAGATAATTTTTCAAAAACAAATTAAACAAACGAAATATCCCGTGGAAATGACTTTAAGAAGAGTCACTGCAGGGGTTGATTAATGTCATCCTTCTCTGGTTACCCTTGGCATAGTCGTCAACAATTGCACCATAATCTAAAGCTACGTCATTGTGAACAAAGAGCAGCAACAGTTGAGGCGGTCTTCTCCCATGGTGCTTCTGTAAACATTCTTGAAACTTGTTTATAAAGGCGGGTTGATTCGAACAACGCTTGATAATGTTCATATTGATAATAAAGGAAATATATCTCAGGAAACAAAGCAAAAGCTGCAAAATACCATCTGACAGACGTTGCTAACTAAAATATTAAAAAAATAATAATAATCCCAGGCAAAAGGGGGGGCCGCGGCCCCCTCGGCCCACCCCTAAATCCGCCCCTGATGTTGGTACATGTACCAGATAGACCTTTGAGGCAGGTAATTTTTGACAGCATTTGACTCAACCTGAAGTTGCTTTTTGATGAATTTTACTACCAAAGAGCATGTCATACTCTCATATGTTCCAGTTTAAAATAAATAAATAAATAAATAAATAAATAAATAAATAAATGTATATATAACCAGTTGGCTTGCAGGATTTTATTTTTTTATGGTCAACTGCTTGCACGAATTTTTTTTGAGACAATTTTCCTTTGCAGGATTTTTTTTTTGGGAATTGTCACCCCCCTCCCAAGATTTCTAATGGTCCGTCCCTAAAAGAGGAAAACGACTGAAAATGAAATAAAGGTGATATAAACAACATAAAACCCTAAAACAAAACGGTAGTGAAATGTGCACTTTAATTATTAGAAAGTAAAGTTACGTGCTTCGACTGGTAGACAATTGCACCTGTGAAACGCAGAAGTCATGGCTTTAATCTCCGTTGAAACCTTTACGTGTTTTCAGCCATTGGTTCCGACAAAACTTTCATATAAATAGTTTTACTACCTCAAAGTATGCGAAATTTTTGTTTTTAGAATGGTTTGCGAGATCAAATTTTTTGGTTTAAAATAACTGGTACTTTCTGAAATAATATAATTTGCACGACTTTTAAATAGCTGTTGTTGGCTACTTAAATCTATTAGCTATCAAGAAACAATGTGTAAAAATGCGAAAAAAGATTATGTCAAACGTAGATTGCGTTCATAACTGCACCGATTTATATACTATTTATTACTTTTAAGATCCTGTCAATGTCTCGGCATCAGCTCCCGGTGATTTTCAGCTGTTGGTCACCTGGGACAGACCAAGTCAACTTCACTCGTTCATCAACTTCACAGAGAACACAACGACAATCAGCACCTGGGATGCCGTCAAGGTGAATAATCCGCTTTCATTTCATCATCCTGCTTTTCTCAGGAGCACCCAACAAATCGTATTGGTGGAAATGTGTTCTGAAGTCCTTAGTTGCCTAAAAAATTGGTTATGAATGAGAGTAAAAATGTTTTCGGGGAAGGAACAAAAAAATGTCGTTTTGGGTACGAAATAATATCAGCTAAGATTATCAAAAAGGTGAAAGCACCTGGTATATTCGGAGGGTAAGATTTCTTTCTCTAAAATGTTCTGCTGCCAAAAACCTCAGCTAAAAGAACCGAAAAGCTCAAACTGTATTAGCTTTCACAAAGTTTTCTTTAAAGGCAGTAAAATGATATGGAAAAACAGTACAACGACATTCCACACGTTTTTCTAAGCATTCCTTGTTGGATTCCCTGTGCATTCCTCGTTGGGTAACCCTGTTTTCTTCTGAGAAAATCAACGCACTTGTGTTTTTACAAAACCGTTATGCTCTAGGGAATGCTAAACCATTTCATTTTCTTTCTTTTTTGTAAGGTTAAAAGCGTGAAGTATTCAGTCACCTGTGAAAGTGACGACGCTTCAACTTTAACGGATACCTCAACGAAACAGTTTCTTCTTTTCGATCAAGGCGATGGCGTGCGGGCTGGTACCGACTATACATGTTATGTGAACATGACAGTGTCAGCTTACAATGGCACGTACCTAGGAGGGGGTCCCCTAGGATCACTATGGACTAGGACAACACCGAACAGTGAAAAATCCTCAATTACTACTTTAGAGGGCAAAGGTTGGTATCAATATTCGCTAGCGGAAAACTGACAAGCTAGCTCCTCTTCCTATTCAAAATCTATTTACCCATGTCTCAGATATACATTCCTGCAACACCAGATCAGCAACTACTAATAAATTTTATGTCATGTCTTCTCGTCTTGAACAACTAAAGAATTCATTTTCCCGATTTGGCGTGCGGCTATGGAATGCTTTACCTGACAATATCAAAAAATCTGCCAGTAGAAACTTATTTAAGAAACAAATACATGAAACGCTTATTAATATTTTCAAACAAGAAAATTTGTATCTTACACCATCTTCAATTCTTGAATTAATTAAAAACTTGTAAACTGTACCAATCCTGTAACCAGTATAGTGTAATCTCTTTCTACTTTCTTTACTGTTTTGAATTTATTATTTTAATCTACTATTTATTGTAATCTAAACTGCTGTAACCTGAACCCTCGTAATAAGCCTAACTTAATTATACCCACCCGCCTCAACTAGTTTTTCAACTATTTGTGGGTAGGTACTATTTAAATCGTTAATATTTGTTATTTAATAAAGTGTTGTTGTTGTTGTTGTACTGTCACAAGCCTGCTGAGAAGTTTCTACTCCCACTTTTATCAACTTTTGCCTTCTTGGCGTATTTGTAAAACTACTAATAATCAATACACCGCTGAATTAGAAGAGTATTGAATGTAACCTCCTATACGCAGGCGCTCTCTGGCCTCGTCGTGCACTCCTTACCCACGAACATTCGTAGCGGAGGGATGATTGCGTCATAAGTCCTTATGATGTGTGTGTTAGAAGCTATATTACATTATGTGTCACCTCAATCTCTTTTACGACATTTCAGCTCCTGTAACAAACACCACAGCCAACAAGACAAACTATTTTTTGGATATTACTTACTATGACTTCAGGTAAGAGAAAGATCTATCTGATCAGTCTCTTGATAAAAGACCTTTTTAGAGCCTTTGTGTATTGGATCTGTGATTTTTAAACCAGGGCCGGGTTGTTCAAAGCGCGATTAAGCTAACCCAGGGTTAGCATCAATTTTGATTGCAGTTAAATAATGAATGGGGATTTTCCAAAGTATTTTTGCCCTTTAATTTCGTCTCTGACTTGTCTTCTCATGTAACTTATAATGGGTGAGCGTAAACCGGCTTTCGAACAACCGGGCCTTGAGGTTGAACCTGATATGTTTTCACCCTCGGGTTTCGTTAAATGAAGTAGAAGAAAACGATAGACGTAAAATTACAGCTACAGCTGAGCATAAGAATTTCAACTCTATAATTTTGAAAGATGTCATGATAATTACTTATCCAGGCATTTCCAGTATTGTGATACTCCTAACTGACTGACTGATGGACCGACTGACTGGCTAACTAACTGATACTGACTATTAAATAACTGACTGACTAACTGACGGACTTTATAATTCACTTACTCGAATGTTTTCTATCCGTTAGAGCCGCTGACGGTGACTTTGTGGGAATACCAAGTAACTATCGTGAAATGTACAACAGTCCGAGATACATTGCGAGTCCGTACTCTAGCTGGATAGCGGTTTCTTCTATTCCAACTGGAGATTCCTTTTCCGATTGGTTCAGATCCGAATCACCAAGAAACCAGCATTACGAAGGAAAACTGCAGTTAAAGAAGCAACTAGAGACAGATTCGAATAGTAATGCAGTATTTCGGTATTTTAATGACAAGTTTTTCCCAGTTGATGGTCGCGGATTTGGAGCTGAAGGACAAAGAGACTGCTACACTAACGCACTCAGGAATTATGGGTATGAACTGAATATAAATTTGATTCACAATTATAACTATTGCATTACGCATCACTAGTGCGCATGCATAAAATATCTTTTGTACTTGCTCATGCGCGCGCGCACATTCCGAACCAAGAGAGTTCGCCAAATAAATAAGTGGTTATTTTCTCCTAAACAAGCACAGCAACCTGCCTTTTTTATTCCTTTTTTTTTTTCCTTTTTTTTTTTTTTTAGTCATTCAGGCAAGTTTTGGCCGTAATTACTGATTATTACGCAGTGCATAAAACCTGAATTTTTAGGAAAAAGTCATATAAATATATCGGTAGTTGCAATGCCTTTCAACTAATAAATAACTAAATTGTTCTTATAAATTCAGATTCACCACAGCAATTCGTACATCGTTCAACTTCTCTGGCCAGGAAAACATGGCTTTTGCAGGAGGGGAGGAATTATGGGTATTCATTAATGGACAGTTAGCGTTACAGGTTTTTCACGATCCTTTGAACAGCACGATTCCGTGTGCGACAATCAACTTATCGCCCGCCATGAAAGGTATGTATCACTGACGGAATTCAGTAAGGTATGAACAATACTGTCCAATCAGCCCTGACTGTGCCATGCCGAACACGATTTTAACAAAACTACACCGTGACTTTTTTTTAATATTAAATCACTTTTATTGCTCAAACACAGGATATATTTTAAGATGTACTGATTTTATTTTTTTAAATCTTTGATTCTATAGTTTAGTATTTTATTCCTTCCCCCCCACCCCCCCACCCCCCCCCCCCCCCTTAAATTTGCATTTCTACTTATCATAATGAAAACTAGGATAAACTAATCACACCCATGTTAGGAACTAACAACCAGTGATTAGCATTCTTTATTGGAGAATGCTCCTCTTCATGATCTGTCTCTGACGAGAAACCAGCGCCTGATAGTTTTCCTCAGAAATTATATATTATTAAACAAATATTAGCCCGAGGACGAAGTAAATGGGCTCAGATGCTAGTTTAAGAACAAAAGCTTTTCGATAGAAACGATTGTCCCTGACGGAAACACTATATTGTTCAAATAGTCTTGACAGATAGTTTATTTTACCCTTCATTTCGCAGATTTCGTACTCTTGCCGTGAACCATCAATTGTTTGTCTTTCTCTTTGGACTGCCACTATTGCGTACCCTGATCATCTCCGATAAGAGTGGGATAAATTGGTTGTTATTCGTGATAATTAACCAGGTCAAGTCGTCAATTTAACAAAGGCTTATCCATTCGGATTAACTGAAATTAGTAGTGTTGGTGATGTAGGATTATCTATGATTTACTCAATGATACAGCTGATATTACTTAGCGTATTTCTTTAATCTTTTCATTTTATTACGCTTCCTCTTCTTGATAAAGGTGAAAGTGAGATCGTTACTAAACTTGGAGTGGTTGTTGGTGGAAAATGTCAAGACTCAGGATATCTCACATCTCAAGCGTTTAACCTGACTTTAAGAGTAAGTTTATTCCATCACACCATGTTCAACAATCTTCTTGGTCTTCTGAAAACATTTCATGCTGTTCGTTTCTGCCTTAAAACGTTTATGGGAATAAACTAGAAAAACTAAACAAAATTCAATTGGCTCGTATAATGTATTGCATGATGTCATCTGCTACAGGATGCTGTTTTGACGATCTATCTTTAGTCAGTCAGGATACATTTAAAATATGCGTGATCCATTTGCCATTTGCTATTGTGCCTAGAACATGTTGCGTCACTACATGTCTGTGTGACGTAATGATACCCTGGGCCAAACAACTGGGCCTTGACGCTAACGTTTTACCCTGTTGATGAAAATCTTTCTATAGTGTGGTTTGACAAAAGATTACAATATACGTTTTTTTCGAATCAGTAGTCGACTCAATCAGAGTGCTTTGTTTATCTCTCCAGGTTGGTGAGCCTTACCGTTTGGATGTATTTATAGCTGAGCGATTCAAGTGTGACTCAAAGTTATTAATTCAGACCAGCGGAGTTCAGTTTGTGCGGCAATGGGACGAAACACTGCCTGTTGATTACATATCTGATGTCAGTGAACATATTCATGTTGGATCATTGATTCAGGTATATATGATAGAGCGATTTTCAATTGGCTGTCGAAAGCGAATGACGCGATTTCTTTGGTTTGCATTGCTAAAACATCTCGCGCCAGTTTAATAATCGTTATTTACTCGCATGCATTTCCCCGCGCTTGGCGACGGCTACATACTTTTGCTTCGAGTTCTGATCGGTCCCTTGGATTATCTTCGCCTCTTTTGATTGGTCAGAGTAATTACTTTGGTTTTGGTTTTATGACACTCAATTGAAAACCGCTCTAATATTATTCTAACTTCGTCATTTTACGTGGCTTATATTAGAGAGTTTTTCAACTGATTGCTGTAAACCCAAAACCAAAGTTCTCACAAGGTTTTATTTTTTAAACTACTTATAAAAATCACAAAGCATACACGATTCGTGCTTCGATGTTCTTCGATGCTCAAGTAGAACGGTTTTAAATTGAGTCTTATAAACCAAAACCCAAGTCCTAACTCTGGCCAATCAAAACAGAGGCAGACAATCCAATGAACCAATCAGAGTTCGAAGCAAATACATGTCGCCGGCGCCAAGCGCGGGAAAACGCGTGCGAGTAAATTACGATTGGTTTTGGTTTTAAGTCTGATTGGTTCACTGATAAAGTGGCGCGAGATTTTTTAACCAATCAAAGAGCGTAGCAATGCAAACTAAAGCAATAGCGAAATTACTTTCGACACTCAATTGAATCGCTTTAAACAGCTCTAAAGTTGAATATAAACAATATGTACCAGTGCAGACATGTGCTTAGAAAGAAGAAGACCGAACAGCTTTGAATGCAAACTCTATCAGACTCTCACAATATCATTACCGGTATGTTGAGAAATTAATTTCATCAAAAGGCTGATTTTGTTTACTGTTTTATTTACAGACTAGCTAAAGATTGTTTTAATTCGGCGGTAAAACGATTAGAGCACTTTTACGTAAGCCTTATTTCATTTTCATGTCTTTATGCAGGATTTCGCGGTGGCAGATGCCTTCTCCACAGGACCCTACAAAGTCGAAATTTTGTCCGGCAACGAACAAAGAAGATTCGACGTAAAGGACGGGACATATCTTCCACCTTCCCCTCCCCCCACAGCAGCTCCTTCTTCTTTTGTATTGGATGGTGAAACAATTTTCTTATGTCCAAACGCAACTGCAAATACCACAGTCCACCCAATCACAACTGCTCCGCCAGGTTTGTTACAATGCTGTTTTTTAGACGGGTTGGCTTGGTAATTAACCCGCCATAACAAAATATCAAGCGAAAAGTCACTGGTTTGATTCCTGGTCAACTGAACTTAAGTGTTTATCCCTGGGATAAAACTGCTGGGATTATCTTTTTAAGCCAAATTGTACGTGTGTGAATTGTCATGATATCGAAAAAGAAACCTGCCACAAACATTCATTCAGGGATAGTCCTAGACGTGCATTTGATGTACAGTGGTAGCGTGATATTATAAACTGCGTTATTTAATGATAACAACTAGCAGTAATCGGAGATTATGGAGACGCGTTCGAAGGAACTTCCGGCGGAAATAAGCCCCTGAAAAAAAAAACAATAGGAGCGGCCATTTGGAAGACCGGCTACCAAAAAATCTCAAATTTTACTGCACATAAACCACAGGAAAACCAACACAAAATTAGGATTGCGGTTTTCGAACGCGATAATAATAATAATAATAATAATAATAATAATAATAATAATAATAATAATAATAGACTCTAGGTGAAAAGATGCCCCTTGTACACGCGTGTTGTGGTACAGTTCAGTGTGTCTTGTGTTATCACAGTCATTTAAAATTCTGTTTTGAAACAGAAATCCTGTCAGTCAAAACCAAAATTTACGACAAATATCAAATTTACTAAATCAATGAAACAATGAACAAACAGTGAGCAATGAAAAACAAACACAATGACAAGAGAGTACTGTTGAGAAATGAGGTGATAGCATTGGCAAAAGCTAACCGATATGTTTCAAAGTAGAATTTCCCGTCGCGTTTATTGTTAAATCTTATTTTTTATGTTAGGAATCGAGTCCTTTACTGTCAACACTCCGTCAGCCAAGTTAATTCTGAAGTCTGAATTGGATTATGAACATACAACAAGTTACCTTTTGACCTTAAGGATTACAGATACGGGAAAAGCAACACGACCGTCAGGAAATATCACTATCAAGGTAGGCTGAGAAACTTGGAAAATGCAGAACGTAGCAGTACATAACAAGAAGCTGTACACAGCGTGAACTCGTGGCGTCTTTAACCCGGCCCATGCCATTGCAGTATTAATTCCTGAGTGTTTTGAGTGCATGCTTTTACAGAGAAACATAAGAGTACACAACATTCACTGCATGTACATAGGCCTTTATCACGCGGCGGCCATGTTGACTCCCCGGAGAATAAAATGCTTTGTTTTTTTTTTCACCAAACCTCGTTTTCAACTTTTTCACTGCGAGGCTTGGCGGCGTTGATCTTTTGTTTTTATACAAAATGGCGGGGCGTGATAAAGGCCTATTCAGCAGGCAACACCTGAAACCTCGGTCGCTAGACAAATTATAGCAAATAATATAAAACACAAAACTTGCCAAAACAAAAAATCCGGTCTTATCCATCCATGAACGCCTTGCATTTTGTCTTCAAAACTTGTACGCTGTAATTCTTCCTCTTGCTTCTTGAGTCAACACACGGAGAGATTTTTTCCGCCATCTTGAAATCAAGAGCGAGATTACGGGATCGCGTGTCAACCAATCAGGCCAGTGAAACTAAAATATGCGTGCATAAATTTGCATGCACTTATGCCACACACATAAAAAAGAAAAGACAGAGTCGAATCTACAACGCGTTGGCTGTGGTTAACAATTAGCGCAAGAGTTGATGCGGAAAATATTTAATATAACTGTAATTAAGAAACCTAGAGCAAATATATGATTTTGGTATAAATTTTTCCTCCTCGTCCTTCTTTTGATTCAACTTACTCTTTTGTTTCATAATAATTTTGTAAATATTGTACTTTTTTTGTGTTTCCTGTCTTTGTTTATTAAAGATATTTGTTTTGGACTATAACGACCATTGTCCAGTCCTACCGAATGTGGACTATGACCTCAAACCAATCCCTCCGCTCCAAAAAGCTGCCTTCTTTGTTGCCGTAGCAACTGATGGCGACAGTGGGATAAATGGACAGATTTCTTACAAAAGGAGTCATATATTGAAAGCGATGTAAGTAAGAACAAAATTGTTGTGGTTTTCTTTTCATGTTTTATACACATTTCGAGTGTTCTCTCGTTGTCAGAAAAAACATTCATGGATATTGCAAATCCAGCAATTATATAATTCCATATGTTGTATGTTTACACAAGAAATGACATTTTCGTATTCGCTGACTTTGAATGAAGTTAATTTTTCTCGTCCTTAATACTACGCAAGTCGAACTTCAAACAAATCTTATTGACTCTGTTGTTCATATCCAAACACGAAAACTGATTTTTATTACCTGAGTTGATAAAATTGACCACCGTGAAGAGATTCAAAAGCTGTTTTGAGCGCTAGCCCTTTGTCAGATAAGCACTTAATGAGCAACTGTGAAGGTGCCCTTTGCACTTTAAAAAGTAACTTTCCCGCCCAATGACGACTGTTTACTTTGACTCGCTCTTTGCACAAATTTAAAATTACCACTTATCTAGGTTTCTTGATTACTGATCATATAATTTCTAACTTTCGTAGTCCTCGAATTGAAGCTATAAAATACGCGGTAAAGAATGGTACAGAGTTTATCTGGAGTAACAAGACCATCGAGTGGACTTACCAATATTACATCTTTGCTGTGGATGGAGGAACTCCAAAACGAGGCGACAGAATACCGCTGACCATATCTTTCAACGCCACTTGTCAGCAGTCAGGAGGAATTTTCGTAAATGAAACAAGCGGAGAAGTGTTCTTCAGAGCGCCAGGCATGACGGGATCGGAATATCGTGAGTTACTTGAATAGATTCAAAATAACTGTCAGAGTAACGGCTACGTGTTGTATATTCACAAACTTTCTTCAAGAAAGCATGTCTGCTATTTTGTCATTCATTAGTTAAGGGTCTTAGTTATTTCGTTGTGTAAGTCGTAAGACCATGTTGACCGTAAAAGAAGGGATTTATAAACTCATTTCTTGCCGCAAAGAGTTTACATTTTCCGGGCTGTTGTACGACTTACAGATTTATTTCGGGGCTCGTTGTTTAAAACGACAAGGACATAAATAATCACTAAAGTCTTTATGTGACAATCTGTCACCTTTCAGGCTCCTACCAAAACATTGTTTGATAAAAAGATTCATTTCATGTGCATTAAGTGTCTAGAAATAGTATGTTATATTGTTATTGCAGCCAGAAATTCAACCACTAAACCCAAGTGTCGACGCTGTAGGACTGGGTACTATTGTGCAGGAGATGGAACTGAGGAAAAATGCGGAGTGACGTCACCAACAGAGTTTTCATTTGGAGGAGCAAACAACTGCAGTACATGTCCTGAGGGCTGGGTAAGAAGTGACATCATGTCATGTAACATGTTTACACTTCAATGAAGATAGCAAACTGAAAGCCGTTCAAGATAGGTAGCATTTTCCTGCTTTTCCTTGCCTCATGTTTCAGTTATAACCGTTATTACATTATTTGTCCTCAAAGCTGTAGCTACAACCAGTTGCAAAATGGTTGGAACAGTCTCCCAAAAAAGCGGGTTTTCCTTAAAAAAAAAAGGATAAGAATTTGAAAAATAAACAACTTAGTTTCCTTCTACCCCCCGTTCCCCCTTACAAAGTTGTTTCGCTTACGGATTGAATGGAATTCCGACATTCAGACAACATTGACAAGGGAGCTCGGGGGGAGCATTTAATGTTTAAAGCGTTAAATTTGTAGAATGGCCGTTTTCATGCAGAGTGTCTCAACTATTTTTGCAAGTGATTGTAGCTTTGATACTAAAAAAAACTGGATGAGAAAAACGATCTTGTATGACAGCTCATAGTTGCACGAGTATACGGCGAATTAACTTGACGATTTCTTACTTTTCTCTTTCAGCTATGTCACAATGGCACTGCGTTACCTTGCCCAGCCAACACATATGTGAAATGTAACGCAACGGTGAGTTAATAAACAAATAAAGTGAAATTTTTAAAAGGCAACGCAATGGTACCACATATGCAATGCCTATGTTTTATATTTTCACGTCATTATGATAAACATAACTGATTTATTGGTATTATGGTTCAATCTCAGTGGTGTCCAGAGAAGTGCTTTCCCTGTGAACCTGGCACTGTTTGTAAAGAAGGAAGACAGTACGAGTGCCTTCCGGGTACCTACAGTGACGGAACCGGTGGGTAATAACACAAGAACGCCTTGAAGCATCGATTTTCATTCAATATTTGCATTTATTGAGCCCGGCAAAATAAAGTATGACTTGAAAATTCATTGCAAATTCAGTATAAAATAACGTTCTTACTATGTGAGTTCTGATTGGTCGAAAACCTGTTGAATATTGAACTGAGAAATTCATAGAAAACCGCTGACAAATAAAGCGTCCTTAAATTTCCATTATAAAATTACCATGCGAGACGACAAAGAATTAGACAACTCGCCTTCGCTTCGTGATTTACAAGCTTTTCTTGTGTTCTATCAATATCCCACGTGGGTCTATAACGTTGGTAACTCCAAAATTGTAGTAATAGAATATTCACATTTGGTTTACAATTTTTTTTCTCTTTTGTCTATCAGTTGTTGGGGACTTGGGGATTTATCTTCATCCATCGGGTACCTTTGTTGTCTTATGCCGAAGCAGTTTTCACCCATACCATTTTTAAACGAATTCACTAACGTTTTTTTTTTTCAGGCTTTCCTTGTAAAATATGCGCACCAGGAAGCTACAACAACGTAACCAGGGCGGAGACTTGCTACTGCTGCAGGTCAGGTTACAGTAGCACTTACATGAAGACATCATGTCGTGCATGCCTTGCTAATGAGTACGCTGACCAGGGAACTTTTCCTAACTGCACACTATGCCGGACTTGCATTACTAAAGCGTCATGTAAGTAACACAAAATGTAATGTTACGTTTTTATGACTGCAGATATACGGTATGTTAGTAAAATAACAACACAAAGTTGCACGCCAATAACGATCAGTTCTCCGCAGCATTTACTAAACAACAGTTCTTTAGCGTTAAACACGAAAATTTGGCTTTATCAACTGAGTAAATAAGGTAAACATAACAATAAACTGCAAGGCTGATCAGTCTACGTAAAAAAGTTGACTTTGCGAGACACCAATACGACAGAAACTGATGAAGCAGGGTAGCAACCGCGGACAGCTGTTTCGTTGTTATTGCAACTCATCAGCGCGGTGCAGCAACTAAACACGACTGCAAGAATACAGTCGTAAATAGATTACACAATGACCCGTTCACCATATCTGATTCCGTACTTTGAAACCAACTTGTCACCCGCAGATTTCACTTCTAAATAAGGTAAGAGATTCAAAGGCTGAGATTTCGAGCGCCTACGTCAGAATTCGCTCTGACGTCGGGCTTGGTCTGGAAACGTCAGCTTTTGAAACCCTTTACGGTGGCAACTTTATTCAGTTAATACAGCCAAATTTTGTGTCTCACTCTATCACGTGCTGACGCAGCACCGCAGAAACTAACCCCTTTATCTATTTCTATCTTTTAAGTCTACTTTCGTTCGGATGATCATACTAGACAAATTGCCTAGGTTTATACTATTTACTAAACAAAGTAAGAGTCGTCTTGGGTTTTTATTTTACGATTTCTGGTTTCGATGTCATGAAGTACATGTATCTTGCTATGCGGATGCCGTCGCGGTTGCTAAAGCTCCCCTATTATATATTTCAGCCCCTTTTCATGTTTTTGTAATAACAGGTCCTTGCATGGGGGATCCTTGTTACCCTTCAGTGGAGTGTCGCAATGTTGGTAACGGATCATTTGAGTGTGAATCCTGCCCTGATGGCTTTGAAGGAAATGGTGACACATGCACGGATATTAATGAGGTACTTAACTAATATTGGCTCAATATAGTCAGCATCATACTAATTATCTATTTATTCTTATGCTGATCAATGTTATCGTGACCTCTGGCCAAATGAAGTGACCTCTTCCTATGGGAACCCAACCCAACAGCTTAGCGTTTGGCCACCATGTCAAACTTCTTAGTGAGATAACTGGAACAACAAAAGACGAGCTATTCGACAACTATGACCACCATTTGTGCCTTCGCTGAGACAATTGACGTCAATTGATTTACCTCGCCGATATTATTACGCTGCCCACATGCAGCATGCTTTCGGTCACGCCATGGCTACGAGACGAATATTTTCCCATCCGGCCCTCCCACTCAGTCAATAAGTAGGTATTAATTCCCTTTAGGCAGCAGTCTCCTCGTATATCCAGATTTATAATTCAACACACTCATACACTGCCCAAATATGGTCAAAAAGTTATCGATATATGCAATGTCTACATGACGTATATCCAACGATGGCGGTAAATTTCGCACTTTGAGAAAAGAATGCAAAAATGACCTACGGATTTAAGAATTAGGTGATATCACGCACGCTTTCGAAATTCGCGCTATAATAGTTAAATATATACAGCCATTAATTGGGTCGTCATGTAGAGACTCAGCTATTTAGCTTTTATGCTCAATTCCATTCAGTGAAGGGTCATATGCTGTAGGAGTATTTAAGATCCAAGTTAGGTATATGGAACGAACTAGATGAAACCACTCATTATGATCCACGATTCGCCATGACTATCTATAAACAAGCATATTCGTCTATAAACAAGTCAGTTAATCATAGTATGACGTTTTCAGTAACAGACATTTTTTCTTCTTTAGTGCGCTCTTGCAAACCCGTGTTATGAGCCCAGTGAATGTGAAAACCTCTCCCCTGGGTACCGCTGTGGAGGGTGTCCAACCGGTTACCGTGGTAACGCTCCTTCAGGAGTGGGAATAGAGCATGCGCAGAAGTACAAACAAAAATGCGAGGAAATAGATGAATGCGCTGAGCATATCGACACGTGTGATCCAAATTCAAATTGCATTAACACACTGGTAAGTGAGATCGATACTACCATTCCCTATCAGCCTCACTTCCATCTATAGTATACCAGTACATATGTTGTTGCTGCTGTTTTTGTTGTTATTGTTGTTATTATTATTGTTTTTGTTGTAAGCTTTTAAGGCAGCCGCTGTTGTGTTTTGTGTTGGGCAGGGTCAATCAGAAAATTCTATGGTTACCATCTCGCATATTAGAGACATAAATAGAGGATATTTTGTTACTATCTAACTTATAGTATTCAACGCCCAGCTTGGTAATGTGACTTATTTATAATAATGTATGACCGCATTTGATAAAATATTAGGAAACGATTTGAGATTTAAACCATCATTCGTCAAAAAGCCTAAATTCAACCGATAAATAAAGGGAATTCTTATAGCCTTGCTCAACTGTCCACGAAACAAGAAACCATACGCGGCAAATGGACGAAACCGACAAGGGTCGGTAATTTGTATATAAAACGTGAAAAAAATAGTAAAAATAAATGAAAAATGATAAGTAGTGGCATAGTGATTTAGTTCACAAACGTTTCGGACATAGTCCTTCATCAGTGTCGGTAATTTACCATCAAACTTCAACCTTGTTCCAATCGTCAAAAATCCAAAGGATGGAAATGTTATCCTAACCGTCAAAATGTTATTTCTTTTACGGTAAACCGTAAAGCTATTAATTTGCTACTATACCCTGCTAAGACCCTCTGTTAATGTTTGTTTTGACAGGGAAGTTTCAAGTGTAGTCCTTGCAAGCCAGGGTTCATTGGTGATGGATATCTGGGATGTTATCCTGGTGACCTGTGCACCAATGCAGAGCATACCTGCCAAGTCAATGCACAGTGTTCCTCAACAGGAGCGGCCAGATACAAATGCACGGTATGAACAGTGAATGCTGCATGTCAACACGAGAAAGTCGAACCTCGCTTTACGGACAACAACTTAATACACCGTCGCGGAAACAACTCGTTATATAACGGACAGTTTTCAGTCACTGTCCTGGCGAAAAGCCAATCTATTTGCATAGTTTACCTCGTTAATAAAGACAATTTGGCTTATTGTAAGCTTTTGAGATCCCTCTAAAAATTTAATTAATATCCTCTTTGCGTTGTAATTACTACTACTACTACTAAAGACGAGGGTATTAGCCAACACCAACTCGAGAATCACGGATGGCTGCTCTCCACATGTCACTGTTGTTCATAAGGGCGCGAATCTCGCCAGTGTTACTGAGTCCAATATCTCTTCTAAAGGTGTCTATGTAAGTGGTTGCTGGTCTTCCCTTACTGCGAGTACCGTGTTTTGGTTCCCAAAGGATGAGATCTGATGCAACCAGCTCAGGGTGACGGACACAGTGACCAGCGAGGCGCATTCTTCTGGCTCAGATTTTGTCGGTTACCCGGGGAAGCGTGTCATAGAGGTCGACATTTTTGACGTGATCTTCCCAAGAGACATTAAGAACCATCCTCAGCATTCTTGTGTAGACTCCGTCTATGTTGCGTTCCATCTGTACAGTAAGAGACCAGGCCTCACAACCATAGAGGAGAACACTTTCCACTGAGGCTACAAACACACGTCGTTTATCGAGCTCTTTGTATGTGCAATGGTACCTGGTCATACTTTAAGTGCAGATTTGACAAAACAAAACAAAAAAAAAAACAGAATCGTCCCCTTTAATCAATTGACGTTGTTTTGTAACACAGTGCAGAGACGGTTACGCCGGTGATGGAGAGGAATGCGAATTGGACCCGGACTTGGATGACATCCCTCTCAAAGGAGTCAGCTGCACCCTACCAAACTGTAGAAAGGTTCGTTTAAATTAACTCTTATCTTTAAATTAACTCTTAACTCTTAATAAAGGATGATAACCGGGAGAGAAAGGAATAGAGCCGGGAAGAATGAGGATGGAAATCGAGGGAGAAAAGAACATAACCCGAGGGATGAAGACGGGGGAGAAAAGGAAAGCCCAGGAGAATAACAAGTAGAGGGTGACAGAACTTGGGAGAAAAAGGAATGAAAACCGGAGGGGAAGGGTACAGAACCCGGGATAATGATGGAAAAAATGGGGAAGAAGTAGAGGAGGACAGAACCCACGGGAGCCGTTGATAAAGGGAGACAAACTTCGGAGGCGGCGTAAACAGGGGGAAGTAGAAAACAAATTGTAATATTCTGTAATACATGTATAGTTTTTCAAAAGCAACTGAAGTGCATTGGTGGGTGGGAGCCTGGTCATAAAGGTTTTCTTTCTTTTTGTTTTTACCTCAAAAGAAAGCGTTGAGAGAAGAAAGTAAATAAAATGCAATAAAATCATGTCCTTTTCATGTTTTCAGTAAGTATGCTTGGCTTGTCATGAGATAATTCCCGTATTTAAATTACCTTGCAGGATAACTGTCTAAATGTACCTAACACGGGACAGGAGGATAATGATGGTGACACGGACGGAGATGCTTGTGATGACGATGATGATAATGACTTGATACCTGATAAGCAGGTCTATCACGCGTATATAAAAGGCCATAGCACCTCATGCAATGCGATCGTAGTGACATTTAAATGAAAGCTAATGAGCAGTACTCTCCTATGGTGCTGTTTATTATGCTGTACAAGGACTGGTTCTAACATTTGATTCTGTGAATGAAATCCTTAAGTGTGACCATTCAAATGAAAGCTACTGATCTAGTACTTTCCTGTGGTGCTGTTTATTATGCTGTACAAGGACTGGTTCTAACTTTTGAGTCTGTGGATGAAATCCTAAAGTGTGACCGTTCAAATGAAAGCTACTGAGCAGTACTTTCCTGTGGTGCTGTTTATTATGCTGTACAAGGTGGTTCTAACTTTTGAGTCTGTGGATGAAATCCTAAAGTGTGACCATTCAAATGAAAGCTACTGATCTAGTACTTTCCTGTGGTGCTGTTTATTATGCTGTACAAGGACTGGTTCTAACTTTTGATTCTGTGGATGAAATCCTAAAGTGTAACATTCAAATGAAAGCTACTGAGCAGTTCGAATTGCAGCAGCATTGAGCTGAGCAGTACTTTCCTGTGGTACTTTTTATTATGTTGTACAAGGCGATTCTAAGTTTCAAATCAGTGGACTAGGAAATCCTGAAGTGTGACGATTCAATTGAAAGTTATTGAACAGTACTTTCCTGTTTTACTGTTTATTATTCTTTACAAGGTGGTTAAACTTTTGAGTCTGTGTATGAAATCCTAAAGTGTGACCATTCAATAGACAGCTCTTGAGTATTATGTCACTGTTTCCAGTGGTGCTATTTATTATGCTGCAGACACCGATTCTACCTTTTGAGTAAAATAAAAGCTACTCAGCGGTACTTTTAGTTACTTATCAATTTAATATCGCATCATTTCCTATTTGTCACATCAATTCCTATTGTGAATGTAAATGATCTCACAGTTGACCCCTCCCAAAAGACGAGGCTTTGATGATAGAGCCTCGCACCAGTAACGCGAAGGTCGCAAGTTAAGTTCATTTTCTTTCCGAACCATTAATCCTTTGTTCGGGATTTCTCAATTGCATGGACGCGTTCACCACTGCGAAGATCATTTCTTCATTTCATTCTTTTTCCAATATACAAAAACAGAATTTGAATTTCTAATTTTGAACTTGTCAGTCAAAACGTTAATAGTGAAATGTTTACTTCAGGACAACTGCATCTTTGTGAAGAATCTGGACCAAAAGGACACAGACAATGATGGTGTGGGTGACGCCTGTGATAACTGTGTATCCAAAAGTAATCCTGACCAGGCAGATACTGATGGAGATGATATAGGAGATGCGTGTGACGATGATCAGGATGGAGACGGTAAATGATAAATCAACTGAGTCTGTACAAGTCTTGATTAAGTGACTTCGCTGTTATCATCATCATTTATGTTGCCTATTTTTAATATCACTTTGAAAACCCAAAACGTAATATATTTGTCAAATCAATGGAAACTTAAAAATGTCTTTCTTGTTTTCAATTGTTAAAAATAACTATACTAGTGCACTTGGCTTGGATAGAAATCAATTACAACAACGTGAAAAAATGGCCAACTG